>CM017572.1:18325292-18540292 GCA_007844125.1 Sinonovacula constricta
TCTGGGGGATGTCAAAGCAATTAGTATGTTAAATGCTTCTGTGCATCCTCATTTGTCTGATTGCCACCAGATCATGCCTGGAGCCAGCACAAAGACGTCTAAATGACCAATTTATGCCGATGGTGGCAACGGGTTTGTAAGGATTGTTAGAAAATACAGTAGTTTTAGAATGAATTATCTAGTCAGTTCGTTGCTTAATTTAGCGTCTTACATCAACGGGAGGCAGTGTTAAATGCAGAAAATGTACCCCAGTTATGTTATTCTCTGGTATGAGACCGCGTTTTGTGTGTAGTATTCGAGAAGTATTTCTCTCTTATTCTCTTCTCTCCTCTCTCTCTCTCCATTTCCTCTCTCTGTAGATATATATAGTCATTATAATACAATATGTGAAATTACTACAAAACACACACACAAATGACTTTAGAGATTTAAGATTTGTTTCTCCTCTGACTGCGTAGCCTCCCGAGTCCCACTTTGAAGGTCCTCCAGCGGATCTGCGGTGCGCCGGTGATTCTAACCGGACATTTGTCTGGGGTCCTCCTCCACCAAAAACAGCTAGGCTTCGCTGTAATAATCATCACTGTTCACTACGATGTATCTAAAAAACAAAACAAACAGAATGGTTTAATGCCTATGACGTAATAAGTCAAACGCACATAATTGTATTTTGTAAAATGTAATTGGTTTGGTTAGATCAACTATTCCTAGAGACACTACTTTGCTACTTTGTTTTGAACACAAGAGAGTAGATGTGTGTTAATCTACTGAACAATTTTACAAGGAAGAATTTAAAACTAAGAATTCACATTTCTACTATATAATGTTACTTCCTACGAGTAAGGTTTTTTACTTGTAAAATCTTTGGCAGACGGAAATAGTAAGATACATGAGAAAACCTGCTCTTGATCTTACATGTAAACAGACAAAATGATAACAAAATATAAGACAAATTTTAAAAAGATAGTTATATTACTTTTCTTGTCTCTTAATGGAAACAGACTCTTGGATTGCGAAGCTAGGGAAGGAAGTTTCACACAATAAAGATATTGTTTTTCTACCTGCAGTATTTCTTTTGTTACTTCAAATAGAACGAAAGTCCAGCATCAGGGACAACAGCTGTTATGTGTCTCCATTGGGAACGATTTTTTCAAATCCTAGGTTAACAATATAGTGTATATTGAATTGCAGGCAGCGTGCAGTGTGCGTTACGGTAAGTGTAGTAATTAACTTTCTGAATATTGCTAAAATCCTCTGGTTTTACACATGTATTAAACTATTGTTTCTTTCTTTTTCATATATCCGCTGGTCTAAATCAGGTGAGTGCATCTATTCCTACTTACATGTCTGTATTAATTTTTGGAAATTTATTTTATTTTTATGTACGTAATATTTTTATTTATGATTTTGATTTTAAAGACCTATATTTGTCATATAATACAAGGAAGTATTATTTATTTTATCAAATTAATAAGAAAGCATGACAAATTCATAATACAAGAAAGTGTCATTAATTTTATCAAATAATTTTGAAAATATGACAAAGTCGTATCAAACCTAGTTATTAGCGGTAACTTGAACTATAAGACATTGATTAGTACAAATATAGGTAATATACCGCAAACGCAATTGACTAGATTGTAAACATTGTTCCCCGGAAAAAAACAACGTAAAATAATCCGTTGTATCTTTATGTATTTAGTCATAAACGCAATGATGTAATTGTCTTACTGGTTATCGTTATTAGGGTTTTCATTTTTTGCCATGTACTTTCCAGTATTAATGACAGGCATATTGGAAGAGATTTTGCAGCGGCTTGCATTATTGTTTCCTAACGTATGGAACTTAACATTGCTACTCTCGAAAAACCTGTTTTACGTATTATAACATTAGTATAGCGACGAAACAATCGATGTAATAAATCGGTAGAGAATCATATGTACAATGTACATCGTCTGGCTAAATATAAATCGGATTAAAGTCAGATAATAATGACTAGATCAAAATACATATGTTTCCGTCTTTTGTAGAAATTTCATGCACATGTCTTCCTACAGCCATCGTCATCCTGCATGTAAAATGGAAAAACTTCCTACAATCATAATGAGACTCGACCCCAATCAAATGAGTTGCTGATATAACCTTTGCAAAAGTGTCTAAAATACTCTAACATATATTTATATAATTGATTACTTCAGCCAATAGGAAAAGGCCATTTCACCTTTATCGTGGTTGACAGTCTTATATGTTTATTTTCATTTTGAATGGCGTATCACTTTGGCATTGCCGTCGCGACAATACAGTTTCTCTTGTGACAAAAATGAACATAATCAATCAGAACCAGCTGTGTTTGTCCCAAACTGAAAAGTATTCTGTGCAACGAGACTTTTCATTAAAACTTCATTTACTCTTACACGCGTTAAAATATTTATTTTAGACATATATTTATGCTTACAGTACTTCTATAGTAATTTTATGTTTGGTAATTAATTTATAATTGTAGATCAAGACAATATTTTTCTAAACAATGTATAAATACAAATCCTGAAAGTGTTACATATGAGTATTAAGTTCTTATCTGAAGACTGAGTTATCATATTGTTTGTTTTCAAGTCAAAAATCCATTTACATTTTCCAACTAACCATGTCTTGCAAATATCCTGATACAGCCTATTTGTGTATTTACCTAATTTATTAATTGTTTTCAAACATGTCAATGATGCGTTTTAAATTGTCTGGAAGTTAAATGTATGTAAACCAGAAAATGGTTTGAAGGAAATGGAAGGTAGTTTCTTTCTATTTTTTAATTTTTTAAGGGGACTGTGTTGCCATTGTTATTTAGTTACCATTATTTCAATATTTTTTTCAAATGCAAGATGCAGGCTTTAAATCATTATATTTTAAAGTAAATTAAGTAAAGTAAGGGATGTTTTATGATTTACAATGCACCCACACTTCGACTGCTTATTTCAAAATGTTCTACTTTTTTATTCGTTATAAATTATTCAGTGACTGAGTTATTTCTCGCATGTTCATACTTTTGAAAGTTAAATATATCTTAATTTATACTGTCTGCAAATGCCATTCTTTGTTTTTATTTAATTTGAGGCAGGTGCTTTTACTGTTTATTCACACTTATAACCTTATTTACTATAAGTCTATTATTTGAGAAAAACTAGGGAAGTGTGAGCTTTAAGCGCTCCATAAACAAGTTTTGGCAACCAAGTGGATCCTTTTTGCGGACTGACTGTCCCAGTAACACTTTTCTCTGTTCATGTATGTCTCGTCTGAGTGCCTTTTCTCACTTTCACAATCATTTTGCATATTTTTGTGTCATGCTCGTTTATATTTTAATATAGGTTGGAATTTCTTTTTTTGTTCATGTTTGCTCAGAAGCGTTTTTAAAATAATTTGTCATATTATTATTTTTAGGAGAAAAACATTTTTTAGAAAAATACTTTAAGGCCTTCATAGAAAGAGTAAATAAGTCGAACGCTATTGTTATGTAATTACATTTTAATATCTGCGTGACAAGAAGTGATGCAGCCTTCATTTCAGTTTAAATGATGATATTATATTTCCTGCTTGGCAACGTTGTGAAGACATAGATTGCGATGTATTCTGCTAATGACAAGCTGTCGATGTTGCAGTGAATTAGTTTATGTCTTATGAGGTTGTTTAGCTGCTACCAATTTGTGTCGACGAAAATAAGAAATAAATATTCACATTAACAGCTTCATGTTTATAGGAAATCAATATTCTCTAAAGAAATCTTGTACAATCTTAGCAAGGATATTAATTGACAATTAATTAGACATTTGCCTCAATATTTAAACATTGTTATGAATTTCTGTAAATCTGTAAAATAATATTTGTAATTCAGGTATATCATTATTTTTATATGCGGTTGTATTGCGGCTTTTTAATTTTATAAATGGAATTTGTCAGCGGAATAAAATATCATTCAAATGAACCAGTTTATAAATACATTTTGAAGCTATACATGCAGAAAATACTTATAAACAATGTTAAGTTTCTATTCTGTTTGTGAAGTAAATATTTAAGTGTAAATATAATAGCGCAAAATACTTTAAAATGATAACGAGAAATAATCTGTGAACGACCCATCTATCTTATTAAGATAGTGAACTGTAGTAAAAAGAAAAGGAACTTAAGTTGATAAACATTTTGATGAATATAAATGAATTTTCCCAACTCAAATACATCCATTTATGACTGAGAGATGGCACTATCTTTGTAAAATCCCTATGGAATTAAACATTACCAATGATTTAAAATTAATTCGTACTTCTAGAAACTTGAAGATAAATATGTACAACATATTCAATCTTTCTATGCCACGTGATACCATTAATTCCGATACGTGAAGATATCCGGAAAATATTCAAATGATCATTATTATTTCCAAAGAGTAATATAATTTTTCAGTTGATTAGCAAAAGTAAGTTGATTTTTCAATTGATTTTTGTTTTATTTTTTGTTTTTGAAATATACAGCAATTTAATGAGTGTAGCAACGATAATTTTTATTTGTATAGAATGCTACTAGACAAATATTTGGGTAAAACCACTCGAGCATCGCAGACCACCTGGAAGACCTTTCCATATTAAGTCCTTCGCCCCGACTGGGACTAAAACTCACGCGGTAAGAGGCTTAACAGTCAGATCAGTTACAGGTCGGCGACTCTACCACTAAGCTACTGGCACCTCTTCTGGTTACATTTTAATTTAATTTTGCTGCTGATAAAGATATTGTTTTCGCTAATTATCATTACGACAACATATTCCTTAACTTTAACCAGTGTTGAAAATGTATAGCGAGCAGCATTTTCCAAACCTGGTTGTATTGGCCCTTGCATATTTATTGAAAGTACTTTTCACGAAAGACATGTAATGTTGTTCTGTTCACGGTCTAAGCTTATAACTGGAATCGACATTATTTCTTGTAATAACTATCTAAAATGCTACTGTGTTAAAATAACTTGTAAGACAGTAAACCATACAGGTGTGTTTTTTTTGGCAATAAAAATATTATAACACATTTAAATTTTTGTGTTTTGTAAATGGTAATTGTGTTAGGTTTGTATAATCTTTATTATAACAAACAACAAGTCGATGACACACGTGAGTAATGAAAAAGCATTAAACTAATATACAAATTCTGCTTTAAATTTAGTCGCTTTGCAATTAGTTGACATACATGTATATTCATATACCGTATATTCATTACCCTTATAGCGAATATATCTGCTAACGATTTTGTTTTAAAAAGAATGACGAAGCTACCACAACAGTTTGTTTGCATTGTAACCATAAATTCCATTTGAGAAACTAGTTGCTTCCATTTCAAATTGTTTTTTCCGTTCATTATAAACTAGTTTATTGATAGGTCGTATTCACTATATAAATGACCTGTTTTAACTTAATAACGCTTACTTTGATATTTTGTGAATCTGAAATGTTGACGAAATATAATTATAGAAAAACAAAACAAACAAAATTTAGTTTTCTCTTCATATTGTTCTAGATAATATGATTTTATTCAGTGTACGGCTTGTGCCATAGATAAGCATTCTGTGTTACTACATCAGATAAAACTATAATAACTAAATAACTACAGATATCACAACCGCACAAATAGTATTGTTATAAAACTCATTGTTAACAACACCACAGTTGTTTGTGCAATATTAGCTTATCAGAGAAAAGAAAGATATCTTCACAAAGATATTGTGCCATATCGGTATACGTGAAACGTTTGATTTGAAAAGAGGATACGGAACCAAACAGTCCCCCGTAACCTTAATTCTTGGTTTTCGCCACTATTTAATTTGAATTCAAAGAAAATCGTTTTGCCATTTTACACTTAATTAAGGTATGTGTGACAGTGTGATTCCTTTTAAAGTTGGTGTTTGATGATTTTTTTTTTATTTTCACACCTTAAATGCTAAAGCATAAAAAGTTATTATCTCTTTAATAGATGGATCACATTACAGTTCACTAGTCACTTTTTCCGAAGGATTATTATACCGGATAAATTTACTTTGATATGTGAGTGTTAGAGCAGGTAATGAACAAACTGGTTTAGGTTTTTACTTTAGTCAATTGCCAGAGGGCGGTTGCGCCAACATTTTGCTAATATAGCGAAACAAAATCATTGATCTAGGTTAGTAAAGTGGTAATTATTATCCGAAACTATCTATTATATCGTATGTTTTTGATTTTATTTGATGAGGGAAATGTCACTGGCTCATACATTTTACATAAAAGAACATTGTATAATTATCCAATTCTGAAATTGTTTGTCTCACGACTTAACCATTTACAGTTTATGATTTACTTTAATAAATTGCTCGTTATCCATAAAATTAAATATTACATACAATTTACATAAAAGTTGTCTTTAAGTACGATTTTACAAAAACAGACGTACTTAAGCACGGCCAAACTCATATGCAGAATTTTGAGATATTATCTCTTTTTATAGTTATGCTATAATTGATGACGCTGCTCTTGAACATATTAAAGTGCAAGCTCCTACATTTAAAAATAACACGAAAAGTTATTAAACCATTTATACGTAGAGACAGGAGGACATTTTACAGATTTTATCTTATAAAGGGTTAATTGTCTTTGTCTAGTCCTCATTGAATAAAACTTTTATAAACGTCCATGTCAGGAACTTTTCCATAACAGTTAAATGATTTTGGTATTTAAGTTTAGTCAGTAAATATACTCGTCTTAAAAATGTTATTTCTGTAAATATGACAATCACTGAAACTAGGGAGGAAGACACAAAACTTATATTAAAGCAAAGAAGAAAAAAAAAACTTATTCCCTATGATTCGATTTTGGGATACCAGCATGAGTACAATGCTCTTCTGACTACACATTATGATAATGACAGGGTCCACCTGGAGCTTATTAGTTGTTGTATTCTGTCGGGAACTGGGAGGTAGTCATCGCCTTCTCTGCTATACACTGTTTTGGTGTTAACTTGTTTTTATTGATCTTATTTATCTGAAGTAAATGCTGGTTTAAGAGGAGTTCCATTTAAGTAAATCCGAAGACCCGACAGCCACTCACATTATGTATACTTCAAGACAAATTATCACTTAAGTCATCAACGTTGTTATAAGTAATCTAACGTAGGAGTAACATATTAAGAGTCGGTATATTTTGTTAAACATTTTAGGCTCATTACCTGGGATGTACTTTAAAACTTCTATATAAGCTCTTTTGGCAAAAATGATCTTATCATTTTCTGTCTTAAAGTCTCTTTGTCGCAAGCAAACATCAATGACAGCTGGTGTCATAAATATGCGCTCTCATGTGAAATGGCCAATAACTCAGAGATAACATTCCCTTTACCATGGATAAGAAATCAATATCATGTACTTCCTTCACGTCACAAGCTATGTACTAGAAATGTATTTTAAATTAATTTAGTTTTATTTTCTATTTTCAAGTACAAACCATAAACACCAATGCCGAGACACTGTAGGTTGCATGTGGAATTAATGTAAACTTTCTAATTAAAATTATGTCAAATAAGTGAACAGCTATAAAGCTGCAACGTGGTAAGCCAGCGTTAAACAATACCTGATCTTCCTATCAGTCAGTATTACATACATGTATACAGATCAAACAAATCTATTTCTGAAGCACAAACATCAGTCCCCCCCTCCCCCTCAAAAGTTCTTTGTCAAGGAATTCTCATTTTAAGGAAAGTGAACATAAAACTATGCAAAGAAATGTATTAATATATATTTCCGTGTTGACATTTTAGTGGGTTTTGCTTCGATAATACATTACTTAGGCACACAAATGGTTATACTAGCGATTGCAATCTTTAATTATTAAACCACTGGTAAACATGTATTTGTAGAAGCAGAATAGTTGGCACGGCCAAAGGCGCCTCAAAACCATGAATAAAGTTATGAATGTTCATTCTATTGTGTAATGTAATCACCGAATTTACACTAATGTTTTGCTTTTTCTAATAATAAAAATATGCGATGAAAATGTTTTAGATTTTATACTTTCAACATAGGTAAACTATTTGCAGATAAAAACATAATGTAAGCAATGATAAAATTAGAAAAAAATACGCTCTAGAAACTTAATGAAATCTTCTATTTTGTTAATTCTAAGTCTGGTAAAACCGCCGTCATATATTCAACAAAAGTAAGAAAATTTTTAGGTTCCTGAAACGTGCAAAGTGCCTTAGTTCATGACAAGGCGTACTTTAAAAAATACATTCTTTTTCCTTTCTCAGTAACATATATTAAAGGATATAGTAATTCAAAAGCATGCCAATCAATTAACCCTCTTATAATTTCTGGCATTAAACACAGAAAGTCTGAAATGTGCGTATTTTAATCGAAACAAAAGTCTATTTCGGAAAATAAGTGTTCTTGTTTGCTCTGAACAAAAACAAACAGTATGACCAATACATGTTATATTTATAACAGTCTCCATTTAATATGGAGCACGATGTTTTTATATATTTAAAACAAGTTTTGTCTCTGTACAACGGGATATATATATATACTTTATTACTGGTGCCTTTTACGGATGAATGAGTCCATAATGTCGGTCTATATTTCCAATTGAGTGTACCTCTTACCACTGGACTAATTGTAATATGCGTCTTTTCTTAGACCCACTTAACTTGTCTGAAAGCCTGCCTTATATATTTCACAATCGCGCAAGTGAAAAAACCGTCATCATCACAGGAGTTGGTAATAGGTCAAGATCTGGTTCTCTAGTATTTTTAAAATGTTCTTATGTAGTCCCTGTTAAAGCTACATTTAGGACTCGCCTAGTTTAATCAGAAATCTTCGAGATAAAATCAACATTATTATTATTATATATTACACAAATCATTCCTTAAATTATCACTTGAAAATTAATCATCATTTTAACAAATTGCATTACATCAAAGGGGTATTATCACATATTCTCACATTAAAAAATACAAATGTTAAGAATCAACGAAGCCACCGACAACATTTATTATTCCGACATTTGATAAGACATTTGAAGCCAAATTCGCTGCATTCTGTTGGAGAAAGTTTCACAATGTTTTCGTATGATGTTCTTTATTCTAAGAAAACAAGAACGTATTAATACTTGTATACAGGTATACAGGTAGGTATGTATGCATGTAGGTAGGTAGGTAGGAAGGTAGGTAGACAGCTAAGTTGGTTGGTTGGTGGGTACCTGGGTATGTAGGTAGGTAGATACGTACATAGGTACGTATTTATGTTCGTATGTACGCATGCAAGGTAGGCAATGTAGGTAGATACATGTACGTACGTACATAGGTACGTATTTATGAATGTAAGTACGCATGTAAGGTAGGTGAGGTAGGTAGGCAAAATCAAATTGTATAATACATTTGATAATCACAGTGGCAGCTCAACTGATAGCAATATAGCAATCCTGATAAAATTACACAGGCAAGATATATTGATTGAATAAAACAACAGACATGAATATTATCATCAACATGTCGCAAAAAGAAAATAACAGCCTATAGCTGAATATTTTAAATTGTTTACAGGTAGACTAGAATTTAAACAGTAACGGAAAAAGAACCAGACCCTTTGATACGTAGAAAAAGTTTCCCATATCACTTCTGTTTTTGGTAGAAAGAACGTCTTCTAAAACAACAGTATAAAGAAATGTTAGTACCACGAACCATCAATAATTTTAGGTAAGATACATTTTCCGAAATTGTTTTATTTGTCTGTTTATTCTAAAAGATGTTTTGTTGACACTGCACAAGTACCTAGTTGTATATATATATTTAATTATATTTATAAATTCCATCTTACCCTTTCCTTTTTTCCTTTTTCCATTTTTTACTTAAAGTCGTCAAAACTGACAAAAATATTAATGTTTACTTTTATTTTATATGCATTGACAATTAAATACGATCAGTGCAGATATGCTTTGGTCGCCTTCATTACTGTTTTTCCTTCGACGTAATATCCATGATTTATGAGCAATTAATTCTATGAAAAATGATATTCTACATGGCAATGTGAACTTATATTTGTGATATATGTTGGAACAGAATATAAATCAATATGTTTCAACGAATGTTGGCTGCATGTAGAAGCGTCAAGAATCATATCACGTATTAACTATTGGCAATTGTTTCCTATGGGAAGATATAACCAGAATAAACATAATCATTAGTTGCATTCACGGTTTAAATCATTCAGTCGATTAAACGTGAGAAGTATGTTGACGATGTATGCATCGAATAGATAAGTACCTCAGACAGAAGACACATCCACTGCTGTTATAGTTCGATTAAATATTTCTCATAAACAGAAAGCAGTGTAAAGAATTCATATATTTAGTATTATTTCCGGTTCATTAATGGTTTATGAACATTTTACAAACAAACTAAATACTAAAGGTATGCATGTGACATCTAAAACAAATTAGGAAACAGTGTCAATGTCATTAAACAAACAAAAATGAACTTAGAACATATATTTGAATCTTATCTATTCAAGTTTGGTGAGAATCTGTATATAACAATACACATCTCACTTTGGTGAGTTAATGTATATAAGAACAAATTTTGTTTGATATAACTGCTCAGGCGCTTGTTAATAATCAGTTCTATCCAATTTGATTTGATTTCATATAAATGCAAACAAAACATTAATGTTGTGTAAAATGTCATCACAAGTGAACAACAACACGTCAGATAAACTTTTTTTCGATCTGTTTGCTTCTTTCATTTATTGTTCAATTCAGAAATACATACCTGCAAATATAGTAAGTGCTCACTAACAGTACAAGTACACTATTAACTAATAAATTATGATGGTAAAGATTTATATCTACATGCATGTGATAACCTTTTAATTTTTCATTGACATCCTTAAACACGAAAGTATTTGTGTTTTTTTTTAATTCTAAGTTACGTTTGCGTAAATACAAAGAACAAAACACAAAAGCAAAAAAACAACAACAACAACAAAAAAACCCACAACAAACAACATTAACAAAAACAAAACAACCCCCCACAAAAACAAACAAACAATAACAACAACAACAAAACAACAACAAGCAAACATGCTGTTGTAGTCGCGTTTCTCTTAACAGTTCCTCTTGAATGCTCCACAAACTAAACCTCTGCTGTTATAACCTGTATGTTAATAACTAACATAAATATCGGCCCCAATGGCAAACGTTTTGTTTTCATTATCTTTCTGTTAGAACTGTTATCGTCTGACAAACAATGCTGACAGCTGCTATCAGAAATATCCTCTTTATATGAAACAGACCATAAAACGAAGATAACATTCTCCTTATCGGGAATAAAAAAATGCATCTATTGTTTCCATGTCGATAACTCTGGACTAAGTTGGAAAACATACATTTCAACGCTATTACTTTGAGTACCAATAATTAACACCGAAATCAACAAACTGCTTTTACTAGGGTCGCAAACTGTTTGCTGGATCTTGTATCAAATGTTTATTTACATGTTGTCTAGTATTCTTATATAACATAAAAAGTTTACTTCGAATAATTAAAAGTCAACAATGCCTAATGGTGAAGTAAAACAGTAAAAGACAATGTTATTTTTAACAAAGATGAAATCTATCTATCAAAGAATGAAAATATAGTGACACTAGTAAATAGATACCCCTCACGGTTCAATTAATTAAGTGCAAACTGTACACACCCTATCAGCAAGGTTTGCTTAACAGATCATATATTGCTAAATTATCAAAGCGTGCGCAACATAACATGTCATACAGACAGTTAAAGGAAATACATGTCTTTATCGATACATGTAAGTTATGATAACTCGAATTTGATAATTGAAAATTTACACTGAAAAAAATTGTATACAAACTCCTATATAAACAATGGCATAATCGAAATCAAGTTATCATGACTTACATGTATCGGTATATATTTAACAAAACCATGTTTATGAATCATTTGTGAAGCAAGTAAGGCCCGTTCTATGATATTTTCTTCATTTCAAGTTACTCCTCTCAGGCACATAATAAGCACATATGTTTTTGACCAATTTATCTTACCTTCTATCAAATAATAATGAGAAACGATATATTTCTCTTCCCACAAAACACTAAAGGTATTTTTAAAATATATCAACCTTTACACATTGTCAATAAAGGTATAAATTAATAAGTGTGCAACAAGATGCCGAATTGTTCTATCTTTCAAATCAGTAAAATTTGTGAGATGTAAAGTAAACATTGGCAGAAATGAAATACATTTTCTGACAACAAAAATAGTTTTCTTCTAGCACTGACATCTATTTAGGGATTACTGGATGGAAAAACCATTAATTCAGCTTAACGATGAAACTCTTACTCGGAGATGCTTCTAGACATCGTAATATGTCTGTCTTAACATATATTAAAGACGAAGTAAATCTTCATAAAAGAAGACTAACAAAAGTGTTTGCAGGAAGAAGACATTGTGACATCGACTCGTGCTACTACAAAACTGTATTACTTTGTCCAATTTTATGAGAAGTTTTATATTAAATTTTCATAACTGCTGACTTAAATGTCGCCGCTAGAACACATGTTTTATTGGAAAGTTGTTTAATGTAAAATATGTCATTTTAGGTATACAACCTCGAGGTTCACCCTGACGCAGTTTACAGCAGTCAGGAGCTTGGTCGCTCTGTTTATTGATTTGCCTAATGCCTGCTGAGATTTCTAATATGATCTGGAAGATTAAACTTTTTTTTTAATTTTGAATAATGTTTATAAAAGTAATAAACTAACAATAATAATAATAATAATCATAATAATGATTATAATATTTTAAACATAATTAATTTATAAATAATTGGTTCGGCTATAACTTTTTTAATTTTACAAAGATTAATTTATTTTAGCACTCGCCGCCTTATCTGTGATTCTTATATGCCACCGTTCTTGCAACGCCACAAACAGACTTTTAAATCTCAAACGAAATAAAAAATACACTAAATACATTAATGCAGTTTGGGGAATATTAATTTAAAGTCATATAAAGTAACGTCATTTCTTTTTCTTTGAATAAAAACTCGCCATCTACACGTACAACTTTGACATCATCGCAGATCATAATTGATAACGTGTCAACAATCTTTTCCCAATGGTTAGCTCAATAAAATTTATACCATTTCCTTCATGAATGGAGTTTTATTGCTTAGCAAATATACTGCCTAGTGTGACCCTTATTATAGTTTCTTTTATCTGATACCTTTTCTACGTAGTACATACAAACGAAATCTCCTTCGTTGAAGGGGATGATTCAGATATTTAAACATGAACAGTCCATTTCCAGGATCCAAAATACACGCACACACGCACGCACGCACAAACACCTTCCGACTTTGAAATCCCGAACCGTACGAGATGTAATGCATATTGTTTTAAAGTGGTTGCATTACTTTTTAAAAGATAAACAGGAAACTGTCCAATTTGCGATTACGTTATTTAGATATATATTAAGTTTATCATTTATATAATTATAATAAGGAAGTCGTACGGTTATATGGGCAATGTATATACGCTAAACTGTGACTGGGTAGCCTTAATGAATCAAGAAATAGATTAACAAGTATTGTCTACTTATACATCAAGTACGCAACTCTAAAACTTCAGAAAAGAAACCTCAATCCTGCACAAAAGCAAATATACCACACACAATTTGTTTAAGTTTCGGAGACGGTTAAAGTAAATGTCCTTGTCTCTTATAAACCATTTCTATCCTTATCGTGCTTGCCGCTTTACAACAAAAGAAAAATTACGCCTCTCCCTAAAGGCAAATCCTGTATCTTAGCATATAATATTCAACCTCTTGAAATGCATCTAAGAAAATAATGGCAATCATAAATAGTATTGAGTATCATCTATTTGTACGTCCTTATACACGTGATGTCGCTAGTCACAAAGATGACGTTAATGGATTCTGTCCCTGACAAAGTGTCTTACATCCTTTATGTTATGCAAGTCTTCTCTCTTGTTTTGGCAAACTATAACTTTTTGACGACGGAGAACATTCGAGAGTAAAGACATTTTGTTTTCACTAGATGTATTTATTGTAAATTGCCTTGTGATAACATAATACTGTACATACAAGGCAACAATGTATGTAACTGTAATATAGACTTGGACACTATTTTATATTTGATTACTCATTCAGTTAGACAGGTCTATTTTAAACCGATATTTGTTATTGTACATAATTAAGAATGTTTTTAGCAGCAATCGTGGTAAATAGTTTTAATACGTTCTTCAATGATCGCTGGTAAATCTTCTTTTTTTCCTAAATATTAATACAACAGCGAAAATAAATTAGACGATGACTACTTGAAAGTATTTACATTTCCCCTTGCGTTTGTAAGCTGCTTTAATGCTTTCCTAAATAACAATGGCTGGTTCAACCCAGCTTCATTTTTATTATAACTATCTGGAAAACACACAGAGACAAAATTAAATGGATGGTCATTATTTGCAACGTCACTTTCATAAACGCTGTGTTTGGTAACAAAAATGCGATGTCATATTATATTTCGGAAAAGCACTCAGTCGTCTTAGGATTGTCGATAATTACGGTCGATATATATGGTTGCCTATTGCCATGCAGATAATATGAACTTTTATGTACTATACTATCGATAATGGTAAAAAGATATAAAAGTACAAAGGAAAGTACACTGGGAGGGACTTTTACAATGCTGTTTTATAGACATTTGATTTTTTTTTTCACTCAGTCAATAAATTCTTAAAGGAATAAATGGCTGCAATATCTCTGTCATTATTATACAGTTGGAGTTCACATAATTAATGCTTTAAATAAATTTTTTGTCATAGATAATTCTTGGTAACCAATAGAGTGTATCTTTTCTGGATTTTCTCACTTGTCCAAAAGCCACCATATTATGTCTGTCAGCAGCGCGAATGTGTCTAAATGGCCAGTAAAAGTCTTTCTTTGTAACAGGTTTGTCTGGTATGCTGGCAGAAGAAAATTGACTTTTGCTAAAGGAATCTTTTAACAATTTTTCGGTAACATAAATTTCAATCAAAAAGAGGCGGCGCTCCGTTGTAATAGTGTTTTTTTTAAAGATAGTCTGGTAATAGGGTGTGATGCAGCCCTAGTTATGTATTTTTCTTGTTTCAGTAGTTTTAGAGAACTTGGTTATTCAGGCTCTCAGTGAGTGCTTGTCTTTACAGCTTGATTTTACTATTTTCATAAAGACTACAAGATGATGATCAACAGCAGTTTGAATACAATACATTTGATTGTAACTAACTACTCCTCTTCGTATCCTTCTGTTAATTGGACAAAGGTGGTTCCCAACAGTTCGCCTAGATGAAATGAATTATAGCATACCAATTATGCGTGAATTTGGAATAATATCTGGCCACTGGTACATTCTTGTTATTTTGTAAAGTACTTACTACCTAAATGGTATTAAAGCATGTTTGAAGACTATTTTCTTCTTAATTTCACATACAACTTACATATTGGTAATTTACGCTGATAGAGACACATGTCCGTTTTAACAACAATCGTTGAAACGGTGTCTCTAATACACGTCAGTCGCTTGACTGGTTTTTATTGCAACGAAGAAAAAAAGTTCCCTTAGTCTTTTATCCTGCACGTAGTGTTTATTGCAAACAACATGCTTTCTACAGCAACATGCATCACAGTTAATCATATATAAACATACAGTCATATAAGAGGAATTTTCAAGCACCTAGTTTATATTCGATCACGTTTTATGGTCATTAACAGAACCTACCTACCAATCTACCTACCTACCTACCTACCTACCTACCTACCTACCTACCTACCTACCTACCTACCTACCTACCTACCTACCTACCTACCTACCTACCTATCTACCTACCTACCTACCTACCTACATGTACCTACCTGCCTGTCTGCCTGCCTGCCTACCTACCTACCTACCACCCACCCACCCACCCACCTACCTACCTACCTACCTACCTACCTACCTACCTACCTACCTACCTACCTACCTATCATGCCTACCTATCTACCTGCCCGCCTTCGTACCTACCTACCTTGATATGAATAATCATTAAAATAAGAAAAAAATACACTGTCAAATAACATAAATTACCCTAAGCATAAACATCATCAACAACAACAACTACATGCATGTTAGATTACAGTGATATTGATCTGAGATTGGGACAGATATCCGTCCAAAGAAGGTGTTGCGTTTCCATTCTCAAGCGACTTGAGTGCTTTTGTATTGTCAATTTAAATTCCCACAACGTTGCATTGTCATGCATTATTATTATTATTATTATTATTATTATTATTATTATTATTATCATTATTATTATTATTATTATTATTAATAAACATAAGCTTAAATATAAAAATTAAATAAATTAAATATTCCGGAACATTAAAAGAAGTGTCAGCATTAGGCAAATCAATAACAGAGCAATCAAGCTTCTGACTTCTGAAAACTGCGTCTTTTAAAACTGGACCGTAACAAGAAGGCCATCAGGGTGAGCATGCATCTATTATAAGAAGTTATTTCGCCTTTGGTGGCATACCTTTTTATTTTCCCTTTTCACGGAGTTGCTATATTCCAATTATTTGCGGGATCCGACATGTCATCATTTTTTGAAAGACACAGAACGCACATATTCAATGAAATTTCTTTGTAGGTTATATTTTTTCTCGTATCATATTTAATTATTAATACAATGTACTTAGTAGGCATCAACGGAAGCTACTATTCGTGCCGGGCCAGCGTCAAATGAAGAACTATATTATATTTTCTCCTACAATGGAACGTGAATCTATCCTTTACTCAGTTTTATTGGATTTGACTTGCTGCATTCACCATTAGACGTGTGGTCGTCGTCAGTTTATAACCTTTGGGAAAAAACACATGTTGTCTAGTAGCAGATACTGGCTACTGAAAATGGATTTTAATGTGTCGTTTTGAGCACGCGAAATTGGAGATTCTGTGGGTTTAACAATGATATAAAGACTCGATTCCGTTATTTGAATAGTTTGTTTAAACCGTTTTATTTGCTTCAACAATATCGGCATTTTTTCTATCGGTCCAGTGTAACATAGAGTAAGTTCTTTTCCTATTACTTTATTATTTTGTGTTTTCGTGTCCCTAAGTGACGCATTCAATAAGGAAATATCAAATCCAATATTTTTTGTTAGCCTGTGACTAGGAATTGCACATAAGAAAAAGCAGTGCGAAGGTTACACTCCATCTGAACTTACTCCATAAAACTATATGGTTTCTGAACGAACGTAGACGCTATTAATTATTTTGCTTGTTTTTCGCTTTATAGTTGTATGTGAAAAATCTATTTTTAATATAAATTTACTGGACAAGAAAAAGCATTGTGTATGGTTAACTTATTTCAGGTTAATATAATTTGTTGTGCTTGTCTAATGAAGTATTCTACATCTGTTTAACACGAAAATGCTGCATTTTGCATTCGCCTATATATGAAAATGTATTTTTAATATTAACAAAATAGTGTGGCACATTGCCACCTAAACACAATAATTGGATATACTTGGATTGCATTACACAACAATGGATAACTGTTTTGGGGGTCGTAGACATTCTGTCATGGCTCAACGTCGCCGGAGTTCGATATTCAAACATCATGGCCAGCAGAAATACGACCTGAAGAGTTCTAGCTTTGAGCAAGCAGGCCGAAACATAAGGCCTTGGACATGGTATGTAGCAGTGTAAAGTCTTTTTTTTAAATGTTTTCCTGTTAGCATTAGCAACAGAACAAAATGTTTTTATTGATATTCATGATTCATTTGCTAGACCGATGCAGATTTATGCGCTAAGAATGTTATTTTTATAATGGAGTTAGAGTAATATTTCTTTAGTTCCAAATTACTAGAATTTGTATATTTATATAACTTTAATCTGATATGATTTTCTTTATAAAACCTATTAAAAGAATGCGTGTATACATACTCAGTGCACATTGTTTTGTTTCATAATCTAAATTACTTAAATAAGACACGGTGGGAGCGAGTGAAAATTATTATCAGAACTGCTATATTAAATAAAAGTTATAAAATACCATATACTCACAGTCAACTTATATAGCATATATTAGAAGACAAAATAAAAAGAAATGGAAAAAAAAGCTTCTGTACATATAATATTGCATGGTATTAGGAAATGTATATAAACACTATTTTTATTGTTTTTAGACTAATGGTGTTGTTTTACATAAGTTATCCCACTGTCTCCATTTAGCATAGACAATTGCAGACCAAGGTCGTTCAATTCTGTTACCAAAGACCTGTTTATGCAATATGTTCTAAAGCAGTTGGTGAACGATCGACGTAATGCGCACGAAAATACATTTTGGTTACGTTTGGTCGTGACTCTGTCCATGAGCACTTGCGGCAGGGTTAAAAAGAATAGAAATATCAATAAGGTGGGAAATATTCTGCGAAACAGGCCATACATTCCTAGGTTCACTTATTTTGGTGATTTCTTCATGGCAACTTTGGCATCAGAATGTTTACCGAGTATGCAACAAGTATGACATACCACCGTGGATCAATCATCATAGATTTACGGAGTCCTTGTATCCCTTTCTTCCAACGTATCGATTATATTATGTATCGGATTTCACGTCGCCCGCTCATTATATCATTTTACACTTGTGGCTGTCATTTGATATCGTTATAGTGTTTTCTTCTGACTGTATGACACCCTACAAATTGCATTTGCTATATTGTTTTTCATCTCCTGTCGTTTTTTTATCTTGTTAATTCTGCATCAAAGTAACCTCTGCCACCAAACAGGAAAATAGTCAATGGAATATTTACAGGAGATTTGAACGAGAATTTAGTTGATATATTTTTAGAAAGAACTAATTTAACATTATAGTTTTATTCTAACGAAAACTAATGGTTACATTTCAAATAATTTTTTGACTTGATTTCATTCAACAACAACAACAACAACAGCAACAACAACAACAACAATAATAATAATAATAATAATAAAAATAATAATAACACTAATAATAATAATAATAATAATAATAATAATAATAATAATAATAATAATAATAATAATAATAATAATTATAATGATAGTAATAATGATAGTAATAATGTTAATAATAATAATGTTAATAATAATAATAATAATAATAATAATAATAATAATAATAATAATAAACCACACGTCCAACGGCTACCTATTTTACAGTGTACTAGCTTCTAGATAGTGTTTGCATAGAAATATTTTATGTATTAAAAGTTAATCTGGATTCAGAAATTGTTTTCCTGTCAGATCGGTTACACGTATAATATGTTTAGTCAAATGTGTTTTATTGCTGAATGTTGATTTGACGGGTTTCAAACGTACTTATCATATCTTCTAAGTCGCTTCTAAGAATTTTTTGCCAGTGATTTGGCCAATCGTCTCTACCATATATATGTTTTTGGTAGATTTTCCGAAACTATTTTCATGCGGTCGTTTCTTGTGAGGGTTAGAAACGACCACAGAAATATAAACGTGCATTTTCACTGTTTCATTTATGTAGTACTACCTGTAAATATGTAACCTGGGCCGTTAAAATGACGTCCTTGTATGCTTTCAATCATCCTTTCTCGCGTGTTAATGCAGCAACATCCGTAATCTAAATGTGCATTCGACATATTTTTGTTTTGTTTTCATTTAAACGTTATGCAGTAAGAGCTAGTAATATGTAAATACTCTAGCAATGAGCTCACTGAAATTCACTATTGACGTCATCAAAAACCCTTAAATAAAATCTATGAAAAATCCTTACTTTAGGCGAGGTAAACAACTAGTTTCAAAACGTATACACCATCTTCGAAGAAACGAATGCAAAGAATGACAGGATCAACAAATCTTGTGTTGAAACGGCATGTGGCGTAATTTTCCCAAATACGTCTTCGCTTGTGCTATTTTATATCATATTTATCTTAGCTTTATAATTATTAAATCGGGATCACTGTATGTGCACAATGTGTACCTATTAACACTCATATATGAATTTCATTTAAGGTTTTGTGTGTTGATACATTGTAGAATTCGTTGTTCATGAAGATGTTTCCTGTTAGTCTCGAATTGATAGATGCTGCTGATTACACCATATTGCTAAGGGAACACCCGACTACAAGGGTACAGCTCTGCTGGTCAGTTTATGGATATGAGTCGGATCATTGACCGGCTGTTCGCTCCAGCGGTAACTGTTTTAGTTTTGCTTGCATTGTCTCGTCGTTTAAATGTTATATCACGTTAATATTAAACTCGCATGTTTTGATTTGTGTTTAGGGCCGGTTAAACTTTATTTTGTGTCTAAATTCTCAAAAGACTGTGGCCTATTTTACTATCCAAAGACTTCGAAACGCATGCTAGTGACTTTAATGAATCGGTCACGATTTACAGATAACGTTTCAATTGCATCTTATATACCAGGTATTAAAAACAAACAAACAAAAAACAACACTTGTATTTTTATTTAGGCGAAACAGTGACAGTCTCCTTATGTACATTTAAAATGATCTTCATAACATAATTTTCTTTTTCATTTCGGGTAATCATCTTGCATACCTTTGCCACTTTGTCACTGTAGCATTTACACAATTCAGTAGACTTAAACGAAGCGCCATTTCATAAAAAAAATCCGGTTGATTTGGTGCAATTACGAAATCCGCCAATTTAAAAACATAAACCAAATTTTTGTTTTACTTATATTTCATATTTAGAAGAAACAGGTGACTTTGCTTTCTGATCCTTAGCAATTAAATTGCTAGAGATTTGGCCTCAATCTATACAATGCTTTCTCTTCCCGAGGAAATGTAGAAAATAAAAATCAATCCTTTATTGGATACTACAGAATGCATCCATCGTTGCCGTGTGCGGCCGCCATCACTTTAAACATATAGGAAAATCTACAGGTTGTTTATTGATATCTGATTATAAAAATGTATTGCAGAGATCACGCAAAGTGGACATTATATGGATTTTAGCGACAAGCTTCATTTTACAAATCCTTAGCTTTTGTTATGTTTATGCAATATTGGAACTCTCTCTGACTTGGAAAAATAGTTTTTAGCCAATCATGTTTGTCAGCAATAACAGTTGTCGATTTCTGGTGTTTTGGTGATTTTTATTAGTTGTTTAATCATTATTTCTAATATATGAAATACATAAAACAATGAAATAATAATAAGACCACAAACTGTAATTGAAACGTTTAATAAAAGACCATTAGATACAAAATACGTACTGCTTGGATTTACAGTTATTTTCTATTATTTTCTTTTTCACACGGTGGAATCAACATGGATGTATTGTATGTGTTTGTGTATTGAAGTAAGCATTTTCCTTTTGCAAATCACAATTATTCGTGTCACATCCATATTTTTAAAGGTTTAATTCAAACATATTATCTGTACACAACGTTTGGTTATTCGTTGGATTCTGTAACGTATAAACAATGGATAATTGTTTTGGAGGACGTAGACTATCTATAACGCCTCAGCGTCGTCGGAGCCCTATATTCAAACACCATGGACAGCAGAAATATAATCTGAAAAGTTCTAGCTTTGAACAGGCAGGTCAAAGCCTAAGACAATGGATATGGTGAGTTTTAGTCTTGAATATTATTACTTATTTAATCGAGTGTAAATTGGACAAATTAGACATATCACTTTGCCTTGTTAGCTCGTTTCCATAAAACGTATGCCATTTAAGTCCTCCACTATTTTTCTAGTTCAAATTTGCAAGCAACTGTGCAAATGCCAATCTTGACAAACTTAGATCTCCATGAGATAATTCTTTTGATCAAGTGCGTTTAGCTCAGTAATCTTTTATATAATCGATTGGACATTTTTGGAGTTTACTTACTTGCTGTCGTACATCTCAATACCCAAAACCAGCTTGTAATTAAAAGAGGCTTACACGTTTAACACCTCTATTAAAAGTAAAGCTAGAAAATAATGACGTCAAGGGTATAAGTTACGGTGCACTAAATGAAATGGTCACTTATTTTAGAAATTCATTTGATGCGTACTTTATTTACCTACCTATCCCAGTCATTTAAATGTTGCCAATATATCTACACAACTTTACTTATAGAATAAAACAGTCGACTTATAGTGTTGCCAATGTATCTACACAACTTTATTAATAAATACAACAGTCGACTTATAGTTTTGCCAATGTATCTACACAACTTAACTAATAGAATAATGACAGTCGACTTAAAGTGTTGTCAGCTACCTTTCGCAGATGGCCAACCCGTTTGTTTTGATTAACTCATTAATTCTATAGAAGCGCTACCATCGCCGTCCTAAAGTTGAAATAGAAACAACTTATATCTGCAGCACTGAAAAGGCAGATGCTTTTAATACTACCTGTTTCTATTACACTAATTAATAATGAATGCCGATTCGTGCTAAACGAGGTTTCCTTTCAGAAACACGCAATATGTACATCGTCTTTCACAGTTTCATTTCCCAGATACTGTGATATTCAGCAGATACAAAAAAATGTATATGCCTGTTGAGAAACTGTATACTTTAATATGCCAAACAGCTACACATCATCATAAATGTATTGAAGAAGGGACTGTGATAGGCATACTTAACACTCGAAACACGGAGCTGACATTGCTTCTGTGTATCATAACAAACTGGTTTGAGGAATGGACTCCCAGCTAAATGGTTATGGTATTGGCTTTCCACTCTCTTGCTAGTAATTTTCTTGCCATGCTTTGTGACTACCCATATTACCTAACCAGCACATCAAACGGCTCCCCAATCAGAATGCTCTGTGGTCATTTTTCCAAAGATTAAAAAGGTCTCTCTATCATTTTTTTAATCGCATCGATTTTATTGCAAGTACCACAACAGACTTCCTGTCGCACGCTCATTATCTCACTAACAACAGTATGACTACCCATTGATGTCAAGATCGATTCTTGTGACCTTATATCATCATGTCGAGATCGAATCTTATGATCATAAACCCTCCAGTATATGCATTGAACACAATGTAGTCTTTGTTTCCATTTTACTGAAAGTTTTGACGACCAACGGACTAATCGTTAGACCAGTTCTCTCTGTGTGTACCAACTTGGATTTTTATACGTTGCCATTTCAGTGAACTCAAACTCATTTAAAACGAATGTCTTTGAATTGGCTGTCTTTCACAAGCTACATAAGGTTGAACGGTATTTTGTATACACGTGATACACATTGGACCGATGGCAACATAATTAATTAAAAAGCATCAAAATACAACGCTCACTACTAGAAGTTCCAATTCATACGTTTTGCATTCTGCATCTAATCAATTCACTGTTTTAGGTCGGTTCCTAGTTAATGTTTTTTACAAGTTACTTTTCACAAGAACTTCTCAATGGAGAAGCTTTATCGCAACCTAGATGTTAAAACCACCATCGGTCATAGTGTGCAAATTCTATTTATACTGTAAACTTACTTTTGCGACAATTTTAACGCGGCCAACTTAATATTTTTAGTAAGATGCATGTACTTACAATGTATTTTAATAAATATGCATAAGTATTTTTTAAACATCCACCAAACCTTGTATGCGCTACAAGCATGAGGGTTCTACTAAATTGCCCCTAATTTGTTTTTGTGTTTTTGAAAGAGGTTAATTAATTGGTAGTTTTGCCCAAAGTTCCATTCTAAGGTTAAGAATAGATAAAATTGTAAAATTAATATGGAAATGTTTACAGATTAACGAATTGTTTTTTATCCTGTTTCGTTTTATTGGTTCTTTTTCACATAAACCTGTTCTGCTGAACGAACAGCGTGTAAACACACAGAACGTGAAGTCAAAAAGTGTAAATCAGCATGATACATGTTATATATATACAGTCAACTCTCGTTATCTCAAAATCGGTTATTTCAAATTTCCGGTTATGTCAAACTGTTTTCTACGGTCCCGTTTTTTTCCCTATAGTTTCTATATAATTCGACTCCGCTTAACTCAAATTCGGATGTGTCAAATTATCGGATATATCAAACTAAATTCTATGTCCCCACACGTATAAAACTGTTGAAATCAGTTGGTCTATCTCAAACTTTGAATAGCTATAAGATGCAAAACGGCAACAATAGTGATTTTCATACCTACCGTGAAACTTGCGAAGATTTGGGCCCGAGTTTTATCGCCAATTATCGGCAATCTGGATGTCACGTAATTTAGAAAAGAGGTTAATCGATTATTATTTAATTAGCTGATTTAATGAATAACAATTTCATTTAATCAATTAACGCTAATTAAAGTGCTTCAGTTTGTACTTGTTGTTGTAACAGTTTTTGAGAACTTGTTGACACGGCCTTCTCAACTTGAAATAAAATGAGAGGTCGCGTTAGTGATTTTATCATTCTTCCACTTCCTACCCACAATACACGTACTGATTATTGAATAAAAAAAAAAGATTGGTTATGGCAACAGACCTAATCTAATAACACTTTTAACATGCAAAACCACACAAACTTGCAGAAACTTAGTTTACAGTGGCAGATATAACAAGGAATTTCAGTCATTACCAGTCATCGTGTAGCAGGTAAGATTTTTTAAGATTTACAAAACTATCCTTAAATTCGGATATCTCAAACTTCGGATATCTCAAACTTTTTTCTACGGTCCCTTGAAATTTGAAATAACGAGAGTTGACTGTATTTAAATCCTGACATCAGGCATCTCAACATCCACTCAATATCTAATATTACGAAATTAGATATAACAATCTAAAGGAGAAGACGTTGATCAAATCATTATAAAAATTAAAAAAAAAAACAACTAAATGTAATATCTGTTCTTTCTATGATTTTAATTTGGAAGAGGCCGAAAATCTCTTTACAACTGATACTTTTGCAATAACAAATAACATTATACCTCTCAAGAACCGCTGCTTTACGCATGCGTATGGACAATAAAATTAATAAGTCTGAAGAAACATTTATTCTGCCATAATAATAATAATATGACACTCCTTAGCATAGCGAAGGAACAATAGACAACCTATGATTATGAATGGTGTCATTTAACCAATATTCCATGTCTACGTTCTTCTCGTTTATTAGTAGCACTTGGAACGTTTGCTTCAATTTCATGCATCATGTTATTATTGGATTGAATAGATAAATGTGCTGTTGTGGTAAGCCGTAGATTTATAACGTATCACTTATTGATCGTTTCCCCATTTAATTTGTTTTAGAATTTTAACCGATAACACAAACGACTTGTAAACTCACATTTGTACTGAAACGATTTTGCTAAAAATGGAAATTGGTCGTTGAAAATGTAATTATTTTTTGTACTTTGTACGTATGATTTCTATAACTTATGATGTAAAATGGCAAAGAAAAAGGTTTATAACAATATATCTAGCACCGTTATAAATAATATAATATCATCAACTTGAGACGTTATCGAATTCGGATATATGAAGTTAGAAATTAAAGTGGGTAAGATCATCACCGTCGTACACAACGAATAATTTCAAATAAGAAAACTTAATTAAATAAGGATGTCATCATTTCAAATGGCGCTACGACATTTATTAACATGCACCATGGAATCAATGACACATCTTTAGGTACAAAATGAGGAACATTTGTCAACATACACCATGGAATCATATAATCAACGGCACGTATTTCGGTCTGATAAATGAGAAACATTTGTTAACATACGCCATGGAATCAACGTCACATGTTAAGGTCAAATAAATGAGGAACATTTGTTAACATACGCCGTGGAATCAACGTCACATGTTAAGGTCAAATAAATGAGAAACATTTGTTAACATACGCCATGGAATCAACGTCACATGTTAAGGTCAAATAAATGAGGAACATTTGTTAACATACGCCATGGAATCAACGGCACATATTTAGGTATAATAAATGAGGAAGATTTGTTAACATACGCCATGGAATCAAAGGCACATGTTTCAAGATTTAAAATGTTAGATATTGCTTGTCTAACGTTGTCTGTGTAATCCAAAGTTTAGCAGAGTTTTATTATTACTATAACATGTGTCCTTATTATTATTATTGTTATTATTATTATTATTGTTATTATTATTATTATTATAATTATTATTATTATTATTATTATTATTACTATTATTATTATTATTACATGTAATAGGATTATTACTGAACACGCCTATAGTTTAACTTAACTTTAAGATATTTATTCTGATATCTGAAATGGCATTTCGTAAGGACAGGTGTCATTACAAATGGTTCGTGTCTTTTTTGCTGAGTGACATAGCCTGAAATGTATCCGGAAATACTTGCATAAATGTTTGAAAACCGAGTTCTTATCTTAAAACGGATTTGTAGTTCGTTAAATTTATTAGCAAACTGTTAATTAGGATGGACATTTTCTGGCTGGTACAGAAGCTATTTTTACACCTAGCAATAGAAAATATATGATTTTTTATTTAATTAATTTTATTGGATATATTTTAATTTAAATGATTAGCAATTGTGTATGTGGATTCTTGCATCTAAATTAAATATTAAATATGATGGTACTGCAACGTTCGTGCTATGTTTGTTGCGTTAAAGCGTTCTTAATATTTGGTATAATTTAAACTAACACAAATTTATTGTGCCTTCAAATAACTTAGCGAAGTAAAGTCTAGATGTTTATAATTGCATATTCTTGATGGGTTCTGCAAAACAGTTATTGTTTTTTAATGTTATTTAAATTCAGACATTTAAATCATTTATATTTTTCTCTTAATATAAGATATGACTCGTATTATGGAACACTTTTACGTGCACAATTTATCGAAGAATAGTGTTTTGTCTTTACTGGAAATACACTTCATGGTGAAAGTATTTTTACAAAAATACGTGTGGTTTGTTGTGACTGCCTGTCATTATGTAGCTATTTTCAATTCGCTGTTATTGACAATGTCGTGTTTTATTGTTTGGATAGTAGAGTTATGATTGTTGAACACGAAACTATTGTCTTGATGCGAAGTTCATCAATTGAAATAAATGCTTTTAACAGATTGAAGGTTGCTGGAATGATAAAACAAATAACATCTTCTGTATAAATGTCAGCATTTACATTAGTTTCTATTAAATACCCTTTTTTCCCTTTGTATATATTATTGATTTAATGCTTTTACTTTATTAATTTCTGGATTTATTTTCTAACGACGCGTGAATGGTGTAACTTATCACCACCGATTTATGAACGAAGAACAGCGGTAATATAACCTTACTGTCTGCAGTGTGTTTACGTACTTGATTGGTGAAAATTGTATAAACGTTTGTTAAAAATGAAAAAAAGAAATGACGTAATTTATCACAGTGGATTCGATGTGGATATTTTATTTATTTTGAATAGACAACCACATGATTGACACTTTCACAATAAATGTTTTATGTCGCAACTATATTGCAATATCAGGTTTTAATATCATCAAGCTCTAAGCTTTAATATTGATGTCACAACCATCAAGATAAAGGTTCTCATATTAACATAACGCCAAACAAGATCTAAGCTCTGTTATTCATATCTTAACTAGCAAGATCTAAGATTTAATTTTGATATCACAACATGCATCTGGAATCCCGACATTGGGTCTATTGATTTAAAAAAGTTTGTTAGAGCATAGTGATTTAAATGGGTACATGGAAATTATGAAAACGTCATATGACAATTAATATAAACTTGTTTTTCAAATTTTATGTTTTTTAGTTGAATAGTGTCAAGAAAACAGTTACCACAATG
The DNA here is from genome assembly GCA_007844125.1 of Sinonovacula constricta. Lineage (NCBI taxonomy): Eukaryota > Metazoa > Mollusca > Bivalvia > Cardiida > Solecurtidae > Sinonovacula > Sinonovacula constricta. The sequence goes on from CM017572.1 coordinate 18,353,151, forward strand.
GAACTATCAGTCGGCAAGACTGGGATGCTTTACCCGTTGTTAAGCCGGCACCCCTCACTTCCATAAGTTTATTTATTAATTCTTGATTTTTCTGGCTAAACTAGACATCTGATATCTAAGAAAATAAGATAAATGTGCTTATTATGAAGACTTCTATCTTACTCATTAAAGTTTTAAAAAAAAATAAACATGTTTAAGAATAATGGAATACTGCAGTTTATACTTACACGAAATAGTTTAGTAAATTACGTTTAGTTCATGTAAAATCTTACCTATTCTAAGACGATCAAAATTACAATTTATCACTCTATATGCCTTAAACCGTTGTATCACAAGTCACTCCTTCAAGATCTTTCTCAGTTTTAGCTTACGATGTACTGGTACATACAAATGTGCAAGTAATGCAGATAAGATCTAATTATTGTAAAGTGGAAAACTAAAATGAATGGACCCGTTTGCACATTTATGATCCAATCAGTCGTGCTATGGAGGATGATAAAAAACCTGTCATCATTGCTTTTGTGATTTTAATATTGATGTATTGAAGTCGATATCTAGGTAAGTATGTGAAAGGACACACCAAATTACGAGCCATACTTAGATATTGTACCAAATGACTTAAGACACGGAACGCTTCTCAAGAAACCATGTTTCTAGAGACAGTAGATGTTGTTTGTTATGCAATAATAGAGATATTGAAGACGTTTTTCATTTTATTTGTATATGTCCAATTTACAATGATTTAAGAAGAAGGTACCTTAATCCAACTATGTATAGTAGACCATCCGTATATAAAATGTGTTTGCTATTTGATTCGAAAGATAAAACCATACTTACCAATCTCGCTCTATTTATCAAGAAAGCAATCTCACTTAGAAGGACAATGTGTGTACTTAATACATAAAGTTTATTCTCTATTGCTGTTTCTTATATTCTTTATATTTATTATAATGAAATTATTACATGCGCAGCTGGAAATAGTGTCATTTGTATTTCAGACTTTTATGATAGTAAGAAACCGGATACTAGATTTTACATTGTTATTCCAAAACGATGATGTACATATGTACAAATCTGAATAAAAATATGTTCTGTTCTGTTCTGTGAAATGATGTGTTTAGACGTTTTCTTTATACATTGTACATATTAACGTGTACCTGATCATGTGACGTATTGTTAAGACACTAATTATTTTAATTTGTGATTGCAGAATTGCGATTATTGCTGGATTGAAGGAATTGCGAATTTAGTAAAAAAAGGTGATCGAGGAGTAAATAATTTGCCCGAATAAAGAAGAATCAGAAAAGCGTTCTATCAGCATCAGGGTATGCAAACTAAGACAGATAGTCGAGTGAACTAATCTTAATGTGTACAATTTTTAACAAATATAGATACTTTAGGTACAGATCGTAATCAAGTAGAATGTTGTTGTTTCAAATTCACGTGCAGGTCCTTGCGTTTATATTAAGTTTACTTTGCTGCTCTTTAATAGTTGTCATTAAGTCATGATGATTATGTTACATTTATTGCTTTGGTGATAGCAGCTGGCATTTGTAATTTTGGAAACTATAAATCTCCCATAAAGCAACCACAGTCCCAACGCTTGTTCTAGCAGTTCATGCTACAACAAGAATTTGCTACATATCAGCATTTACTATGAAAGACTAAAAAGCAAACCAAAACTTAAAAATTCTTGGCATAATTTGGACTCGAACTCACAAAGCTGTTTGAATAACTAATCACTACCGCTTTGATTAACTACACATACTTGCCAACCTAAAGCACAGTTTAAGATACCATGGACTCTCCTTGATTGTGCCAGAACCATGACAACTTAAATAAGTGCATCCATAGATATATTCAATAATCTAATAATCTCATATCGCCTTGATTATACCTCCTACATTCATTTTCCATTTTTGTCATCATGCAGAACCCACGCAGAAATTATTATACAAACTGTCATATATATCATGACCAAGTCGCTTCTGCCAATCATCTAAGGACCTAAGTTGATAAATATGTCTACCATTCGTCAAATTAAACAATCATATAAATCAATTATATATAAATCGGTGGACTGTGCTCATTATACAATAACACTAATAACGTAACATACATGATCCACCTTAAGACAAATATCATTTCCGTGTTTTCTCCTCTCCCATTAACAAAAGAATTCGTTAATCTTTCTATTACTCGTCTTTAATCGGTTTTATCGTTTAGAATTGACCTCATTTATCGGCACCAGTTTATAACTTCTTGGAAAACCTCGATCAGTATAGAATCAAAATTATTTTAAATGTATGTCGTAGCGAGTTCGTAATGTTGAGATTTGCTAGGCTTGTTAAAGGTTTAATGGCTGACCGAAAAGATTGTCAATAAGAATTTTTTTTGAATTTGTTTTTGCAATATCTGTCTGCTTAAACGGTTCATACTAGTACAATATGATAACTTGTACCTGTTTCAGTATGTCAGCAGGTTGCACAGCCTTTCAAGAACTCTGAATTATTTTTATTTATCTATTTATTTATTCATTATTTATGTATTTATACATAACGCTAAATCGCCAGAGTTCTATATTCAAACACAATAGACAGTATTTACGCGATGAATGATAGAACTTGGAAATTGTATGGAAGCCTTGGTGCTAATGACATTTTGACTACATTCAACAGCCACTCGCCAATTACTGACTAATTGGTTATCCACTTAATTATTTCAACCTGTCCGTAATGAATAAATTAGTGATGTCACTCATATTTGTGGAAGGTCTTCATTAGCACGCATGTACATATATGCCAGTTTCTTTGACATTTACGTTCAGAGTTTACAGACGGTCTTTATCTTCTTCTTCGCCATTAACTTGTAGTTATATTGATGCATATATCATTTTTGTTCGAAGCTAAAGAACGTGTCATACATTTTTACGAGTTGACTTTACTAGCTTAGTCCAGCATTATTTTTTCCAAAAATTTATTCACAAAATGAACTGACAATATTACATTTACATATGCCAAAACTATTATAATATATTTTGCATATAAACGAAAAAGACGAATCATATGTTTTTACACATAATGTTCACCTCTTGTATTGACAATTATACTTACGCCGTTATAACCTTGAATACCTTACTGATAACAGTTTTAAATGTTGGTAAATGTAGTGGTAATACCTACTGGCCGTTATATTTAGAAGCGGTTAACATGCTAGCCAGAAAAATGAAAAAATACAACATCAAAACGTAGTCTTAGTAAAAACGGACAATGATTTTATTATTAAGGGGTTCGAACCCGGAAGCTCTTATAGTGCCGTCCATTTATCTACCGACTGGACGAAAAAATCCGTATTTAAAATACTTCTTTTATACACCAAGACTAGCATTATGTTGACAAACAGCCTTCAACCTATGTTATGGTTTTGATGGCCTTGAGTCTTCCGTTTATTGGAAAAAAGCGGACCAAAAAAGCGGTAAACCCCAATTGCTTTGTTCATCTATAACTTGTTTTGAATTGTTTTGTATCGATGTTTATAAATTTACAATCAAACCCAGTTTATTTTATGCCTGTCTAGTCTATAATCGTGAAAAATAAGTACAGTTTATGTTCACTCCGTTCACTTTTTCAAATGTTGGTATCTGTTGCAATGCTCATAGGACTTTGTCATATTTCAACATCTATTATATGTATTTGTTGATTGTGCGTTGTGTCGATGCTATATAGTAGATTTAAAAGGGTTTTCCAGCATAATTGCACAATAAATAACTGGAATCCATTTAAAATTCAACGTATTCTCTTTTCCTTGACTTCACCTACGTTACTAGTAAACCGAACATTGGCTAAATACAACGTTACATACAAGCGATCACAAAGATTTGAATGGTACCTTTTGTTTAGCATATCGATTTTATAGCCCGTACCGTAGCGAATTTCCTGTCTCATGCACATTAGATGTGACGATCACAGTTTATCGATATGTTTTCTTATGACTGTATATCACGCTACAATAACAGAGTAGTGAAATATATTGTATAAACGACGTCATTATTTCTGACTCTGATAAGGTAAACAGTAAAACATTTTATGTTCAATATGCAGCTCCGATAGAGAAACACAGCCATACCCATCTTCTGAACAGTTTAAAAATAAATCGGATAATAACAATAAATATAAAAATAACACAAATAGAGCCCACTATGTTTCATCTGCATTGCACAGATCTATTCAAACACGTCATTTGTACAATTTTAACCTGAAACCTTTGTTAGTCAATGTACTATAAAACCATTTAATGTAATAAATATATCACATTAACGCACGAATTGTTTTTATTGTATTTTGTCGATTTACGATCGTATAAATTTGTTGAAGAATTAAAGCAGCAACAAGATTTTTTAGGCAATGGGCTTCAACACATGCATTCAAAATGAGTATTGTTAGTTGCTGTTTTTTGATTCAGTCATAATCACGTTTTTTTGCCGAACATATTTCCTTTTATTTTCTTTTAATTTGAAAACATCGCGAAGACTTAATTAATAAAATAACTGAATCATGAATATTTAAAGGATTGTGTGAGTTCATGACTTGATGAGATGAGATGGGACTGAGATGACAATTACGTAATCGGTAGTCTAAACAAGATCAAATCAGGGACAAAAGAATGTGTATAGGAAGCTGATTGCTAGCTTATAAGGATATGCTGATAATTATGTTAAACGGCTTCAGAATTGTATATAAGTACATGTATACAGATAATTAGTCTGGTTCGTTTCAGACTAAACGTAGCAAAATGTCTGACAGTCTATTAATTTGCCGGTTTTATCATCACGCCAACTAAAAGATTGCATATTGTATTTATGTGTAGCTGCATAGCCTCTCTATTTACAAACGTAGGCACGATCAATCCAAATAAAAATCAAAGCGGCTCATATATGTAGGAAATCCCGATAACATCAGATACTCATCGAAAGATTAAATGCATCCTTTGAGTCACAGAAAAAGGCTTTTTTTCGAGTGCCGAGGAAATTATCTAATGTACATACTGTACATATGGTGATAGTTAATTTTATTGCTAGATATTTTGTATGTATATATGTTCATTGTATCTGTTTTAACTCACGATGCAGGTGCTTACTATTAGTTGTTTCACTTTGACGGGATATTTTTATTTACAATGTTTGTTATATAGAAAAACCTAGGAAGTGCGAGGTAGGAGCGCTCCACAAACCAGGTTTAAACACCCCAGTCGGTCCTTTTGCCGACTGATGGTTTTTCTTTTAGTGTGTTATGTCTCGTCTCTGTGTTTTTGTCACATTTACATTTACCCTGTTTGCCTTTGTCTAGAAGTAGGTTAGATTTAAATATCTGTGGAAATTTTGATAGGATTTTTTCTTATTTACCTATGATACACTGTTGGAATATAAGACTGAATATTTTAATAATCTTTATCTGTTCCTTTTATTTCTTAAAAGAGTTATTTGTAAGCTATTAAAGCAAATGAAGGTCTACTGTAAAAAATAAGTCAATATAGTATAATTTTATGAGTACATTTAACTGCTTTTATCATAAAATATTTTGCTAAAAAATCTTGCTTCACATTTTTGAGTCAACAACCAAGATTTTTTGTAGCAGTTGGCAATCAAACATGCAATGCCAACAAGGCATAAGTAAAGAGACAAAGAGATTCTGGTTGACACTGTAATAACAGATAGGATCAAATCGTGCATTATTGATAAAAGTGAACCAATGTATATTGGTAAAAAGTACGACGATAAATTTCAGGAGATGATTATGACACATTGACAGATGAACCTTGATAACAATCGGGTGACCATGACTGACTGTGTTAGTGCTACTAAATTAGAGCGGTAAGATTGTATTATATCTATAACAGCCTTGTTAGAACAATGGCTAAGACATTCGAATCTCATTTTGAAGTATCTAACTCAGTTAACTTACAAAAGAAGAACAGCTATTAAAGATCAATACATGTAAAGGTGTACCATATTTATACAACATTAGTGTATATAGAAACATAGCTGAAATCAGACAATAAAACAACCAAAACAATTACGAGTGATGTCTCTTGTGCCAGCGAACAGGGTTAAGAGACAGCTGAATTTCGGACGCATTAAAGATTGACTTTTTATGAATTTGACTAGCCGTTGTCACTCTTTATGAATGGAAAAATGCAGTGCGTTTACAGAAACAAATATGTATGTCGAAGGACGCATAAATTGTGTCCCGTTTATGCTTAAAATGTTAACATAGATTGTATCAACACCATGGCAACCTATAGAAGCATACACACGCGTATAATCTTATTATCTTATTTCAACTCTGATTATAAAGTACCTCCTACATAGATTTTCCATTATGGTCATCATGCAACACCCTTACAGTAATATAATTATACGACGCGTCATATCAATCTTAAAAAAAGCCGATTCTGTCAATCACCAAAAGCAATCAATTGAGAAATATTTCTACATCCTTTTAGTTCAATGATGTATAAAACATATTAATTAATGGGGTCTATGATCGAGAGACAAAACATCAGTTGCACGTTATATTTTATCGAATGCTAGATGTAAAACTATACTGTGGTTTCTGATCCCCTGGAATGAACAACAAAAGGCTTCAATCTTCTCATTACTCAGGATTATTGGACAAGACTGTTGAATTCATCGTGGAACATATGCTCGCCATCAGTTTGTTACCTCGGATTGTCAATGAACAAATAGATATAATGTAAATACGTATAGCAGCGAGAGCGTGGAATTGAGATTCGTTGGATTTGTTCAAATATCTGATTTACGTAAGCCTTTGAAATTGATTTCTTTCCGTATTTTCTGAATAGTCGCATTTGTTCGACTCACATGCTTTGGTTTGGCTATGTGTACAGTGCAACTGTACAACAATCCTTTCTAGAATAATCAGTGGTATGACTTTTTCCTTGCTTGTTCTACGATGGAGACAATTAACAGCCCAGCATGTGACCTTGTATTGTAATTGCAATATTCTGTGAGTGCATATGCGCATTGCCATAAGCAGTGAATACATCAAAGAAATAAAGAGAAATGCCGTTGTAATTGTACAAAATTATAGAAAACAGCCTGCTTGTTGTTTCTTGTCTAGGGAGGTACAAATAAGATTGAAGTGTTCAAATTAAATTGTAGGAAAATTAAGTATTGAATATGTAGTATCGTATGTGCTTGGTGGGTATACACGATACGGTGTAAAAATATAATTGTCATATACATATAACGTATTTAATATTGGATGTTTGCCTAGATTGTTTGTCTTACAAATCGGTTGAAATAAAAGTCGTTATTGTCAAAAACACAAACAAGGCTTCTTTCAGATTTTTAAATAAATGGATATTCTTTTAACCCATTATATGAATATACATCGTTTCGTCTGTATAATCTATGTGGATATAATTTGTCTATATCAAAACAAAAGATATCTGTTTCGGAGGACGTAGACTATACAGAAGTATGATATGAAGAGATCTAGCTTTGAACAGGTGGACCGGAACATAAGAACTTATAAGTGGTGAACCAGTAACATTACTCGTTAGCATATTGAATATTGTTTAATTTTCCATGATATTGGGTAAATCTTTAATTTGTTTGAAGCGACACATTCTAAATACCTTAGTGACACCACCACGTCTGTGCAATGGAGTCATCGGTTAACGCACCCACTACTTATAAAATAGAGATATGACTATAGTGAAGGAAAGATAACTTTTGAACACCTTCTCACGAGATCCGGGAGGGAGGAACCAAAATTATCAGCCGATTTCTGTTCACTGTACTAGCAACCATTTCATAATTTGCCAATTTTTAATAAATTACCAATAAGAAATTTAACCGTTTTACATAAATATGTTGCAAATTATTTAATTCGAAAACAAGATAAAAGATTTAAGAAATATCAATACGGCAGTCGTTGATACAACTCAATAACGTATCATTGTCGCATCATGATATCAAGAGATGTTTACAAAACTTTATCCGACATCGTATAACAAATCCGTTAACTGGAATAAATGTGTTAGCATCATTGTCTGACAATGTAATAAACAATCAATAAATATTTTAACACAACCTTTAATTTTGACAGGCGCTTACCAGGATATTACATAAAGTCGGGCACAAATAGGATCCATTCTATAATGTTATAGTCAGTGTAGATTTAATATACATCTAGTTCTTGCTGTTTGTATCGATTACATTCGACAGAAGTTAATTTGGCTATAAGGTTTCAATCAATTGTATTAAGAGTGAAACAATGTGTCTTGAAGTCGCATGCAGATAATTTTTAAAATAACCAAAGAGGGCTTCAGCACATTCTGACACCGTCAAACTCACAAACAGTATGTTCATCTTAAATATATGAGGTATTTATGTCACGTGTTTGTCACCATGACAATTATGTCATCAGCATAACCAAACCCATATTTACAGTATGTGGGAAGGCCTTTCAGCTGACCTGCGGTTTGCCGGTGGTTCTACCCTGACAATCTTTTTTTCTCCTGTCATCAACGTAACTGGACGTCACTATAATGACTACAGTAGATGATATATACATTTTATTTATTGATATGCCACTCAACATAATTACCCTGAATTCTTGTGTCACATAACCTACCACAGTATATTACTTTAATGTACGCCAGTTCATGCCACTAGCGAACTGAACGTCTAGCTAGATGTAATTATTCTGCTTCTAGATGGGATCACAACGATTTATGTGGTCCCTTTCGTTCAGCGTATTGATCTTATTGCGCGAACCGTAGCCAATTTCCTGTCGCGTGATCATTATGTCATTAAAGAACAGTGTGACGGTCATAATATATCGGTATGGTTTCTTATGACTGTATACTTCGGTATGGGATCTATTGAATTACACTCTAGCTACCAGGAAATAGTTTTTTAACCACGAGGAAGTTAAAAGTAACCAGCTGTATATTCAATATAAAACTGACTGAAAGAATAAGTCTTTTTCTGAACATCAAATACTTTGGTCATGACAAGATGGCCCGCGACACACAGGAGATATCTCTCCAATTATTATGTTAATCATTTGAAGTTAAATAGTGTATTCTGTAATCTCTTCACAACAACAATTGCTGCAATGTCACTTAAATAGATATATAAAACATTACATATCGGTATTAAGCTTTAATGCGTATGTTAACATATGTTGTCTATGTTGTATTATTTTAATACATTTAATACATTTAACATAAAAGTATGATTTTTCAAAAAGGGAATACTAATGAGTCCTCTTTTTGATTCTTATTGTATCATGTGGATTTTATTGTAATTAAACTACAAATCAAGTATTATCAAGAAGTTGTAGGTCTTCTGGTATCTAGTAACAATAAACACGACATATGGTACAAAGGCGCGGGTTTAACCCTGGATAGACGGCGAAAGAAGCGAATATCGTAAGCAGCAAGCTTCAGTGTCAACTTATTAACGCCAGGGTTATTTACATAGGACAATGGAAGCTACATGTTTGCTGCTGTATGATAAGTATGATTGCTGGCGGTAACATTGTGGTTTGATAATAAAGTAAATAAGCCCCACAACCATACAGCCATTTTATAATGTAATACATGTACGCATGCTGCTAATTAGTAATATTCGCTGAAGGCGAAACCTAGCAAAATGTCTAAATATTGATGCATTTGTGGATATATCATTACTCAAAGTTTCCACAGTGTGGTTCTTTTTGATTTAATCTGTATCCTTTCATGGTAACAAGACGTTTAGACAGTTTGCACGAGTCAGACTAAATATTTTATGTGGTTAAGATTTAACGTTATACTGGCATACAATATTTGCATGTAATTTCAAGGGATCATGTCTCATTGACAGATGGAACCAAGTTAGAATAAAGTGAGTCGTTTTTGCTTCAGTCTAGTATTGTTTGGAACTGAGCGTAAGGTTCATCACCATCATATGTATCGAAAGTTATGAACAATACAATGATTAGCTCAATAGAGACCTAACACATTAAAATATATGTAAACCGTGGAAAGTATGTTTATTTATGTCATTAACATACAAAATACTGCGATCAAGATGATCTGCATCAATTATTATGTTAACCATATCAAGATGAATCGTGTTATTACGTATCCTCTTCACAATACATGTTGCAGTAACGGTCATGTCACTTAAATACACATAAAAATAAAATTTCGTTAAAAAAAACATTTAATATATGACAATCGTGTAAAGTATGGCTATTCGTGTCATTTCCATAGATAATAATATAATCAAGACGCTTTATATCGGATATCTTTTCAGAAACGAAACTATGTGTACATGTGTGTGTTTTGTTATTCTCGTGAAAAACCGTCTGTGGTTTTGTTTCAGATGTTATTAGCAATGTATGGCAATAATGTGATTTAATCATTATCTTATCTCACAATCACTTCCCAGCACGCATCTAATATCCGGGACAGTGTTTCAGAGTTGTACAACATTCGTGTTAGCAAAGTTAAATTACGGGTTTTGCAGTTCACTTCCGCAAGACGTCACATTGTCGAAATTAAGTGTTTTTCCTTAAGTTTTTGCCTCAACTGTTATAGTGTGATGGTGTAAATAGGGTGATTTCACAATGGTCCCGTTATTTGGCGGACGATCTTTTTATCGTCTTAAGGGCGAGAGTTGTAAAACAGCCCACGGCCGACATAACAGGGTCATTTCTAATAACATGTATCTAAAATAATCATTTTAATAATTAATTAAATACATTCTCACTCATCAACCTACATAATCAACGCCAATACTCCATTCAAAGGGAACACTTGGGGAATTGACCACAGCCTTTCATTGTCATACTTTTGACTATGTGTCAGCCTTTCAAAACGTTACTTTTTCATAAAAAGGCTTTCATCGTCTCTGCCTTGGTGCAGCCAATCGCATGGCAATATTATATTTTCACTTTGCCTTGTCGCGTTATACCGCTTTTCTCGTATAAGAGAAGTAATAAAATAATGGTGTTTTGCGAAAATTTTATATCAGCGGGATAAGTTTTGTAATTTTGAACATATATTTTCTAGTAAAATAATTATTTTATAAGAATATTATAACCAATAACATGTATGTATCTTATTTAATTTATTTCCAGATATAACACTATCGACTAAATCGCACTCCTCACTGGAAACTGATCTGCTTGGCCTGATCAGATCATTCTTATTACCTTCATGTTTCACGGACAAGGAGGTTTCAGCCCACAAGTTTCGTTTTAACGCAAATCTTCCCTACATTAGTCAGCACAAATAAATTTTAAACATAGATATAAAATTACAGAACATTGATTAAAATAAGAAGGATCACTCTTACTTTATTATGTATGGTAAGTTAATAACTATCGAATAAAAGAAGATGCTCACTCTCGCATGGAAATGTGCACCCGTCACCATTACATTAACATCATTTTTTAAACATTGTGACGGTTTTGAAAATTTCAGAGAGTAGTTTGCTTAAGTTAACACAATATTTTTTTTTTCATATTGAATGTTTAAAATATATGCCTGGTGAGCGTGAATTAAATAAATAGAATACAATTGACTGTTTAAGTAACTCGATTAACTGTCCTTACACTATATAGGTATATGTGTATATATTACCATAGATACGAAATACAATGTAACAGTCGTACACCTTTTAAATGAAGATATAAGTTGCGTGTATGAGACGATACAACAAGCCAGGAAAGACGTGTCTAGTCTATCAAAATAAATAGAACACGAGCAATGTCACTAATATATCTATATCAGGCAACATGCTTTCATATGTTGACACTGTTGCATTTGACCTATTAAACATTAAAGTACTAGACATAGAATGAAAGACATAAGATCTGATTATGAAAAACACATTTCTAACACATATCGTGCTATATTGTACAATACCTAGACAAACTTTAGTTCTCATATTACATATAAATGCAGCCTTGTCAAGACGCATAGAAGAAGACTCGGCGCCACATAATACAGACCCTTAACAAACAGCTTCATTAAGACATATTTCAAGGGAAACACACATCTGTTTTTCACAGGTTGCACATGTCGGACCAAATATCGCTTACGGTAAAAAAAAAACACACGATAATATTGATATAAAGCTTTGATACAATGTCAATGGATGGTGGCACATATACTTTACACCAGTTTTAGTTACATTCATGCAGACGTGCCTAAAACAAATTGCAGTCGATTATCTGACAGCTTCAAGCTTGACCTAGCTAGTCAGGATCTACACTAGTTTCTTAATCCTGACCTAGGCTAAGCATGTTTCTTGTTAAGTATAGTGTCTTTAACAAAGTCTTTGTTGTCAGCAATTATTAACATAATGCTTTGATGTATGTCTTGTATCAAATAATAGTTAAATACTGATTATCTTGAACATTATTGATATAATATCGTAAATACAAGTTTAACTAAAAAGGATAATTAACACGTTTTGTTGTGTTGTATTGTGTTGAAAATCCATAGCAATAATGATTATATTTCTTCTAATCTGAAAAGATGAATATTACATTTTGGTATGTATTAAAAGAAACCCTGCTATTTATGTGCATTATTGTTTAAGATATCATGGAAGCAGATTTCATGGAAGCTATTATGTCCAATGTACACTACATACCTGACAATTAAAGTTCTGTGTAACTATCGTTGAAAAGGCCAAATGATTTGACAATTTATGTTTTAATGGGGAGTTGTATCATCTTGTACAGTCTTTTAGAAATCATCCAGTGTATATCTTAAAATTTTAATTTTCATGCTTTCTACTTTCTATTTTATCGTGAAATCCTATCCTTTAACATGATCGTGATATATATATATGTGTGTGTGTGTGTGTGTGTGTGTGTGTGCGTGTGTGTGTGTGTGTGTGTGTGTGTGTGCGCGCGCGTGTGTGTGTGTTTGTGCGTGCGTGCGTGTGTGTGTGTATGTGTGCGTGCGTGTGTGTGTGTGTGTGTGTTTAGAAAACAAAGACAACTTAAATGTGCCCTGTACGCAGTTTTCAAAGGGGCATTAGACAAGGCGCTATTTGTCCAGTACTTTGGTTTTATTAAAACTACTACGTCAATTACAAGCTTTAAATCGTTTTGTTTATAACCGGTGTATACATATGACGTTTATTACCGCATGCACAGTTTACAAATATACCTGAATGATGTGCTAGATGTAAGGTGTCCAGATGCGTTTGGTACTATTAACCTTAGAATAAGACACACACACAAAGAAACGAAACAAACAAACAAAGACAAGAATAAGATTAACTATAACCAAGTTGCTTTTGTTTGCAAAATTGATTGTCATTTTGTTGTGAGACAAGATATCCCTTTTAGTACAAAAACAAGAACTGTGTCGTTCAATTGTGATTGCCCGTTTGCATGGCTGTGTCCAGGGGGCAGTTGTCACTAATTAAAAATACCGCATTTTAATCATGTTCATTGCTTCAATATCCTCTTAATAATAAAGCCTGGACATATGGCATGTGACGGCTTTTCTTTTCAATGTTACGTGCTCACACGCTATCTTTCGTTGGATATGCCTAATTAAAACCTACATTCTTTTACAACTGCCCGGTACAACATGAAAGTATGATCTTTTCTACCCAAACTACGTAGATCTTTTTGTGATCGTAGATCGAAGATCCATGCTACTAGTGATTAACAGATATATAAAAAGACGTGAACAATAAAAATAGATCAAAGTCTTTAGCATTTGTTGTCTCGTCTCTCTTCACTTGTCATTATTCATTCAAAACTGACGTCCCCAACTAGATTATTTCTTTAATACAACATTTTTCCTGTTTCATTTATTAAACCTTAAACAAGTCATGTATATCCCTTTAATCCTTTGAATGTGGTTCAGTTTGTAAAAAGGTATGCAATATATATTATCGAACTCAATGATCAGTTCAACTAGTTTCAGTTTGCTTGCATTAATTATTGCCAACTTCTATCAATATGGCTCTATTTTCGTACTGATTACTCCCAAGCGCCTTCACATTTTCTAAACTACCTCTAGACAAAGGCAAACCTGGTAAATAAAAAAGTGACCTAACACAGATAAAAGACAACGCACAAGAAGGAAAGAAACAGTTACAAAAATGGAACGGTCAGTTGCAAACGGACAGGCTTGTGCTGCTTAAATCTGTTTTGCGCCGCACAGTTCCTGAAGGTTTTTGTCTCAAATTGGGTATTGATGTCATTGTTCTATTACAAGATGACCACTTAAGTTATTACCAGGTTAAGAAAAGTATCAGGACGTTATATCAATGTGTCAACAAATTATGATAGTCTTCAAGTATTTAAATTTTGGGGTTAAAACAACAATTTTAATTAAAAAAAACCCCTTAACACCGGTATGTTTAAGACATTATCAAAAATAAATGTCCTTAGCAAATATTTGAAAATCGTTCACAGTTAATCTGGTAATTTTATTAATTTTACCAGATTATCTATGAGCGATTTGTATGTTTATTTTCTGATAACATATACAAACAACTACATTTATTTCTTCCAATAGTTTCTTTTCGAAATTCACCTGTTATATGCGAACTGTTGCAAACTGTCGTAACCATCGATTTGTCAGTCTAACAAGAAACATTCCTTTCATATTTAATCTTAATTAAACACGTGTCCTTCTTGTCACATTTTCATTTGTTTTTAATCTGCTGTACACATACAGCAGAGATACGTTGTTCGTGGCATTTGGCCAGACCAATAGTAACAAAACTATTTTTTTTAAATCTTACAAACTCTGGTGCACACTGTTTGAACAGCTCGGATCAAAGCGGATCTATGTAGATTCGACGATAACGTTCGTGTAACATACTTCGATGTTATTTGAAAAGATGATGGTGTGACTCTGGCGAATAGTCTTTTGTGAGTATGTATTAACCATAAGTGAGATATGCCATTTGACCTTTGATCAGTGATATGTTAGTTTTACCTTTACGAAGATAAATAAACCCCGCAAACTTTTAAAACCTTAAGCAACTTGGCCACAGTTGGTCAAATTTGCACTTTTCCTAAAAACACAACATATACTTGTTGAAGATGACTAAATGAATACTACGTCTTATCACGTAATTTCATGACTTATAAACATGACGCAATCAGGTATAGATAGTTATATTTCTTTACAGAGAAATATCTTACAGCAATCTTGAATAGACTGTTGTTTTGTAAACGTAATTCAATTTAGCAAATGTCCAGTTTTTAACTATATTCTTGTGTATTTTGAGTTACAAATTGTCTTGCAAGATCTATCACGTGACAAGGTCTTTCTCATCATATGCGGTTCGCAGGTGGTTCTACATAGACACTTGTCTAAAAATGTTTTTCTGGGCGCTGTCAATTTGATCCAACTTGTGTTCGTACGATATATTAAAAAAACGAAGCAGAGATAGAATATAATATAATAGGGATGGGATGGGTTTGGCATTTTTGCCAAAACTGTGCAGCAACATTTCTATCATTATAGCACAGGGGCACTTTTGAGGTGCCCAGGGACTGAACCCGGCCAGTCCATTATCCTGACACCGACGAGTTTGAACCCACGACCTCCCGATCCGCAAGCCGACGCTCTACCACCTGAGCTATTGAATATAACAGGTGTACTGAAAGTAAATTGATGTTTATAGAAAAGACATAAAGACAGAACACACGTATTGCTAAACTAACACACGATGGAAATCGCATTGTGAAGTTGGGGGACAACAACCCACAGCTAAAATTAAGTTGAAAAATAAAGAGAACCCTGGCAAAAGTTACAGTCAAATTTCCAAAGCGGAAATGCCTCACAAATATTAAATATAGTTATGCACTGGTTGGGCAAAACACCAGCAATGTAATAGCGAAATATATTCTATGGTTATTTATCGTCTGTCCCATCCAACATACACATAATTAAAATATTTAATAAAAAGACAAGTGATTTCCTTATGCAATATAATGGCTAATGTTTAACTCCATATCATTACTTGCAATACTTTTATGTAATTCCTATTCATTTTAAGTTACTTCATACTGACGGTATTCTATCTAAAACGAGGAACAAAATATATATAAAATAAATTTGATTAAGTGACTCTGGGTGAGGGTTGATATGTAGAAATATAAAGTTTGGGCCTTTTAGGTAAAGGATTAAATACATTTACAATTGCGGTATTTGCCACCCGTTTATCCTACACAGCTTGAGGACTTAGTATTATTAGGGGTGGTAGGGGTAAAGAAATTAAAATCTTTTGTTTATGTTTGCTAACAAAAGATAATGCAGCAAGCGCATGTGTTGCAAGCCTGTCACATTATGCACTCTAACTTGTTTAATGGCCACCCATACTATGTCATCTTAAGATACAGTAGACATAGCAATTAGTACATGCCCCTGCCGACAGTAATCTAGTATGGTCATATATTGTTGGTTAGGCTGGACTCTAAATATGACCGTTTTAATTGTGTTTTAAGACGACGCCTTAATGTTAAATTCTCAGTTACATTTGCAGACAAACGCTTATCGAATAGTATTCAGAACTAAGATGTTACTCAAATAAGTATTTTGTATATTGTTAAGGTAACCATCATTTCAGAAGGATAAAGTGGAGCAAACATCTCGTAAAAAGCGTCGAATAAAGATTATTATTATTATTATTTTTATTATTATTATTATTATAATTATTATTATTATTATTATTATTATTATTATTATTATTATTATTATTATTATTATTATTATTATTATTATTATCATTATTATTATTATTATTATTATTATTATTATTATTATTATTATTTTTATCATAATCATTATTATTATTATTATTATTATTATTATTATTATTATTAGTAGTAGTAGTAGTAGTAGTAGTAGTAGTAGTAGTAATACTCTTTGTTTGACGCTGTTTTATATAAATATGCTTATGAAAAAAGTTTTATATTATTTTTATATCACCTTGTACTAGGGATGTAAGCGAACGTTCGAATGTTGGGTAAATTCAGAAAGAATAACTGTATAGTGAATAGAGCTATATATTGTATTCTCTTTGTGTTTCAGAATAAAACTGCTTGAATATTGAAATAATCAGTTTGTTGTGTAACAAGACATTCCGTTCAGCAAAGAAAAGAGTACATGCGTTTTTGTGTGACAGTCCGCTAGAATTATTGTGTCCAGGGGCAGCTGTCAATGATTGGAAATACCGCATTTCAGTCATGTTCATTATCTCATATTAACTGCATTACTACACGCATCTAATATCCGAACATGTTAAGAATAGTTTCAATGCAATTGCTGTAACAAAGCGATACTTCCCTTGCATTGATAGCATGTCTATACTATCACACAAATTACATTAAATTAATTTTTAATTTGGATTCATTAAGACATCTTAAACAGTGGCTTACATGTATCTTTCTCCATAGATTTTGACTTCGTTTTTCTTATTTTAATGTAAAGTCATAAACACATATAGTGGTACTATTACCTTGCTTATGCCAAAACGACAACTTTCATCGGTCTATAACGGTCTACCAATATTATTGTGCATATATCTTATCTGAGTTGTCGGGTAAGCTTCAATCTGTTCTTAACTGGTGTTAAGACTTAAATATTTTTGTGTTCTTACCAGAAAATCACACACATGATTATATACGTGATATAACTTGTAGAACCGGATTCAATAACTGAAGTAGGAGCTGGCAGAGCTAATTATATGTAAGTATAATATGGTTAGGTGAATCAGTATCAAATGATATAAGAAAAATTCATAATTCCTATCTGCGACCTGTTGATCTAATTAAAACCTTTTCAAAAACACGGCATGACGATTTTTTGCGACTAAATAAGTTTACAAAGTATAATAAAGTAGAGTTATAGCGTAGCAATTATCATTATTGTACATCTTTACAAATTAGACATCTCTTAAAAAAAATACGAAAGCTTACGCAAGGTTACAGAGATTATACACAAAAGGCGAGAGTAGACTGGTCTATATTATTTACCTTAGCCAGATCAGTGCGTGTGTGGCAGGTTAAGAGGTAAGTAATTTTAATAAATGTCCAAGTATACAAAAAGTATAATTTTAGTTATCCGTTTCAGTTCTTTGCCTTGTTCATATACTATAGATGCTAATATGTAACATTGAAAATCATTATTAACGAGTTTTTTTCATCAGAGCAAATCTGGCAACGAAGCCAAATTAATAATAGCGGAAGTACGCAAACCATAAAACTTGTCTGTCCATAAGCTGAAGGTTTGGCATCTTAAGGCCATATAACCTCCGACAAAACATTGTAACAGATGCAAATCAATTTAAAACAAGAAGTAAATTAGTCCTCATCGGGTCTGTCTTTTGTCCATATTAAAAGGTCCGATTAAAACACGTCAGAACCATGAAAGAGGTTATTGTGAAAGATTTTAACATTAGGCCGGTCTTAAGGTAAATAAATTTCCAACTACACTTACTTCTTATCGCATCGGTGTCATTTTTATTCTTTTCAAGATAGCATATGAACAACTTAAATGTACAGACAATTAAGAATCCAAGTACTATTACAGACCACGGACTTTTTAAGCTATTACGGATGACGTAAAACAATGTGTCTAACAACATGTTTATAATTTTCTTTTAGCACTGGTATTTACCGTTCACGTATACTCATCAGATTGTTTCTAGAATTTATATGAATTGCAATGGTAACTGGCAGACAGAAAAGGCCACACTCTCCTTATTACCCATCCTTGTTGTTTGCTAAGGTTTCTTTTTGAATTGTTGTGGGTGTATTTACGTCTATTTATGTAAAACTCGGTAATGTCATCAATGTTAATACTTATATATAAATATGTGTGTGTGTGTGATTTCTGGGTATTTTAGATCTTCCTGATACGCTGTAAGTCGTATTACTGCCATGGAGAATCTAAGAAAGAAAATAAAATATTACTTTTCATCAGTCTAGATTATTCAGTGAGTAATATATGCCAGTAGCGACGCGACCATCGGGAATGCTATGATTAAACCTAAACATACGCTACGCATACTGACAGAATATTATGCCTTATTATAATAAGTTAAGTCAAATGGTGAAGTGGTAGATGCAGAGCTTGCATTTAATGTAATGTAAAACAATGCAATTAGGTTCATTGAAAGACATCAGTGACGAGGGATATGTGTACTTGTCTCTGTCTTTTTCATATATGTATTGGATGTAATGTATATACAACGTCACGCATTGCTTTAATGTGCCTATGAACCATAGCATTAAAAGCGCCCAACTTTTTAATGTTTGATGTTTTTGAAGTCTGAATAGACATATTTTGTCAACAAAAGGTGTATCTAAGATACACTCTAGTTTGTTCCCCGATAGTGAAAATATATAAACCTGACAGTGATTGGAAAGATCTAACAATGTGACAAAACAGACTTCTACTTTGAACTGAATTCCAAACCAAACATGAATATCGGAAATTGAACTCAGCGTCCGGAGCACGGAGCTTTTCTTTGTGTTTTTTTTTTCAATCGGCTGTGATATCGTCATAGTGGTAGTAACGGCTTTGTCCAATCGAATCGTGTTTAGTTACCCAATATTCAGAAACCTACAGATAAGCGCCTGGTGACTGATTTTTCTCCCAAACGGACCAGCTGCGAGAGAATTGCAGACACTATTATGGAAGAAAGGACGATTATCTATGTAATTTCCTTTGCTTATTAGCAGAAAGATTGAATGGCTTCTACAATATCGTTGCTGCTCATTTGAATTACGCGGACTACTTTCCGGTTTTGTGTCATACCCTGTAATGACACAAGGGATACGCGGAGTGAACGTGGATGATAGTGGATGTTTATTCTTTATTGAAACGTGATTTGGTTTCCCAAATATGGATTATACCACAGAAACGTCGCTTTAATTTCATTTGTGAATTTCAACGTGTGCAGTTTGTGTTTTGTGCATTTATATTTCTTCTCGAAATTACTCATACTTTATAGCTAATGGTTACAGAAAAAGGATTATGTTATAATTTTGTGTTTGATTACAAGAGAACATGACTTATATAAACACACGGTTTTATTTACTTTCCTAAAACTGTATGCAAAATTGGTTATCTGCTACTTTTTGAAACACAATTATGTTTCAGAATCAGTCACACGTTTAATGAATGAAAGAGTTTAATATAATGCATTTTTTTTTCAAAATGATCGTTCATCTAGTTTTTCTAAAATAAGGATGACTGGAAATAGTATGTTCGCTCCACTGTAAATCTCTTTTACTTATCTCATTTATTTAAAGCAAGTTCCAAAAGTTAACGGATATGTTGATCCAAGTGAAAAAGAATTGTACATAGGAACGTCAATTGTGTATCTAGTTTAATAAATCTTTTATACCGTAGTCTTTACTTTCTATAAAGAACAAGCAATAATCATTTGTCCATATATAGCCCTACAAAAAGCAAGACACTTTGAAAGTTTGTAATTGCTACAAGCAGAAGATACTGTGTGACATTATTATGATATTTAATAAGCCTTTATTTCTCAAGCACAAGGTACACCTGAAATAAGTAGAGACAAAACAGTGAATCTTATGTTTCATCGCAGTGGATTAAAAACAAATTAAATATTGTTTGTCACTTAACGGCTTGTTACAAACCAATATGTCTCTGTGGAAGAAAGATAGCATTTCCGGTGGAAGGCGGCCGTCTATTTTGTCACAAAGACGGAGAAGCTCAGTGTTCAAACATCATGGTCAGTTGAAGTATGACATGAAAAGTTCGAGCTTCGAACAGTTTGGTAATCCAATTAAACCATGGACCAGGTAAGTCCGTACTTTCAAATACCTTCAGTGCTAAATGGTTTCTCTACGATATATAATCAATGAAAAAAGTAGAAGTAGAAAACTAACTTTCAAATTGTAGTATCATAGCTTTTGGAAGGTATTACCGTGAATCTTTGTGAATCTATGATAACCTTGTTCATGAATCATGATTGGAAACCGTGGATAAGCTTACTGAAACTCCTTACTTGTCCCTCCGTCAAAATAATGTTCTGACATCTGTAGCGTTTTAATACATGTATGCAAGTGGCACAGATCGTATAAATAACTAATAGTTAAAGTTAAAAAATATAAAAGAATGAAATAATACCGTATCTTTTAGTAAAATTCGCCCCCTCACCATCTGTAAAATGGGTTGGAACGTAGATTTACAATTATCATTACGTTATGTCAACCTATTCCCTTAGCAAACAAAAATTCAGATGCATAGAAACATTTAAAGTGAATGAGAATACAGGCTCAGATGTAATGATGCAAACAGAAAATGTCATGGAAAATGCAAGTTCGTTTGGTTATGCTATAGACTTTTTACCCGAATGTCAGAAGGATATATTTACCAAGAGAATCATTGACAAAGTTTTTTCTTTTGTTTCTCATAAAGCATTATCTTTATGAGCTTACTTTCTTTTTTAAATTGTTTTACCAAACCAATAAACAGCCGTATCGACATGGCTTCTTTTTAAAATGTGAACAAAACCAACTTTTTACGTCATTTCAAACAAAAATGTATAATAAGAAAATATGACAGGGTCATTGCAACACATCTTTAAATCTAAAAAGGCAAAGGACAAAGATAGTACTCACATGCCAGTCAAATTCAAAAGTTACAGCATAACTGTAGCGAGATATTATGGGTTGCTAGAATCGAAGGACCAAAGTCCAATGTGCGTCAAATGAAAATACGCACAACGTTCCTGCAAATACTAATAATTTGACAATATAATTTACATGCACAGGAAGAATGTGACTGGCGTCACACTACACAGGTAACATTGTTGTCATCGTGATTAAGAAAATATTACAACGTCCTAATATTATGTTGCAACATATATTTAAATCGGAAATGGCTCGAGACAAAGGTATTCATGTGCCAGTCAAATGCAATATATAAAGCATAACTGTGGCGAGAAATTCATGTAGATACGTTAATACCTTTCTTGGAACAGCATGGTTTACCACAACCTACATATAAAAGCGGTTAATACGCAATGAGCAAATGCAAAAGAGTATGCAACACGGTACTTTAAAACCTGCATGGTATAGTTCTATAATCGGTTTATTGTTAAAATGAGAATCGAGTATTTATGGTACTGCTTTGAACCAGGTCTTGAATAACAAAATATTTTGATAATATTAATTATTGATAATATAATTAACTAACACGTTACAAGCTGTACGTGTCATTGCTACTTTTTAACATTTTTGTCATGAAAAAATGCACTTATCTGTAGATATGAAGACAAATTAAGAAATTTTTGATTCTTGATTAGTAATTGGTTCCACAATTACATAGAGACAACGTTTCGAAGGATAAAACGAAAAGCAGAAGACGTTTAATTGGAGAAGGCAAAATTAAACTTCAATTTTAATTGTACACCTTGTCAAGTATGTAGAGTACTTAGTACCATTCTTAGGCAACATAGACTACCATGAGCACTCGTCACGCAATGTCTTGCTTAATTGTACTTTATTATACCTCTCTGGATATGAAGATAAACTTGCTTCTGGCTTCAATCCGATAAATACTGTTCAAGGGTATATACAAGCAAGTATATACAGAACTGAATTTGTTCATAACAGAGAGCTCTAGGACAAGACGACAGTTAAACTTGCATATTTCTGTTCTGTACTGAAATGTTCGAGATATTTTTTCACAAAAGTGTATTTGTTCAAACTAAGACAATTGATTTCCAAAATTAAATGATATTTGCTTAATTGCATATTAGTATGTTTTGTTTTGCTGGAAGAAATAAAAAAAAAACAATTGACATATAAAGATTAAATGCATACATTAAAACTAATGCAACATCATAAAATGAAACAATTGATTTTGTGTTTGTGTCCGTGTTTAAAGTCATTTGTGTTTTATTTATATTTTTGTTAAAGATACCTACATATACACAAAACTGCAATACTTCTTCAGTCTATGCTGAAATGAAACGGATGTACGGTTTTTAGTTCAAACACCAAATTGCGCCTCAAATCTCGTCCATTTATTATCTGGCCCAAGGAGTGAAGCGAACCTTTGTGACTAACGCTATCATGTGACATATTTCAAACTGCGTTTTGTCAATAGTTTAACGTCTGGAGTGAATGGTAAATCAACAAATTTAGTGCGTTTTTTAGAAACAGTTTTAGTATATTTAAGTTTCTTAAGTGTCAGGAATATTCAATCGCGTTTATACTTACCTGTATCAAGATTTATTAGCACGATATAGTTGTCGCGGTGTACTTTAATACTCTAATTAATAAGAATAAATCCCCTATCCGTCAGTTGTATTCTCATTATAAGATAATCTTAGGCTAGTAATTGGTTCTCTTCGTTTTAGCCTTGTAGTTACACAGACCCCCACCATATTCTACTACTACGATTCTACTATATACTCGTAAATACCCATCCAATACACACAGACACAGACACAGAAACACACAGACACAGACAGACACACACACACACACACACACACACACACACACAAATATATATATATATATATATATATATATATATATATATATATATATATATATATATATATATATATATATATATATATATATATATATATAAACACGCGCGCAAGCACGCATGCACGTAGGCATCCACGCGCACACTCAAATCATAGACACACACTGAAATCAGTCCTGTTGTCATGACCTGAAGTTATTGACAACGTTCATGAATTGTTTTCAGTCATGACTCAACTATGACTTTACACACATGACACTATGTGCGTCTTTGTATTTACCTGTCAATAGTGAGTGCGTATGTGGTTCAAGTATAGGTGATTTTGCCTCACTATTTATCACGTTGATAACAACACAGAATTTTAGGACCTTGAATTGTGAATTACAAATTTATCAAATACTTATACCTTGTTATTGTCTTCTCTCTTTTAGGTTGCTTTCGTTGAATGCTAATTTGCGTTATGTCACAGCAGTATTCAATACAATAGTTTCTCATTTGGTCAATCATTTCTCACATAAAAATAGAAAAGTACTTGGATTTATCTGACAACTAAGATTATAGATATGACTCAAAAGATCTAAATTACTAACTGATATATAAAGTAAACGGTATGCCTTTTAAAATACGAATCAGAGATGTTCTCTTATGAAAGGGTCATGGATAGACCATTAAAGTTTACAATATTGTTTCATCACGGTGTTTTAATTGGTTAAACACATTATTTGATATTAATGTTTATAATGGTTTTGTTTCCAACGCTCAACATCTGAGATTTCTTGCAAATATACTTGCAGGGCTGTTGAGTTGTATTTTTAAATATGTTTGACTCAAAATACTAATTAATTAGCGTGACCGTGACCAGAATGCAAACAGCAGGTGCTCTATTATACCGTTAATATATTTTCTATATTTTGCATGTCACCTTTGTGCATGGTGACTTATATTATTATTTCTATAGATACAACTCTTTATTTAAATACCTCTGATGCTCCCTAAGAATAAAGCGAAATATTTGACTAATGGCTAAAGTATAAGTGGCGGCGTCGTTAAGCTTACACATTACATAAGCTGTGCTTCTTCCAGCAAGGATTAAAATACAGACTGTCAACTTCTAGAAACAGTTTTAATGAAAATAAATGTTTGCTTTCCGCGTATATATCCTATTTATTGCTTAACAGTTTCATGTGTAGCATATCGATTTACACGACATGAAAGTTGTCCTTTCATATCATACACCTGGCGTTTCTCGTTGATTAAATCGTGTAATGTTACCTTGTTTTAGCTCCTTAACAACACTCTACAAACTGCTTAGGGTGCCGCCTGGATAAATGGTAGACTAGTCAACCTGTAACTGCTGTGAATGATTAGCATCAGATCGCGTGGTTTTTGCGTCCCCGTCAGGTCGAAGGACTCAATGTGCGAAGGACTTCCAGCTGACCCAGACATTTTGTTTGTGGCCTTTCTCCACCAAAATAGCTAGATGTCGCTTGAATAACCGTGAATAAATATGTCGCTGTGAGGTATTTCAAACAAACAAAATACAACTAATGTGTTCTTCAGGCATCATAATACTCCTCTCAGTGATCTATTCTACGAACGTGACGGATATGACAACATTGTCTTGCATTTACGTGGGCGCATTGTAATTAGTAGTAATTCTTTGAATGCGAAAGCTTGTTTTTTATTTTTATGGGTTTTAATTTAAGTAATTCGAGGATGTCATCAGGATACAGGTTTAGTGATTACTTATATGTCATTGCTACACGTTTAAGGACAAATTATGAATTTAAACTCAGGAAACAGACATTTAAAGCGTCATTGAACTGATGTTTTGCAGGTTACCAATGATTTTCATTTTTCAATGCTGCATTTAATCACAGAGTAAAACAGGAACCTATGGCATTTTGAGTTTCAATGATTCTTACTTCAATGTTAAAAGCAACTGTATTCTTGTTTCAATGTAAGAACTGACTATATGCTTAATTCGCTGTATGAAGTGATTGTATTTTTAATTTAACTGATGAAAGTTATTTTATTTTTTATTTCACTGCATGAAGTAAATGGATTCTTATTTCACCATATTTCGTGACTGTATTTTTATTTTTACTGTGTGAAGTGATTAATAATTTTATTTGACTGTGTGAAGTGGTTGTATTCTTATAAGCTGTATGAAGTGATTGTATTCCTATTTCACTGTATGAAGTGATTGATTGTATTCTAAATTCGCTGTATAAAGTGTTTGCATTCTTAGTTCACTGTGTGGAGAGATTATATTCCTATTTCACTGTGTGGAGTTTATATATACCTATTTCATTGTTTGTAGAGATTGTTTTCCTGTTTCAATGTGTGGAGAGACTATATTCCTATTTCACTGTGTGGAGTTT
Organism: Sinonovacula constricta; assembly: GCA_007844125.1. Taxonomy (NCBI): domain Eukaryota; kingdom Metazoa; phylum Mollusca; class Bivalvia; order Cardiida; family Solecurtidae; genus Sinonovacula; species Sinonovacula constricta. Next base: position 18,379,091 of record CM017572.1, read on the forward strand.
ATATATACCTATTTTATTGTTTGTAGAGTCTGTATTCCTGTTTCAATGTGTGGAGAGATTGTATTCCTATTTCACTGTGTGGAGTTTATATATACCTATTTCATTGTTTGTAGAGATTGTTTTCCTGTTTCAATGTGTGGAGTTTATATATACCTATTTTATTGTTTGTAGAGATTGTATTCCTGTTTCAATGTGTGGAGAGATTGTATTCCTATTTCACTGTGTGGAGTTTATATATACCTATTTTATTGTTTGTAGAGATTGTATTCCTGTTTCAATGTGTGGAGAGATTGTATTCCTATTTCACTGTTTGGAGTTTATATATACCTATTTTATTGTTTGTAGAGTCTGTATTCCTGTTTCAATGTGTGGAGAGATTGTATTCCTATTTCGCTGTGTGGAGTTTATATATACCTATTTTATTGTTTGTAGAGATTGTTTTCCTGTTTCAATGTGTGGAGAGATTGTATTCCTATTTCACTGTTTGGAGTTTATATATACCTATTTTATTGTTTGTAGAGTCTGTATTCCTGTTTCAATGTGTGGAGAGATTGTATTCCTATTTCACTGTGTGGAGTTTATATATACCTATTTCATTGTTTGTAGAGATTGTTTTCCTGTTTCACTGTGTAGAGAGATTATATTCCTATTTCACTGTGTGGAGGTTATATATACCTATTTCATTGTTTGTAGAGATTGTTTTCCTGTTTCACTGTGTAGAGAGATTATATTCCTATTTCACTGTATGAAGTGATTGATTGTATTCTAAATTCGCTGTATAAAGTGTTTGCATTCTTAGTTCACTGTGTGGAGAGATTATATTCCTATTTCACTGTGTGGAGTTTATATATACCTATTTCATTGTTTGTAGAGATTGTTTTCCTGTTTCACTGTGTGGAGAGATTATATTCCTATTTCACTGTGTGGAGTTTATATATACCTATTTTATTGTTTGTAGAGTCTGTATTCCTGTTTCAATGTGTGGAGAGATTGTATTCCTATTTCACTGTGTGGAGTTTATATATACCTATTTTATTGTTTGTAGAGATTGTATTCCTGTTTCAATGTGTGGAGAGATTGTATTCCTATTTCACTGTTTGGAGTTTATATATACCTATTTTATTGTTTGTAGAGTCTGTATTCCTGTTTCAATGTGTGGAGAGATTGTATTCCTATTTCGCTGTGTGGAGTTTATATATACCTATTTTATTGTTTGTAGAGATTGTTTTCCTGTTTCAATGTGTGGAGAGATTGTATTCCTATTTCACTGTTTGGAGTTTATATATACCTATTTTATTGTTTGTAGAGTCTGTATTCCTGTTTCAATGTGTGGAGAGATTGTATTCCTATTTCGCTGTGTGGAGTTTATATATACCTATTTTATTGTTTGTAGAGATTGTTTTCCTGTTTCACTGTGTAGAGAGATTGTATACCTATTTCACTGTGTGGAGGTTATATATACCTATTTCATTGTTTGTAGAGATTGTTTTCCTGTTTCACTGTGTAGAGAGATTATATTCCTATTTCACTGTGTGGAGGTTATATATACCTATTTCATTGTTTGTAGAGATTGTTTTCCTGTTTCACTGTGTAGAGAGATTATATTCCTATTTCACTGTGTGGAGGTTATATATACCTATTTCATTGTTTGTAGAGATTGTTTTCCTGTTTCAATGTGTGGAGAGACTATATTCCTATTTCATTGTTTGTAGAGATTGTATTCCTGTTTCACTGTGTGGAGTAATTGTATTCTTATTTTACTGCAAGGAGTGATTGTAGTCTTCTTAAAATGTAGGGAATGGTTGTATTTTGTTTTCAATATATGAGGTGATTGTCGTTTTTATTTATTTCAGCGTACCGCTGTGCTCGTCAGACCTAAATGCTCTTTAAGAAAATGACAGAAACATAATGATTCCAAGTAACAAAAATATCCTACACCGACAGAAACATATACTTGATGAGATTTAAAAAAATACTATAATTATATACATGGTGCCAACTACACTTAGATGTTAGTATTTTGTTGGGAAATTGGACTGCTATGATTATTGTCTTGTGATACGTTTGCTTCTATGTTTAACACATAATTGTATACTATGATCGAATTGCCACATTTAACTTCTTTTAAATGGACATTCTTTCTAGGTTACTTGACAAATATAGTTATAGAACTGTAACGGTATAAACTGTAACGGTATTACAGTATAAACTGTAACGGTATAAACAGAAACGGTATAAACTGTAACAGTATAAACTGTAACGGTATAAACTGAAACGTTATAAACTGAAACGTTATAAACTGTAACGGTATAAACTGTAACAGTATAATCTGAAACGTTATAAACTGAAACGTTATAAACTGTAACGGTATAAACTGTAACAGTGTAAACTGTAACGGTATAAACTGTTATGGTATAAACTGTAACAGTATAATCTGGAACGTTATAAATTGAAACGTTATAAACTGAAACGTTATAAACGTAACGGTATAGACTGTAACTGTATAAACTGTTACGGTTTAAACTGTAACGGTATAAGCTTAAACGGTATAAACTGTAACGGTATAAACTGAAACGGTAAAAACTTGATGAGAAATAGAACATTCATATATGTACATAATGTAGACAGAAAACGCATATTTAATTTTACGTTTTGTCATTGTCTAGATTAAGGGCAATTTAACTGACTAAATATTAATTTAAATGACTTAATTGTAAGATTCACATGTTGGCCATTTTAATGATACTTTTAATTGTATTATCTAGCCCTTAGGAAGCATCCTTGTGATGCGGAGCTACATATCGCAACACCACGGTCCTTTCGTTATGTTTCGCCAGGTTTATAGTTACGTGTAACTAAAACATGAGATGAAAATATTAAAAAAACTTAGTCTCCTGTTACACTATACGTTGATACCATGGAAACATTGTTTAAGACCGTTAGCCATTGAATATCATATGCTTAATATGCCAAATAATGCATACAATAGCTGTACGCATAAACATTGCTTGTGTAAGCTATGTATGTAATTATGTCGCACAAACATACGCTATGTAGTTCAAATTAGACATTTATAGTATCTGGTAAAAAAATACTTCAGCAGAACAGTTAAATCTTCGGGTACTTTCCAAATTGTATGTTATTTATTAATACAAAGTAAGAAGTGTGTAATACATATACCAATAGATGGATTCACGCATAGCTAAATTTAAATTCTTTGTTACGTTGTTCTTTCTGCTACAATAAAATAGCATGATTGTCATCGCATGTTAGAGAAGAGTACTCTGCAAATAATTCACTTATGAATCGAACATGAGTACTACGAAAGAGAATGGTCCTATGTTTTTATGTGAATAGTAAGTTTTAATGTGTCTTTACAACTATATGTGGCAAATATGTAGAGTTGCACATTTAATCATTTTTATCCACTTTGATTGGCGATTCTTAAACTGTATGTCAGGTCAATGTGTATATCAACAAATTGAATATAACAGTACAAAGAACGTGGTGACAAATTGACAGACTCTAAGAAATATAAAACTAGCTTGTGTTTAGTTTGTGGTTCTGCGAAACTTTCAACAACAACAGAGAGAGAGAGAGAGAGAGAGAGAGAGAGAGAGAGAGAGAGAGAGAGAGAGAGAGAGAGAGAGAGAGAGAGAGAGAGAGAGAGAGAGAGAGAGAGGGAGAGAGAGAGAGAGAGAAAGAGAAAGAGAAAAAAGAAATAGAAATGGAAGCTGCATACATACTTCGAAACCCTGCATCACCATGTAAGCACGCACAACAAAGCATATTATATTTTTGTTTTCTTTCTGTGGCGTTGATTTTAAAGATAAAAAGACAATTGTTTAACAAATAATCAGTTAGAAAGATCAGGATGTGAAACATCGTTGTGCAATTATGTTAATAATAAATCATATAAAGAGGAAAAGGCAATCCGAATGATCTGACATCACTAAGATATATTGACTCATGATATTTACCGACAAAAGTCCAACATTATGCTTTTGTAATATTTCAGAGGATTGAGTCTCACAGTGATCTGCACGGTGCTGATTTATTCATCCAAATGATTAGTTATGGTAAACAAGTTGGGGTAAAGTAACATAGGAAACTTTAGACTGAACATATTGAATATATATTTATAGTCTAAAGTTGTGTTAGTAGATATTAGAGAGATAGAACGCAAATATTTTTGAAAGAATTCAGTAACAACAGTTGTAAGTTAACAACTTACATTTTTTCTAAGTTTTATACAATAAGAGTAATCCTTAAATGACAAAGCAAATCCAATCGAATCCTAGAAGGGTAAGGTGACAATGGTGGGTTTGAATATGTGTCGATTTTTATACAACAGAATGACAGCCCAGATGGGTTTCCAATCATTTAAAATGCGTTTGTCATGTTAGTTGACTAATTTCTTTATCTTAGAACGGTTTAAGTACACAGCTTCCAGCCACGCCCTTCCTAAAACATTTTGAAGTATTTAGACATCGATTCTTTTGAAACAGATATTTTAAACTTTTACAAAATACTGAGATACATACAAAATCAATGTTTATCCGATTGAATTATTTATTTCACTTTCAAAAACCTTAAAGAATGAGTTTAGTCACTGGATGTAGTTATTGTTTTCTTATGCTTTCATGTGTTGATTTTTTATAATCACAGATCAATATTTTTTATGAAATTTATAACAATATTAATATCACTTTAAAAGTGATATCAGACACACCGAGCAAGAACATAACCATCCTTAAACACAAAATAAAAATGTTTTATTTGAAAGGTTCTTTTAACACTGTTTGCTAATGTGTTGTGGTGGGTGGTAAAAGTATTTCTATTGGGAAAACCATTTCTCCCAATAAACATCGCAGTTAACCCATTTCCATTACTGTAGATAAATTAAGCATTATATCGGGTTTATTTAAAAGCATTTAGTCAGAAAAGCATGTTGCCAAAAATATCGGAAGTAGGTGTTAAGTCAGAGACGACATTATTTTACAGTAAAACTTACCAACGGTCGTAAATTAAAACAACAAGATAATAAATCTAGCATTTCATGGATGCCTGTGCCTAACCACATAATACCGTTAAATGGATTTAATACAATATATCAGAAATCTTCTTAAGTATATATTAATTACTGTCTGTTTCTCCAAAATTGGATAAGCCGTAGCTGTTCTTAAACGGTATGTTGATACCGCACGTCTATTATTACATACCGGCCGCAACAGCTCAGGTGGTAGAGCGTCGGCTTGCGGATTGGGAGGTCGTGGGTTCAAACCCCGGCCGGGTCAAACCAAAGTTGGTAGTAGTGGCTTTCCTCCTAACGCTCGGGGCTAAGGGGATAGCATTACGACTGACTCGTCGGTGTCACTATAATGGACCGGTCAGGTTCCGTCCCTGGGCACCTTATAAGTGCTCCTGTGCTATATTGATAAAAATGTCGCTGCACAGTATCGGCAAAAATGCCGGCATTCCCTTCCGATCTCTATTATTACATCATATTTTTGCTCTGCGACATGTTTCTCATGTTAAATACTTCTCTTGTTTAAAAACGTTCATGTAGTCACCACCGTCTCAAAATTTCGAAGCGTCTCACAAATGTATCGTACGAATGATTATCCATACAAAAATACTATTTGTGTTTTGCCCAACCCTGTGTTGGCTATATTAATTCACATTTACTCGCAGACACGGAAGTTATATTCATTACCAATTTCTACCAAAGCATATTCTCACATAACTAAATTTATACTTGTTTATTAAGATTTCGCTAATTTTTTACGAATATTCCTGTCTTTCTTATTATCTCTGAAGGAAATAATTTTACCTAATATTTGTTTGGACCTCAGACTTTGTTTCCATTTTCGTCGTCTCTCTGCTCAATTATTTACTTGAAGTTTCTTACACAAAATACAAGGAAGTAAAAGGAAAACTTGATTACTTACATCGATATGTCTTCGACAGTGTGAATAGAAATAAAACACTAATAAAATAGAACTTTGCTTTTCGCCAATTTGGGGATTGTTTTATAACGCCAGACGTCCGGAAAATACGCCAACGATCGTTTCAATGTTCATTGAGTAGTGCTTATAGTTCATAAATTGAATGCTTTTACTTTTGGTGTCAGGTATCTCCTACTTTATGTGATGTTATTAGTGTTTTTTTTTCAGCACATTCAATGTGGAAATCTTTTGCATTTAAAGTTGTAAATGTAATTGGGTCTTGTGTATTTATATATCATCAATGATAAGAGTGTTTTTATAACAAACGTTTCCATGGAAATGCCAATCAAATCAATAAAGCCTTGTATTCTAAATACGAGTTTACACTAAGAGAAATACACTTTTAATAAGCATTGAAACTAATGTAAAACGATTCGAATAAAATAAATTGAGATTTTTAATGTAATAATCATACGCCACAGTATTAAACATTTAATTAATTAGCTGTCTTCTGGACATATTATCACATCGCCCAGATCTCAGAAAATAAGAGTCAACTGTACTTCATATTACGGTGAAGCCAGTTATATGTTTCTCTTTGTATAATCTTGCATTGATCTTTTACATACTTTAAGATTTTAAATATAAAGGGGCATTGCGAACGTCTTCAATAGATAAACATTTTGTCGTATATTTGCTTTTACTTATAACATATCATTGTTGCATTTTGGTTAAAGAAAAAGTTACAGGGAGACGTTACTAATTTTGCAAAGGGAAACCAGGAAAAATGAAGAATGGTGTTTTCTAAACACTACAATGACACACTACCGTCATTATCGCACCCATCTTCAACAATAATTGTTTTACACATTTTATTTACGTTACACAACCAAGTCTTGCTGGTGGACTCAATGATTCCATAAAATTACCAACATACTACAAGAACAGAACAAAACAAAAGCTTTATTATAACTCAAACTGGGAAATATACAGTACATGAGTATACAAAAGCAATATAAAGGGAACACAAGATGCAATAAAATTATACACGTGATACATGTATGTGTTTTCTTGTCCTGTTTCACGCCATTAACATTATTCATGGTACCAATAAAAGGCACGAAACGAACAACAACGATTTTATGATATACGCAATATTTAAACATATTTCAACAGTTATTGTTCCAATTCTCATTCACACAAATCTCGCTGCATGTTTGTAAACATTCAAAAGACAATCTCATTCAAACCAGCAAATCCAGGTTGCCCTAGAAATCCTCGCTGCATGTTCGTAAGCATACAAAATACAATCTTATTCAAACGAACAAATCCAGGTTTGCTTAGCAAAACTCACAGCATGTTCGTTAACTTAGGTGCTGTGCTTTAGTGGCTCACTAACGTGTACTACAAGAATGATTAGTATCTTAACGGTAATGGGACTGTGATCCGTAACTATCGACCAATTCCATTTCCGAGCCAGTATCTTATAGATTATCGTACATATCTGAATGCTTATCTGTATACAAAATGAAGCATTCACCGGACAATGTCTTGACCTCTATATCGAATTGTATGCTTTGTTAATAATTTGACTTTTATTTTTGGTTACTGTATTTTTATGTTATTGGTTGCCGCTTTACTGCAATCTGTAGTTAACACGCATTTATTTATCTCGGCAGTACTTTAATAATTGCTACGGCCATTCGTTTATAAACAGCCCTATAAACAAACAACAAATAAAACTGTGTATGAAAATGTCAACCGTTGAACATATTTTTACAGTTAAATTAAATCATTGTTTTATAACTTCATTGACATTTTGACATTGTGCATTTCACGTTGTTATGTGTTTCTAACACATAGAAATATCAGATAAATTTACTATAAACACTTTACGTTTATTTTTATGGTATTACCATAAGTGCCATCGATACATGAATTTTATTTTCTCAAGTTATTATCAGTGCCATATCTTCTAGCAAAACTGCCTCTAAGATACACCATTGTTTACATATAGATATACTGTGCATATCATTTTCGTAACGGTCATGATTCTCGTATAAACCAAGCCATGACGTTTTCAACATGGAAAATTGTGTCTTTTCTAAAAAGAACAACACATTTATCTGATATGATGCGGTAATACAAGGTAATGAATTATGTAATAAGTTGTGCAATATTTTTTTCCTGTGATACAAAAGTTACTAGAATATAATTTAGGAAGCAGTAGTCAAAGCTATACACCACGAACCTCAAATTCATATTAACGATTAGCAAAGCACACCCCACACAATGTCAAACCCTTAAAAAATGATATTAACAGTTTCAATAGGTTTATGGCCCCCCTTAAACATAAGGTATGGACAAACTTTAACAATAATAATGTTTTATACAATACCTTTCATAAAATCACAATGTTACTTCGATTATATGGGCTATTCACAGTATAAAAACACGTTATTCTTTCAAGCAATAAACTACAAAAACATCTTTATAAATGAAACACAGAGTGAGTGTTTAAATTATTTTTAAATTCTATAAAAATATCTAATAACTTTTAATTCTCCAGTTTTTAACACTTCACATAACAACACAACTGTGAAAAAGTTACTTTTATTAGGAACCAATCAAAGCAGATTCTACAAGCAAAAAAAGTGAAAAATGCGATAAATTGATGTCAATAACGTGGCAAGAGGTTAGCAGCAAACATAAAATCTTAATCTCTCTGAGACTTACTTGTCACTTGCAATATGTCTTTGGTGGTGTGCAATGACATTTAATGGATATAAAACCAGTGTGTTGCTAACTAGGGAATAGCTACAGAAAAAAATGGCGAAGCACAGAAAATGATGATCTTTTATTTAGCGTTTGGCAGATAATGAGTCTGTAAAAACTGAAGTAAGAGTTCAATGACAACCTTTAACGTTTAACGTTATCTTGCCGGCCGAGCAAATTTCAGATGACAAATCTGCAAATTGATTTTGTATTAAAATATATATCCATTCATCAGTCAGCCAGGTTTGATATCCATTTCTGAATTTATGTAATTGTTACATTGTATTTGTTACTTGTTTTTGATTTATTATTAATGAATTAATTACCCTTATGTTAAAAAAAATATGAGACAACGTGTTCACGCTTGTTCCAAACCATTCATTCAGTGATTTGTCATACATATTTAACCGACCATGAAAACATTTATAACAACACAACAGCCCACAAACAACAAATTTTCAAAATATTATATTATTCTAAGTACCTGGCAGCATAAATGGTAGAGTGCTGGCTTTATATACGGGCGGCTCCGGCTAAAACGCCATGATATAACAAAGTCGTTATAATAGTAGTGGTATAACCTCTTTATTAAAACGTAGTTCCATTGGTCGGTCCGGTGTCAGAATACTTTGATGTGTGATATTATGACTAGGGTTCACGGCATGCTAAACACATTGGAGACAGCACTATATCTGCTTCACAATCTCAAACTAAACATGTTTGGTTACATAATCAATTAACTAGGACAGTGTCTAAAATAGCGTGACATCGTTGATCGTAACTGTAAACAGACAGAGGTTTAAATAAAAATAAAACTTCATCTTGCAGACAAGTCTCATGTAATATTATACTTTATTACTTTTCTGGTCATTTCGAATCCTCGCGAGATCTTATAGCTTTAGTTTATTTGAAAACTTTCACAAATAGACATGTGAGCTTTATTGTCCTTAGACAACTGGACTCAAGAACTGAACTCCTCTACGTAGTGTACCAAGGTCGCATTATGCCTGGAAACATCTTTTAATTAAGTACATAACAGTATTTTTTTATATACTGTCACAGGCAGAAAATGAATGTAGGTTTTTTTTAAATGTTTGTCCTTTTTGTGGTGTAAGGGTCGGACAACCAGTTCTGTTTAAAAAATGTCTTCTAACGCAAATTGTTATACTACCTCATACACCCAAACCCCACCCCCACCCCACCCACGACCCACAAAGACTTTATCTCGCCATTTCTATGTACGATATTTTATCTAATTTTTGACAAGAGCACGTTCCCGGAATCATGGGCTATACCTATATATACATATATATATAATCCCTGTATACAAAAAGGTGATAGAATAAATGCAGCTAATTATAAAGGTATAACTATAATGAATATCTTTTCAAAAATATTATCCATAACTAAGTTCAACAGACTTAATAAATGGGCAGAACATAAATGCGTGTTTTCACAATTGCAATTTAAATTTCGGGATAAACGATCGACAGGTTACGCCGTTTTTATACTAGACACTATTATACAAAAGGTATTGCCCAGACATGGTAAATTAGGATGTGCGTTCATTGACTATGATCATGCATGTGATACAATTATTTACGACGCTCTCTAGAGTGTAAATTGATAGAAGTCAGCGTTAGTTGTAAATTGCTTACCATGAGCAAGTTCATGTATAGAGTTGTACAGTCATGTGTTAAATTACCTAACAGTAATTCCTCTACGAGCAATACTTCTTATATGTATGAGTTCTCTAATGTGTCCATTGGACTGCAACAAGGTGAACCCTTGTCGCCAATATTATTTATATATTTATTATGAAGATATCAAGTCCTGTATTGACTTTAATAATCAGACTGACCGTGATATTGATTTATTAAGTTTATATCTTATACTTTTTTGCTGATGATATTGTTGTTTTACTACAAATCACGACAGTCTACAAAAGCAACTCAATAATATTTTTATTATTCATGTAAATGGGGTTTAAAAATTGACGTGAAAAACAACAAAATATGTGTTTTGGGGAAAAACATCCTGACAAATATACATAATCAATTGAACAATTGAAATGGTTGAGGATTTTAATTACCTTGGCATAAAATTTAAATAAACTGTCACATTATCACTTGATGAATGAAATTTTCAAATCAAAACAAAGTTTAAAAAGTCAATACTATGATTGCACCAATTCTTTTATATAACTTAGAAATGTGCTGAGTTTATTGTTGCAAAAAATAGACTCTCTACATGTTCGCTTTTGTAAATATGTACTTAAAGTACAAACACAGACAAATACCTCTGTGATCTTTGGTGAACTCGGGCCTTTCCTCGTGAGTCTAATTTGCAAAGAAAGAGCAATACAATTTTGGCTAAAAATATTCAACAGTGAAAACATATCCCCTATATACTTTTATTATGTTGGTCAGAATATGTTAGTTTCCTGTAGCTTTTAAGGTCTTTTCAGGTCTTCTAAGATACATTCTATCATCGATCACCTTGGATTTTCATACCTTTGTACAGTAACTCATACTCCACATGTTTCTTACAAAGTTATGTTACTGAGAGAAACATCGCGGGACCAATATATTCAAGAATGGAGAGCTTCTTTCTCAACTAATCCAACATGTCTATACTATTCAAAATATAAAGTTTATTTCTGTTTTGAGGACTTTCTAAAACTTATTCAAAATGGAAAGTTACGTAAACAAATCTGTTGGATCAGACTAAGCTCACATTTTTTTTTTGAAATAGAAAATAGTAGGTTCAACAACGTTCTTCGTGAAAATAGAATGCGTAAACTATGCAACATGAAACTATCAAATCAGAGTATCAGATTCTTATGTGCTATTCCAAATATTATGACATTAGAATTAAATATTTAGGCCATACACCTTGGCCTTATATAAATGAATCTATAAAAAATCATGTCTCATACAAAAAAATTAAAATTGTTAAACATGTCAAGATTCTTAATGTATGCTTTAGATTGAGTGCTTATTACGTAAGTCGTAACTTAATTGGATAACAATAGCATATAATTACTCAATAGCCAAATGATGTGGATCGTGATTTATGCCTATATTTGATTTATTTAAACACTTTCTTTACACATCTTATCCAAAGCCTGCTCGCATCACCGATCGGCCATTGTGTATTGTCACCTTCTCACACATGACAATCATTGCGGGTAAAATCTAAGCTGAACAATCCAGCTAGGAGAGAATACCCAGATAAGCTACAAGTGAATCCTATGTGATTTAATAATATGTGCTTGTAACCATTGTGTACTATATTGTAGTCTGTTGATAATGATAACATGTTCACGTCTATTTGAAAATGCTTTATGCTTACATGCATTAAAATTTTGATTTGTTTCAATTTGAAAACAGTTTAATATTAAACATTACGCTTATTCTAATATTTATTTATTTTCTAACAATTAACTATTCTTATTATTATATATACATTGCTTCTTGAACAGTTCCGCAGAGTATTGCGCAATAAAAAATGACGGACTCCTAGTCGGACTTTTTAAGTGAAGACAATTTGGAATATTCCAACTTATCCATTGTTCGACGTAAATTGGCTGACCCGACGACTTCGAATAACCAAAAATTCGACTGTATGTGAGAAAATTAAAATAAGAATGTGTAATTTTCACACCTTGCAATGTATATTCTAGAAAGACGTTTGGTTCATTTTTATAAAAAGAATCCACCGTTTAACCAGCACGAAAACTTGTATTTAATTTGCTGTTTTTCAAAGTTTAGAGTCAAGATGTTGTTTTGTATGTAATAGATATTGTCAGATATAACTGCCTCCATTATGGTTTATTTCAGAAATTTAAGCACTGTAAGAATCCCTTAATATTCACATAGCAACAACACAGTTGGGAAACGAATACCGTTTTTCATTATTCGCTATGCTAATCTAGAACTTACATCGAAATTAGTCGCTATGTAAAAGTGTTTCAAATTTTCCAAATGTATAATCTATTTCTTTTTGGTAAACATTTAAATACTGTATCGTTGAAATAAAATAACACATTTACATTTAAAGCAAGATCCAAAATTAATTTGAAATCACTATACTGGCATGGAGGGCATGCGATTTACGAACATTATCGTACATAAACGGAATTTGCAAGTTTTCTTAACCAAACACTTACGAAACCGAGTTTTGAAAACAACAATGAGAAAGCTTCCACTATAAGCCTTTTATTATGTCACTGGATTAAAGAAATGTATTGTCTAACATCATACGTTTTAAATGCAAGGCTCACGGCACATAATATTTACCTTCTTTCAAATAAGTACTGATTTCTTTTTACCTTTTGCGATTTTGTCAGTTTCAAAGATGTGGCGCGAATTTAGGTTATGCTTTATTTACATGCTTAATAAAATTACACAACTTATAAACCAAACACCGGGATATGGACTTTTGAGTTACCCATGTTAGTACAACAACCACCATTCACAACCCTTATAACGAAAATGGTTTGTTTTGTCCTAGATTAAGGAATAAAATCAATTTGTAAATACATATAAGCATCTTTCAGTGAGCTTACATTGAAATTGCTATTTGATATTTAACATTTATGGAATAAAGATACTTACAGAAAATGTGAGAAATTTATTTTAATTTTAACCAAACATAATATATTTATATTATATATAAATAATACATAAACTAAGCTTGTACATGTACATAATTTAGGCAAAAATACCCCGTCACCGCATATAAATCTTGTCACCATTTTAATATGCTGTTGAACATGCATATTAAATGCATGGTAACAGATAATGAAATCGTTTACTTTCTGACCTTTGTTAATGCTGTTAATTTTATCTACAAACTATGGGTTGTATACTCACTATTCGCCTTAAAATGCATAATCAAGGTGCATTAAATGACTTCAATGGTTCCGATTCTCTTTTGTTGCGCGTTCTTGTACTGGACGTTTTAAACCGGTGAACACGTCGAATCATACACCTAACCTAGAAAACATGAATGAAAAAAAAAAAAAATTGATACGCCAGTTGTGAGGTTTACGACTTTGTTTAGTAGCTCATGCACAATCTGAAGTTACTGTTTGTTCATCCCTATATTTGAATAAAATTAACATATTTGATTTGTGTGTCCGTATGATTGGTGTATTTTACGATTTGCAGGAATAATTAGCGTGATACATAAATAATGGACACTTTCTATGTACGCTTTACTTATAACAAGCGTAGAGCGACCGTGACCCAACGGTAACCTCGCCTACTTGCCAATCCTCACTCCCTCGCCGCGCAGGCTCGAGGCCCGGTCAGGGTGTGGAGGACGAGAACTTCAAGCTGATCTGCGGTAGCCCACCCAGACATGGGTCTTAATAAATAATAATATTAATATTAATTGTCTTAAAAAAACGTCCAACGCGATTGCAGAAAATTCTAATGCACATGCTTTCGACTATTGTAAAGCAATGGCTTTACTTATTCCCTGGTATATATATGCAATAAAGAACAGTCTGAAAGGTCTTAATAATGATGAAAAACCGACCACAAGTACGACGGAAGATCGGGCTATGTCTGCAATTAGATATGATAATCTATAGTATACACACGCACGCACACACGCACACACGCACAAGCGCGAGAGCGCGCGCGCACAGAGACACACACACACACACACACACACACACACACACACACACACACACACACACACACACACACACACATATATATATATATATATATATATAGGAAAAAATTGAATGTGAATTAGAAGCGAACTAGCCACGACATATCAGATCAGTACTGATTCCTCAGTTTCTTCTTCTTTGATACGTTTGATAGTAAAATAAGAACACTTTGAATGAAATGAAAATATTTTTCGAGTCATTCTTGTAAATAGATGATTGTAGTCATTACTTAAAAACGACAATAATATTTATTTCTACTGTCTAGATGTAGAATTGTATCTAATCTGTCCATCATTCTTTTGTCATATTTTCACGGTGTTTATTGTCGTTATTTGTTAGGAATCGTAGACATGTAAGTTAATAAGTACTTTAAATAAGTATAAGGGGTCAATAGAAATTGACCGTTTGAAGTTTGAAGTACTGGTTTTGTTGTTCTATTTATTGGTCGATAATAGTAACTAACAATGTTTAAAATCATTTCAGAATTTACCATCAGAACCAAAATTTAGTAGGTTCTTGGAAGACAAAACTCCTACATCTCCTCTTGAGGCGTGGAATTTTAGTGAATTATCCTTGACATGTTGATGTATGTACCGCCATGTATCATTCAGTGACATAACATCAGATGATGAAAAATGCATACAATATAAGTCATTCTGAATCACTAGCAGCTTTAATAATATTTATTTGCTACTTACTACTGTTTTAACTACTATATTTTGCTCAGAAGGAGCATTAACGTTAATGTTTTCCCTGCAGAAATATCGGACAGTATATTTATATATTTTCTTTTCTTTTATCGTTTTATCGTTTGCGCTGCATGGTTCATTTGCTTTCACGGCCAGACGTTTTGTCGTGATTTAAAGTTATCTCTTCAACAGCATAAATATAAATACACACGCCTGTTTATTGATGCATACGACGGCACGCATTCAAGCTTATTCTGAAATCTTCTAGGGGCCATGTGATGCATGCGGATAAAAAGTAAACGTCACTTGTTTTTGTTTGTTTTTTGTTTGTTTTTTGTTTGTTTTTGTTTTTATATTTTATATGGCAATGTTAGGCTTAGTAATGGAAAGGTCATTACATTAAGTCTTAGGATTCTGATCATAAAAACGAAAGTAAGCGATGACATCTGCTCTGTCGAGAGCATTGGTAGAAACTTACAATCTTAAATCTTTCTTGGAGCTTCTCGCAATAAGTCTTTGGTGGTGTCCCGTGACATTCAACGGAAATAAAATATAGATGCTTTATTAGCTAGGAAAATTGCCGAGGAAAAGGTCGTACCCATCGAACCAGGTTTCCAACTGTTCAAAGTATAACATACACAACAATTTAAAAATATATATTATACAGACTCAAGAAGTTAACAAGGCAACTGCCTTGTATGGCAGTTATCGAAGCGCAAAACATTACAGGTTTAATGTGCGACACTGATGTTATTATCTCAGACACGCTTGTTTGACGCCATTGATGCCATTTACTCGGCGTTTCGTTTAACATACACACCTTTCGATGATGATAAACTCCTCAGCCCCAGAAAAGGTGGTTTCGAGTGCAAGTCGGGGCGATATCTTTTAACCAACCTGCGGTGTGCCGGTGGTACTATCCGGAGCTTAGTCTCAGCTTGACATTGCCAATATTACAACATTTCTTTTTGGTAAAAAGTAAAAACAACAACAAAAACTAAACAAAACGAATACATGTGCACTTGGATATAAATATACATATCAGCATTCAAATCCTGTACACATAGCGTAATAAACAACATTATTCTACAACAAAGAATAAAAGCTTAAAAATAAATCATTACATCGATATGCCTTTTCTACAAATGGTATAATATTTCTCACCACAGAAAAATCTCCTTTTAGTACACAAAATGTTTTATTTTCAACCCAACAATATAATGTCACTAGTGTACAATTAATACACCTGTTATTATTTATACATAATTTGAATAAATTGAAATATACTTTGTACTTCCAAAAGATGCACCTGCCATTTCACGTTTCTAATCCTTTGCATTTGTAATTGACTTGGCATTGCAAAAACGACATTTCTTGCCATTCACTTTTTACATATACAATATTAGAAACACTTAGCTATTATTATATTTACCATTTCAACTGAACAATTTTACAACATACAATACTTAAAATACAACATACCCAACAGGTTAAGGTGTATCTTACGCAGGTTATTTCTGTGGTTGTAAACTGCTAATTGGATCGGTACACCTACTTGGCAGTGTTCGTGAGCGTGTCTGTATCGGCGTACATGTATCTGATTAATCCAGTTACGTGATGTGTAACACAATGCTTACGGCACTTATCCGACACGAGCAGGTGAATTATGTACTCTATAATTTTAATAATTATATAACTTTATAAAGAAAAGTATTTCATTTTTCACCCCTTGTTCAAAGCGATAAACACGTGTAGACTTAAAATAAACCGTAGTTAGCACTAATTCGAACCCAAAAGTTAGCTCTCCGTTGTATGACAAGTAATCGTTGAAAAAGCTCCAAGCTGATAAGATGTTACAGTTCTGTTTTTGTATCGTATTACATGATTGTATTGTAGGTTTAAAGTAACACATTGAATCACGTATTTGAAAGTTATATTGTCACATTAAATTGTAAAGAGTGCCATTAGTAGCATCCTCAAAGTTAAGTTGCAGACGTCAGTATTTTGCAGGAAATTGTGTTCATATTGCACCTTAAAGTTAATGTAAATAAATTTGGTTTTAATCTTCCTGCTCCGAAATAGCGGGACGTGGCTACAATGACCAGAGCCCCTGCGATGTATTCTTAAAAAAACTAAAATAAACAAATATCATAGAAATTTAAGTTTTATTCTCTTTTGTCTTTTCGAAGAGCGTGGTTTTACTGAAACATCCCAACTCTGTGACATGCTGTTTTAAATAAGAATAATATTATTTAAGAGAGAAGTTTCATAAACATCCGATCTGTCTTTTTATAACAATGCTTTAAATATAAATTCACTATTAATTCTCGATTTACTGACATTGTATAATCTGTTTAAAATTACAAAACACATGCCTATTGTCCCTATCCGCGAGGATTATACATATACTACATTCCCAATCAACATTATATCTTAGACTTAACAGATACATTCACATCCTATTTAGTTTCAAATGCGGGTACGTTCCTTCATAGGTGTACCTTAAATCAAATCAAATGAGTATAATAATGAAATACAGGAGAAAGAGGTGTGCCCTGTGAAGAGCCTAGAGGGTTATTAACAAATCTGAATGTCTTCTAAAGCATCTTAACAATCGCAATAAGTCTGTGACGGCGTCAAATGAGATTAAATAGAAATTAAACATATGCTTTATTAGTTAGGGAATGCCTTGGTAAGGGATTGGAACAACATAAACGGATTAAGATGGTGACAGGTAATGTTTCTTGAAGTTACCATGGCATTGTAGTAAAATATCTAACCCAAGGTGTTAGGAATAATCATTAGGGTCAATATATAATATTTCAATTTTCATAAACGACGGCTTTGTCTGACTACAACTGCGCAGACAATTATACACGCACAAGCACAGGCCAAGATTAGGTTAATATCCTCTTTTCAGCATCTTTGTTTAGAGCATGATTCATACAGCTAACTTTATATGAAGAATATAACCAAGTCATTATCATAAAAAGAACAGTACAGTACAGTCGAACTTCGGTTATTCGAAGTCGTCAAAACCGCCGATGTACTTCGAACAATGGATGGGTTGGAATAATCCAAACTGCCTTCAGTTACAAAATTTCCGACTAGGAGTCCGCCATTTCGAATTACGTAATTCTCTGCGGTAATGTGCAAAGAGCAAAGTATATATCATAAAACTTTAAACTTTGAAACATATTTTTTGTTTCAAACGAGCTGAATAATAGAATAAGCTTCATATTTTGTTTTTTATCTTTTCAAAATAATAACAAACCAAAATCTATGCACGTATGTATGGCGTTGTCGAATATACTTGAGCATGTTATCATCGTCAACAAACTGCAACATACAGTACATAAAAGTTACAAGGACAGAGTATTAAATGCAGTTGATCTGGGTGTCCCCCAACTGCTGGGCCCTTCTCCAGATTGCTCAGCTAAAATTTCACCCGCTATGCCTGCCATTTTGCCTCTAACATTTTGCAATACCGCTGTGAGACAAAGTAAATACTAGTAAATCTTAAAAAGGATTGCCACTCTGTTTAATTGATTACACATAGTAACTGATTAGATTATCAAACTAAATAACACGTCATATGCAATTAACATCTTCAACCAACCAATTAACGAAACCAAACATCGATGTTACTGGAGTATAGTCCCTCCGCAGTTTTACTGGTGACAAAACACAATGTTGGTCGTCCGTTAAGACTGTACGCTGTGGAGTAATAAAACCGAAACTTTAATTGCTGCAAATTATACTCGGATGTATTTTACATTAAACTATATAGAGAAAATATTGGGACTAACCAATGACTTCGAATAATGCATTGGCTTCGGACAACCCGAGTTTGAATAACCGAGATTCTACTGTATTTTAATTAGGAAGTTTTTTTTCGCTAGACTGGTGGCCTTTAAACAGTAACCTGAGCTGCCAGACAAAATGGCTGCTAAACGGAAGGAAGTTGCGCCATTGATAGAATAATTACTGGATGATGTATGGTTTCTGTCAGAGCTGAAGGCTACGTAAGATTGTTTTCCATTAACGAATTGAAGTAACCGAACCATTTTTATTTTGTCAAAGAAGAAAGAAGAAATGCTCGAAGAGAATTAACGATAGTCAAAATGATAAAGAAAAAAAGTATATTTATAATATTAAATGTTAATAAAGTGTCAGCTGATAAGACAATATTTTCAACTTTAAAAGGCCTTGATTTTCTGCCGCTATCATTGGAATATCTTCTCTAATGTAAATGTTAGCAGTTCCAGGAACACAACAAAGGCACTCATGTCGTCTCGTATTCCTGGTTGTTACGTTAAGCTGCAAGATAAAATACTTCTCATAGAGGCACTACGTGTTTAAATATTTAACATTCTTTTTTGACCAGTCAAGTATCTTTGTATAATTAACATTCTTGTAACACGTACGTTATGGATTTTTTCTATACTTTGCATGTATATGACACTCGAGGATGTTATTGTTTTATTAAGAAATATGTTGTTAACGAACGTCTTTTAAATTACCTTACAATTTACATGTATAAACAAGTTTCTGCTCAGAATAATTTTACGTTTGGAATTACGTTTTCTTGATGTATCGAATATTTACTATTTTGGTACCGTGACGAATGTGTGAGGTATAATTTGCCTTAAAAGGTTCTAAAACAGACTAAACAAAACGATATTTATTAGATGTTCAAGTTAATATGCCGACTGATATTTGCAATCGGTGGTCGAGGAATCCGATAAAGATAGAATCTTATCTACTTTTGGTAGGCGAAGATTACTTCCTATTCAAAGTCCGATTTAGGGCTTATCGACGTATTGTATTTATATTAATGTTTTTATAATGTATTATTCACTTGTATGCTTTCGTTGTTCACTTTTACAATTATACCTAACTTAAGGCAAAGGCTTTCATGAGTATGGATTTATGACAAATCTATTCAAAGTTTCAAAGTATGAATGTACAGATAAAGTGATTGTTTGGTAACAAGTAACTTGCCTTTATAAAAAAAATGACAGCAGCACTGCTTGTACACACCTCGTAGGACAGCGATGCTTTCTTTGTAGAAACTGAAAAGCAGTAATGGATAGCAAGAACGATTACAACATAAAATATATTAATTTGTTTAAATTAGCATTTGCATATTTATCATAAATGCTAGCATAAAAAGGTAAGTTGATTGCTTGCTTCAAAGTTTAAGATCTGGATATTCTTATGGCTTAGTAATCACCGGTTGTAAATTACTCTTATGTAGTATTTATCAGATAGCTTGGTACATCTAGGAATCCTTACTGGGAAAACAAGAACAGCTAATAATATACTTAAAACCTTGCCGACACAATTTATGGTAAGCCTTGCTACGGTTACCACTGCCGTCTCAAAAGCACAATAATATTGAGCAGATTATGAATGTGTCTAGTCTACATCAAACTCAGTAACTTTGCAAACGTGTTTCAAATCTAATTTTTATTCCTCAATTCATAAAAAAATGGTTTGTTTACCGTTCATATTGTATTGCAGAGCATAAGAAAGTCTGACAAAACTTGCTTATCGATTCCGTGTAACCTAAACCCACGTGGGACATTGGACACAACACAATATTTTACTGGTTGAGATTTAGCTATTAGGCGGCGCAGCTTGCAACAGCGTCCAGAGTGAAAGCTGAAGACTGGAAGCTCAAAGGACTTACCATGCATAACCTTGACTAACCGCGGCCAGCCCTCGTGCATAGAATCAGTAGTGCATTTACGATAGCAATTATGTGTAAATGTTTACTAGTTGCGTTAATTGTGTCTTGAATTGCCTCAAAAGTTACTATTAGGATTGTAATCGGTATATAGTTCAAGTGAATATACTTTGTAATGAAAATATAAATAAAATGCAGACAATGCAGATTTATGAATGTACAATGCTGCGCACGAATATAACTCAGTGACTGTTTGAGCAAGAACGAGCGTCCCCCTGACCATTCATTATAGCATTATATACTAGACTGATATATATGCGATATCCCGCGTGAGGCCTTACTGCTTTTTAGCTCTATACCAGGTTTGCAATCGGAATTTTGATTCAGATCACATGGGTGTAGTTTTGAAAAAATAAATCAAAGCAATTGTCGCGGAGTTGTTTATTATAGTATTTCTCTTCACATTAGCTTTACATGAACAGGAGGCTACAATCATTTATACTTCTCTCGGCATTTTCTTTTCTTGATTTGAATACTGACTTCTGTTTAAATCAACAAGTTTGTGTAGTTCCTCTAATGGAATACGTCTCTCTTCTAATACGGTATGGACATTATATTTCAATGGCGTTTCTACTGTCGCCATAACTTCACAGAAAACGTAAGCGCTTCGATATTTTTTATTCAAATAGGTCGGTTTTAGATTCATTGCTTGCATTTGAGAAACTCATCTGGAAGTGCGACATAAGAGCTCTGTAAAACCCAGTCTGTCCCTTTTGCTGACTGACTGTTCCAAAGTGGTAGCTGTTGGGTGTGCGTGTGCCCTTTTTGTTAAATGACTCATCACTGACGTGCTTCTACTTTTTTGGATTACATGTGAATTTCTTTGTCCTATGCCTTTTAAGATTTTGGTATATGTTGCAATGTTCATAGGACTTTGTCATATATTCTTGAATGAAACACCAATTCAAACAACTTAACTGGAAATATATATATATACCCCGTAAATATTTTGTTATATTTCGGCGAATTTAATTCCGAGTTTGTCGCAGCCAAGTAAGAAAGGGTCTTCCAAGTTCGGAAACTAGTCGCTAAGTGGCCGTCTATCAGTTCATAGTATGTGTAAAACCTGTTTTAAATTCAGCTAACTCCGATACGTTCTTAGACTCCTATGATCCGAGTATGTTGCTTCTTATCTTCAACTAAGTATAAATGACTTTGAGGTGGACGCCAATAAATCTAAGAAAATAATCTTTGTACGCATACAGCCCTGTAATTTCCTCATTGGCTGAACTACAAAATCTCAGATAATAACTAATGGCCGTTATGGCAAAATGTAACGTGATCAGGTTACAATACCAGCTTAATAGTACAGCCCAATCGGATGATGAGATTGATGATCCAAAATGGGCAAAAACGTAAGATGTATGTCAATGTTTTTATTCTAGGTTAAGCTGAAAAATGACTCCCCGGGCATTATGAAACATTACATCCTAATGAAATTTCATCATATTCTATCATCGAGGTCCGTTTACATACATCTTATATAGTAAAAGACATGAATAAAGGTCAAGTTGTATTAGCTCTTTAAGTCAAGTATTAAAATACGCAAACAAAGAGTTTCAGAGAATATGTACGAACATAGACGAAAATTGTTATACAATTATGTTTTAGTAAAAAAATGACTATGCTTACGTAACCTTAAACTTCAAACGTTTATTATTAATTCAATTTCATAAAGCTGTACGATTCAAATTACTTTTAGCTAAACATTAATTGTATATGATTATATTTTATATAAACATATAACACATGCATAACGCATGTAAATATTTGAGATGAACAACGACCTGTTACGAAAGATAGCTTTTTTTTTAAATATACAAAAGATGTTACAGTGCATGGAACCAGTTGAGCTCGTTTTGCTAATGATCTTCATCTTTGTTGTCTGGTGAGGGGTCCTTAATATGCAGAATCTAAGTGAACTTTAAAGACTCGAAACTACCACTGGATTCACCTTTTGGCGTACATGTATACTACACGAAGTTTAACGTTAGTATATTCGTACTGGATCATAAGACACATAAACAAAGTATAAAGACATTAATTATCTTCTGAAAATACCAGCTGTGGCGTCTGTTACATTGGTGTAAAAGGTACACTCGTGATTTATATTGTGTTCTTCGCTTCTTTTTACTATGTAACAGACATTTTTTGTATGATTATTGCACATTTATTTAAAGCAACTAAATAAACTCAAGCATGCACGTGTGCCAGTAGATGGCCTATATTCTATGTTAGGTTTACGTATTACTAATAGAAGAGAAAAGGGTAAAGAGAAACAATTTTAAATAATGTAAATAAATATTATAATAAACATGTATTAGTTTCTTTTTGTAATAAATATATTCGTTTCAAGCGAACTATGGTTATGACTAAGTTACTGTATATAGATGTTCCATGCTAGAACAGTACGTGATACGAAAATATGACAATGTAAACAACATCATACATTTCGATTTTAACCTGTCCTAGACAAAGTTATAGATTTAAAAAATAATGACACCTACGTGTGAATAATCATAAGTAGACAAGGACGTCATCCTTAAAATTAATCTTTCGGTAGAAACCATTTGAACGGTAATCAATTATATTTAGTAATACAGTTGACGTTGACAAAGAGCTCATATCTTATTATAGATAACACAAGTCGATTGTCCTTTATGTACGTAAAATTCACGTTATGTTATTTTCCAGCTTCTAAGCATGTATTCCGAAAATGATAAGCAGCTTTCAATTAATGAAACGTGATCTTAACTACGGGCCATTTCCTGTCGTCGTATAATCGGTCATGGTTACATTAGAGTTTGTGGTGTAACCAAAGACAGAAGTAATTACAACATACTAGATTCGAAATGCTTTCTCGCATTCATTCTCTTACGAATACAGAAAAGAAGAACAAGAACATTTAAGCAGAAAAGGAAATTGCATTATTATTAACGGTAAGCAAGCAGACTAATTAAAATATTAATCCGATAAAGATAAGTGCATTTTTAACGTTGTTGATATCCAACTATTTATCTTCTTTTTGTAATTCCTTTCATGATTCTTTGTATAATTATTATTATTATTATTATTATTATTATTATTATTATTATTATTATTATTATTATTATTATTATTTGAAAAGGTACGTACTGTCAACCTTTCCATTGAGAAAACAAGCAAACACTAACCACTTAATTAGACCAAAACATTGTTTTTAAACTTACCACAATGTGTCCTAATTAGGTTAACTCGCCAGATTGGAAAATCCTTAAAACTGTAACCCGAGTTGCCAGAGAAATCGGGCTTCTCAACGGAAGGACATTGCGCCATTGAAAATACAATTACTGGATGATCTGTGGTTTCTGTCAGATCTGAAGGAGACGTTATGGTGCTATTCATTAACTGATAGCAGTAATGAGAGCATTTCTTATTACATTGAGAAGATAGAAATGTTCGAACAATGATGCTTATAAAAATATAGTTGTGCAATGTGATAATGTTTATCAAGTGCCAGATGATAAGAAAATATTAATTTGAAAGGTGTCAATTAATTCTCTTTCATTATTGGACGATTTTAACGTTAACAATACAGGAACCAACAGAGTGACATTAGTGTTGTCCCTTATTTCTGACAGCAATGTTTGATTGCAAAGGTAAGTTCTATTCATACCAGCTGCCTAGATGTTTCATGTGTTCTACCTTCACTACGTTTATCCCATTTTCTCTTTTGTTTATACAAATTTCTTTGCATATTTCAATTCATATTAACATGTGTTAATAGTTTTGACATTGAAAGTACGCAAAGTACGCTACTGAAGAACTATGTGCACTCACGTGAATGCTTCATTTTCTGAATTGTTGTTTACTCAACGTAGCAAACATAGCTCGAAATTTATGTATTCAAAAGCATACTGGTATTAATAATTTCTTTACGACTCATCCAACATGGCAGCTTTAGAATCTGAACAATACGATTATTTTACCAATACAGATTTGAAATAAAATATAACTTATGGACTTTATCAGTATGAGTCTATAGATTTTTTACACTGACTTTTGCGCAGTATGGATAAATTGATTGTTGGAACGAAGCTATAATAATAAATGGCAGCTGCATATCAACATTGCGCGAACGAACAGATGATGTCTTTTGCAAAGTCAGTCAGTCAGTCAGTCGAGTAAGTGATATATTTCCAAGTATCGTGACGCGAAAAACACCTAATCAGAGAACTCCATTTTTGCATTTTTATTTGGCAACTTATTTACATTCATCAGAAATGACATAATGGTAAAAGTGCAGTGACATCGTTTTAGATTCTACGAAGATATACATACATTAGTACTTTGTTTATAATATTATAATACTGTTCTGTTGATTAATAGTACGGTTCAATAAGGCAATCAGAATCTGCGAAAACATCACAGCACAATGTCTCATCCAAAACTGTAAATTCTGTAATTGTCCAAGCCTGCATTTTGTCACACGTAATAAGGGACGATAATTGGGACATTGGTCGGATATTAACATCTAGGAGTCATCTCATCTAGGAGAGTGTCGAGAATCGTCGTGACCTAATGTAATGTATTTCCTAAATGTGCAGACTGTACAATGAAGTCTTTTGTTTTCCTGCCTTTTATTCCCTGATAAAGATTAAGAATATCATCTAGATTTTGACACATACACCACTGTCTGCACCGGAGAAGGTTACAATCATACAGAGCTTCAAATTTCCTGGTGTTAGAATGGAAAAAACTGGTTAATTTGTTTCAAACCAGACATCGACAGATGGAAGGCACAATTGCCACCTAAACATTCGACATTATGAGTGGTCAAATGCTTAGAGATTCTTCATTTGTGGTCTTGGAATCAAAGTGTGCCGTCTCTCTATAAAATAAAGTGATCTCATATTTTGTCGTTGTTTTGTCGGTGTTATGTAGATATATTTAGAACTAAAAAATAATAAATTGCGGTGAAAACTTTAGTTTGTTCCATGTAATTGGTTAATACTGTTGTCTTTTCTTCACATCCAACAACAAGCACCTTTCTTAAACGGCATCTGTATTAAGGTTTTGGTGAAAACTGTTTAAAATAGTACGCGTGTTTTCTTGATTCCTATTCCTAAGAAAAACTATATTTAGCACAACGACATACACCTTATTAACCTTATTAAAATCATGTTACACGTAATCTACAATTGCCAGGCCAATGTATTTCATAGAGAGTATCGTCTCAGGTATTTCCGACAGGCCTACAACAGTCCATTTTAGGGCACTGTACATGAGTTTTGTCCTCGTAAGTTTTTTTTACCGATTTTACGTTATGCTGTTTGTAAAAGGTGTTTCGTTATTGTTGCAAATTGCCCTATTGACGGGGGTATTTTGCTCCACCTTGCAGTGCTCTTCTTGTTTATTTTAATGTTTGTTTTTCATGTAACTATTATTTTGCCTTTATAAACAAAAATAGTATATCTTTAGTTAATATTGCAATTAAGTTTATAAGTGTAAAGAGTTTATATGAAAAAAAAACTTGTTACATTATCAGTATTGCCATCTAAGGGGACTTTCGTGGTTAAGTATCAGTGCCCTGTAGAAAATAATTGAGTACATTTGATCAAACAGTCAGTCCGATTGAGACGTCTCGTTAATTGGACAGACACCAATCAACTTATACACGACGCACGTTTCTTTATTAACACACGTTGTATTAACACGTGTTTCATTGATAGAAATGAATAAATCTGCCTCAAAGGTGACCACACAATTTGCTTAGACCATTCAACATAGTTGTTACCAACATGCATTTCAATGTACATTTATTGTACTACTTTTACTACTACTTTAACAACAACAACAACTTCTACTACTATTACTATAACGACTACTACTACTACTACTTCTACAACTGCTACTCTACTAGTAGTTCTTCTACTACTACCACCACTACCACCACAACTACTTCTACTACTACTACTACTACTACTATTAATAATGATGATAATAACAATAATAATAATAATAATAATAATAATAATAATAATAATAATAATAATAATAGTTGTAGTAGTAATAATAATAATAACATGGTTAAGCATCCTAAAACAATTTGAAATTGTTATCAATTGCACTGTTTTATACAATACAGATGTTTGCAATCAGTTCATGAACCCCAATTAACTATCCCAATATATAAAGTATTTAAGCATATAAAGTTATTCCAAGCAGGATGCACTGAGACTTTTTAATCTGATTATTGTGATTTGGGAATAGGTTTGCTTGGAAAACAAGACATACGTACAGTTCGAAATAAATCCACCATAAAATATACAAGGAGGTTTTAATTCGCAAAGACGGTTCTGTTTCTTCATATTCATTGTGAAAATAGATGCTACAGCATGTAGTTTACGACATTATAAATACATGTATATAGGGATTATACATGAATTTACATACTTTTCTTGAGTATTGTCATCGTAAAACTTTTTTCATTACATAGGCACTTTTAAAGAATGTTACAATGGACGCTGTGTATACAGAAATAGTGAGCAGTTAAGTGCATGTATGTGATTATCATGTCGTAATGCTTTTTGTGTAGGAGCTTCAACACTTCATATAAAGGGTCATATACTAAATGAATGAAGCTTATTTATCATAGCCGGGATATAGGAATGACGGGAAAGTCCTAATTACACATTGACATTCAATCGCTGTCTACCATTCTGATTTGATTGAGGGCGTGAAAAGTTTGTAGAGAGGATGTTTCTTTATACATGTAGCCTAGAAGGGAATCATTCGAACAATCATTTTCCCAAGTAAACATATCTTATAATTCTCGAAATATAGCTCTTTTTAATTTTTTTTTTTTTATTAATAACACTATGACTTACACTTTCTGGTAGATTTCTCAGATACAAACGTTGAAAAATTTCAATCAAATAAGTCAAAGCGACAATGCCATAAAATATAAACACAGTCGTGGCGGTGGAGGCTATTGGAAGCAATAAGAGAAATACTAGCTTGTGGAACTTCCTTAACAAGAAAAAAAACAAACAAAATATGAGAACTGCCTGTTGAAAAGTAGCTGAAACTGAAGTACAATTTACCACTGTCCAACGTTCACAGGCAAATATACATTACGATCCTGATTAAATCAATTAAAAGACAAAATAGAATACATGCACGGGATGATGTTTACGGGCGACACCTTGCACAAGTAATATGGTTGTGATCAAGAAAACAAACGTATAGCAAGGTCCCTTGAATATTTGCACATAAAGTAAATAGCTATATAGAGAGGTATGTCTTTTGCATGAAAGTTTAATGTATCAAACACACCGAGACGAGACATACCACAAATTGAGCTGTGACCTACTGAAATGGTATAAAAGACCCGTTGAAATGGTAAAACCAAGATTTATTCACGACGGTGTGTGCTGTTTGTGCAAAAATTGTACAAAAATATTACACTTATCTTACCGTTATATATATCTAAATATATGTATATCTAAATAATATAAATAAAATTCCTGTCAGCCAATCGGCAATGACTGTGAAACAGCTGCCAACTTTAATTACTGCTCGTCTACAGAGGCACCAACCCAGAATACATGTATTACGTTACCTATATCAGTCGACTCTGGTTATCATCTTGTTAGGCGGCTCATTTAATTACATGACTTGATTTCTCTATGTTTCTGGATGATGTGTCACTACTTTAGTAATTTCGGCATCTTTGGGAATCTAGGAAGAGGTCTTCTAATATAAATACATAGTTACACACTCAAAATATTGAAATAACATTAAAATCCACGTTTCTATTAAACTGCTTGATAACGTCTGTGTTCGATCTATTAATTCGGTTTTTTAGGTAAAGTTGACATTTTCGTGTGTTTTTTTAAAATACATTTTGGGAAGATATCAAAACTAAATTGTCTTTCTCAATACATTTAAAAAAATTCATCATTTTAGTGTCACATTTAAAAGGCGAAGATGGTTAGACCTTTCGAAACTCTGAAAAATTTCTGCGCCAGGCATAACTGCAATTGAAGTGCACGTAAATGGTTTGTTTGGTGATTTATATATTTCGTGGCATTGCATGGCGTATTAAAATATGTAAAGTAAGTTGACTGAATATAATCCGAGTCAAAATCCTCCATTTTATCAAATGTAGTGTATTAATGTCTTTGTAAGAGCTGCACTGGTCACGTCAGATCGCGACCTTTCTCTTTTTTTAAAAAAACACACTAATAAATGAACGAAACTTATAGGACAATAAAGTTTTCTTCTGGTCTTTAGTGTGCACGTATTTAGGCTTATGGTGCTATTTAAACAATGAATCTAGTGAGATTCTAACGATAAAGACGCTGGATGATCCACTAACGTATACTGCTCTTTCCCTATTGGTATAATGACGGTTTCTATTCATACATTAGTCAAGTGCTTACAAATGGCTTCGTGAACAGAACGGTTGTGTGATTTTCTGCAAAAGAGATCTACTTGTCTGACGTTGGGGACGATACGCGGGTCAGCGTTAGCAGAGCTACCGACAATTTATGAACTGTCACATTAAGCAGGTGAAACTTTTCTAATTTCTGAACTTTTCTTCTTGCCGGACGTACATACCACGATACAATCTTCTGTGAAATATGTCGACCCAGGACTTCCTGCTGTGCTACACTGTTCGGGTAATTGCGTGGCAGGATTTATTGCTTCGAGTGTCTGGGTGATTTGCAAGTCTCTTCTCGACAAGCCAGTATCTTCGAGAAAGTGTTCATCTTCTTCCTCTAATGATAGTACTTTAAAAAGAACTACTGCTTAGCCATTTGACACCCATTTATTGTATGTTTAAGCATCGATTACAGTAATTATGTTCTGGAAGGGCTTAGGTAGATCGGGTTTTATAGTTTTAAGTTAGGCTCTTATATGTTGTAACACATAAAATGCCTCAAGTCAATACCTAAACACTTTTATCTATCTCTAGAATAGTTTCCAACATGCACATGCACATGTTGTTTTTATACGATGCTTTGTTCTTATAAGTTTAATATGAAATCTAAGAAGATAAATGCTTTCAAGAAAAAAACAAATACTGTTTATGCCGAATTTCCTTCGTCTTTGTTAAAATCTCTTTTTTTGTCTTAGTACTCATTTTGCAACTTACTGCATCTGTGGTTTATTTTATATGTTCATGTTTTCAAGCGGATTTTACAAACGAAAAAGGTGTAGAATAAAGTTCCCATCTCCCCTCTTAAATTTAATAGTCAGTGTCATGAAATAGGTTTGATTTATTTTATGTCTGTTTTATGTTTTTGCGACTTTTGCGAACTGTAAGGTGCAGTTACATATTTGCTTTTTTTAAGATAGTTGAAACATAACACTAAAATGTGCCAATGTTCATACCACTACACTAAGGAAGCAATGGCCAATATTCATACGTCAGTGCCATCAGTTGACTCGGGGGCGTCTCAAGTGACAGGCGGTCCATGCCATTATTGGGGTTGACTTTATTTCTCTCTGTGCGTCGGTGACATTTGACGCCTTTCTCGGCTAGGCTATTTCTTTTTTAATGACTGTGTTCTTTAATGAAAAATACAGCTTAGCAACGTGACAGGCATAGTTTAAGTTCTACGCCTCAGTAGTGTTTATAAGAATGGATTGCTGGGAAAAAAAGTTAAATTAACTATTCTATCACGGTATCAATTTTGGCTTGTGTGCTTGGCAGTATTAATTGATACAGTTGAAAAAAAAAGACAGTTTCTCACTGCGAGGTTTTGAGTCACGATTGAGGAAACATCAGGTTGCACTTTTCTTAAATAATTATCTAGTGTTTATTATCTAATAAAACAGGGAAACAAATACAATGGTATGTTCATGAAGGCTTCGTTAGTTGAATGAATATATATTAAAGGAATAAAAATAATTTGACTAAAAACGTACAGACACAGTTTTCTTTTTATTTGCGAAATGTACAAAGTATAAACGTTGAGCCATTTTACTATGTTAAATCGAATGAATGTCTGGTTTGATTGACCCATCAAAAATTATTTCATTTGACACTTTGAATTCTCGCTTGAAATTTCTTGTTAATTCAAACTATATAGATGCTTTGTTCCCTTCGTATTTAATCGTCTAAATAGCTAAGGTAATTGTGAAAGAAAACGCGTTATCAATTCTTATTATCAATTGTACGCAGCTTTAGTTTATGACCAAAGTTAGTGCACACTGTTTTTTTTTGTCAATGGTACCAGATCACAAAACATTATGAAGATTATAGATGTTCTCGACCGGTTATGCCTATGAAGGCTTATCTTATGCATAAGTTTAAAATGATATGTATGCAAATGAAACCGATAAGGTTCGTGTATTAGAAAATATCATTATGCTAATATATACCTTTTTCTAAATGCTATAGGCGAAACGTGTATCATTTAAGGACAATCTTCGTTTTCTGGTGAGTGTTCAGAAGTGTCGGTTTAATCAAGTATATCTCGACACTGTAGTGGTTTTATGTGCAATCAATTTTGAGTATACAAGAAACTGAATATTGCAAGCGGAAAACTCAAACATAGTCTGGCTTCTGACTTGACGTGTCAGTCGGTCATTGTCTTGACAAATATTTGTTCTGAAATCGGCATTGTCAATGACAAAAAAATCTATGTTTTTACTATATACGGATGTATTATATAAACTTGTCTGACTTCGGTGCGACGTGTCAATAGGTCATTGACATATCCTGCCACATTTTTATATTGCCAATGAAGGGTAAAATTATGAGTATTAATATAAGCCTATTTATTTGTAAATAGTTACATTTTAATATATATTAAATAGCCTCATGTTTTCACAGCATTTCTATCAAACTTATTGTGCTTTTACTGTACCCCCAAACATATTACAAATATGGTGTCAACAGAAATATCAAAACTGCTTGGAGATAAATGTCTCACCACTTTTCTGTTACACTTAAGAAGTGTGTAAAATGGAAACCTTAAAAACTGCATCTACATGTAACTATATAGGAATGAAACTTCGTTGGGTTATACCAACCATAGATTATTTCTTCTATAAATTGAATCATGTTAATCATGCATTTTATTTAGATATTTACCTACTTTGTTGTACCCTGTTTAAGCAAAAACTCAACAACTATTTACAATCTTTATTTTTGTTGATCTTATAAAACGGTACTTACAAAAATGGTACCGGGGATTTTTATTAGATTTTAAAGTGTAAAGTATTACTGTTTTAAGAAAATATATAATCTCCCTAGCTTCTGGTTCGTTCTTTAAAATAAGAGACACTTTTTTTTTATTAAAATTTAGGTAATATACATCACAGTAACAAACCCACAAATCGTTTAAATGCCTCGCCAATGTCGCATATTTTGTGTAGATATTTCTTTGCAAATGTAATTTTTAAATACAGGTATATATTCTATGTAAAGTCGACATAACATCAAGCTCTTAACTTAACGTTTCTTGCATGACATTGTATATTGATCTGTCATTTAATGGGGTGATGTCACGATACACCATTTCCGGTTAGCTAATTAGACAAGGGCTACACGCCACGCGGCAAAATACCATTCTCGTATCTCACAAAATATAAACAGTTGTTGGTCCTTCTTTTCTGTATGTACATGTATAACAACTTGCGTCTAAATATTTTATAAATTGTGTTTATTTTCATATTTAACGTATATGAATCGTGTTGTGCGGTTTTATGACATATCACGATCTTATATCTGACATTTAGGTAGGTTAAAGTATGAAATTATACGAGAATGGTACAAATAAGCAACTTTGTTCATGATTTAGAAAGTTAATTTTATTTGTGGTCAACCATTTTTGTGTTGTTTTTCAAATCGAAATAATACCATATTCCTTTGCTGAACACTATGTGGACATTATTTTTCGATGACGTCACTACTTTAGTAATAACGTATAGAAAATATCAGCGCATGGACATTTTGTTTTCAAATAGATCGTTTTCTTTTCGTTGCTTGCATTTGAGTAACTCGTCAGGAAGTGCGAGGTTAGAGCTCTGTAAAACCATTTTAAGCACCCCAGTCGGTCCATATTGCCGACTGACCGTTCCAAGGCGGTAACTGTCGGGTTGGCTCTTTTCCTTAAATGACACATCACAGATTTGTTCTTACTTTTCGCTTGGCTTGCATGTGAAATACCTTTGTTCTGTGCCTTTTCGGAGTTTGGTATATGTTGCAATACTCATAGGACTTTGTCATATATTCTTATTTATTATTAATGAAACTGTGCTTTCTATGAGTCATATATTTAAAGACATATTATGTGATGACCTAGTTGATATAAAGATGGCTAACCCACCCGTTTTAGATGTATTA
This sequence comes from Sinonovacula constricta, assembly GCA_007844125.1. Classification (NCBI taxonomy): domain Eukaryota; kingdom Metazoa; phylum Mollusca; class Bivalvia; order Cardiida; family Solecurtidae; genus Sinonovacula; species Sinonovacula constricta. Next base: position 18,412,290 of record CM017572.1, read on the forward strand.
CTTTAATGATAAATAATTAAAGCAATGAGACTCAACATAACACAGCAATTGTTAGTCATTTACTCGTCATACATATATATATATATATATTAAAATATCCATTACGCTGAATTTCTACGGTACAATTTATCGTCGTAAATAAGGAATGTGACGTAACATACATATTGTTTTTTATTACTTCAGACCGTAAAAGTGACTGGTCTTATGTTTGAGCCCCGGTTATCACGATTGGGAAGCTGACATAGTTACAGAGAGTGATTTTATTCATCCCAAACATATGTCCAGAGTGTTTTTTTTCTAAATCTGCATTCAGTAAATAAACTACAAAAAATAATCCATTTGCATGTCTTATTTTTACCCTTTGGGTTAGCGTGAACATCAATCAAATGACAACGAGATTTACTAACTATTTTTAATTCTCAGCGCGTGGACAGTTTAGTGGTGTTATGTTTCGCTTATAACATCTGTGTCTTTCAATTTTAGCGGCATCAAATATTGTCATAACAGTAAGAATTTATAGTTTCAATTCTCGATATGTACCAATGGTTTTATGACCATTCTGATCATTATTTTCTTTTAATAAAATGATTCCTTTTGTAACGTTTATCAACACTCACAAACACAAGAAATTTACTCACCAGATGCACTATTTTGTATGTGATATCGTCAGCGTAATGGCAAATCTTTAAACTAAAAGCCCGGAAAGGAAAATCAAACATTGAAGGATAAATGTGTTATCGAACCTGTCAATTGTGCATACTGACATCATAAGCTTTTATTTATCCAATAAGCTCTTTTAAAATGCCCAGGAACACTTTGTTATAGAAGTTATAATAAAATGACAGTTGTTTCATGATTTCGATGTAACTGAGCCAATTTCATGGGTCCGTTTCGTGAACATGCCAATGGTGAAATTATACTGTTAAGTAGCGCCTGAAATACAATTTTTCCGTTTCAATGCGCTGGCGTATTTTAAAATATCGCATATTACAGTCCCAAATATAATGCACCTAAAGGAAAATCCTAATGTTTAATATTAAAATGCAAATACACTCAGATTCAATCAAATAAAGTCTTCATATACTCGTAGTTTTATGTTTTATTTAAAGTATACGTACAGCGATTGGTATTTTATGCACACTGTGTGGCTGCAAAATCCAGTGTTTGTAATGTCTTGAAACGCTAAGATGCCAGTAATCGTACCAGAAACAAATTATAACATGTGTGTATATAAGTATTAAAATTATAAATTAAATTTGTTATATACATACACAGATAAAATGAAAGGATTGTAAGTCGTTAAACATTGACATAATTAAGACAAGAAGAGCATTTATGTAGAGTAATTCACAAAAATCTTTGAATCTAGATTCAAAGCAGTCCCATATTTTTTTGTCTCCACTGGTGTACAAGAAACATACACTTAAACACTAAGTAGAATACTCTACGTATGGTTTATTGTTAATTTATTTTATAAATCATGCTAGTAAAACCTATTTTTATCTATTGATAGATGGACGAATGTTGATCCTATCTCTGAAGTTATACATAGTCTGCATACAAGTTCTTCAGCGGTAAAGAAAACATAACACAACATTCAATATTCCTAACTCCTATAAAACGTATTTACAAAATCGTAAGAAGCAAGGCACAAGCTTCAGGATACGTTGAAGTATATTATTACAGAGATTTCAGCTTTAAGAATGTCAATTACAACACGATGTATTCACATTTTTCAATTATCTGGAAAATAGCGGACACACACCGGTAATTTAAGCAAAAATGTGTTAGTATCAGTTAAGCTACGATGCCAATCAGTATTGTTTTATTGTCCTCTGTTGGAATATTGTTTGTCGCCACTGGTTTGTTTCATAAATGTTACATGTAATGAAGCAATAGGAGCTCATGATCAATATGCTAATAGGATTGCTGTTACAAACAGTTATTATGTGAGATGTGTTCATTATTTCTTCGTTTGTTACTAATTTTCATTAGGAGATTGTTTTGTAGGTAAAAAAACCCATTGTAAAACATAATTAATATGTTGGTGGAAAGGTTTTAAGCAAAGGGAAAATATGCCAGCTAGACTAATTCTCATGAATAAAAAGAAAAGACACACTAGTAAATCATAATATTAACGAGTATTAGTCTAGATATTTGTGTTAAATAGTGTTTTTGTAAAGGGCGCAACACAAATATGAACCACCTGAAGAAAATGGTGTTACTTTGAAAAAGAATAATGCCAACGTGTTGAGATAGAAAAACATATTTAAAACACAACCTTGAATGTTCACTCAAGCTTTACAGTAACCGTAATTATGCATTTGGATTTAAGAAGAATTATTCGTATATACCAATATAAGAGGTTTTACGCTTTCTTTATTATATTATTAAGCCTCACTGGGGTAATTTTCAATCATTTAGGCAGTCTGTCAACTAAGTCAATCAAACTTGCTGCTTCGTATAACAAAAACAAATATCGAGTCAAGTATTTCAAGTACATTAGCATCATGGCATTATACATTAAGGAATTGTTATAACTTTTAATGTCAATGAAGTTAGAAACAATTAATACATTAGAATGTTGTGTCCATATTCTGTGTGAGGAGTGGTAAAAGAATATATTGTATATAAATATACAATCGGATTTTTGCCCTTTTTAATTAACAAAACAGACAACCTCATTATTAAGTCAATAATGTGAGCAAGCGACAACGGATAGGATGGCACGTATTCCAGTATTATTACTGACGCAGTAAACATGACTGGGATAATAGAATTGCCGTGGCACTTAAAGACGATTGTAGTCGTAGAAGGAAGACTCACTCTGCAATGTTCCAAGAAAAGCAGGTTCGTTATCAAATCGCAAAGTAAGTTCCATGGCTGCAGGTTAAACTAGTTTAATGATCGCATAAAACGAATCCCTTGCCAACCACTAAAAGAGGTCAACGTAGACATTCGTGAAAGTGATTAACGTGTCTGGTTTGTGATACAGATACAACCGATGCCTGGTAGACCTCTAAACACAATTAACACAGTTAATGTAAACAGATATGCTAGTTATGTCTGATTGATACAGTCAATGGATAGTTATGGTAAAAAACTAATACAGAAGTATACAAAATACAAGCAGAACATATTTTAGTAAGTAACCTAAAACATGTGGGTCGTTTCGGAAACATACAAAAATGACATGTTAAATAAATATTATTTAAACGTTTGTTGAAATATAATGCCAAGTTAGTGTTCAATTAGCCTATATTGACTAATGTTTATTTCAATATGCTTAATATGTATGATGCATTAAAAATTGCATAAAAATGCACATTGTTTTGTTCTTGTTACAATGACTCGAAACTCTACAATATTTTGAATACAATAAGTACTACAAAAGAATGAGATAATTATTGGCTAAAATCTCCAAAGTTTCATTTCTAAATTATATAACAATTTATAAAATTATAATATCGTTTTAATCGTTGAGTTTTGAAATTTATTCAAAGCCTAAATATTTATATGTGTTTACATGTGCCTCTATTTACGTTTTTCTTTTGGAATTAAACCGCGATTCCCTTAGGAATAGGCCTCTCATTAAATGGATATGATGTTCCATTAGCTATGTTACAAATGTCGTTATCAGATTGAATTGTGTTTGTTGGTAACTACTACCATACTCTTTTCTGTCAAAAATGCCATTGATGCTTAGAAGATAATGTGATGTATTACGATCGTATTTTAAAGAACGATTAAATCGTCAACATGGAAAACCCATATCCGTTATCATGTTGCTGACATGGAAAATAAGTTCTTCTAACAGCTCGTACTCACGGTCGATTCAAAATCTTTGGCTTTATATATGCGTATTTGAATAGGAATGATATTTTTGTTACTGTAGCTTTTATATAAAGACAATATAAAACCAATCATTGCGGCATTAAATGTGTTTATTTCTTTAAGCAATGATAAACTAGAATGAAAAACTATCCACAGTCACTTAAACGCAAAAATGCACGACCTCCATTAAAGCAAGCGGCTTAAACATTGTTGCATCTTGAGTGCTTTACACAATTTCAGCACGACACCGACTTTTGTTGAAGTATTTTAACCAGTTACAATAAATGCAAATGTTTCGTGTGGTTTGCATACACGTTTCTATAATACTGCCATTTTATTGTCTTCCAATGACTCAGCACATGTCATTGCTGACATGTTTTATTGGAATATTTCGTGTTGTTAAGCAATAACAGTTAATAAATACATACTTTACATACACTGAAGTGTTGATTTCTCTGTCTAGCAGGTGGTTAAAAATGTGTATTACCGGTTCTTATATTGTCATTGTTGATGACGGGCAGGATGAGATGAAAGATGGAAGCTAGGGTCGTCATGGCGATGAGATGATGACATTTTAGATCTTGTATTGTAATGACATGTTTGTGCTCACGTTCCGTATGTTTTTTCTCTTCAGGAAGCCTAATATTGTATAAACTTTATGTCAGCGCATGAGGGCAAATTATGATAATGGATGTAGTTAGTGTAAGGTTGTATGCTTATTTCTTGTTACATCGCACCGACACAAGTATGGTCATATTGGCGGCGTCCAGCTAATTATTGGTTGAGGAAGACCCCAGACTTCCGTCTCGGTAGAACCACCGGCGCATCGCAGGTTAGCTGAAACCTTAACCCCACCCCCATCGCCCCCACCGCCACCCCCTAACTCACATAAAATTCTCGACCGAGACTCAAACCCACGCGGTGAGGGGCTGAGAAGTTTAGAGTCAGTGACTTTACCAGCTTGGCTACGGGCACTCCCAAGTAAGTGTTGCACGACACGAGTTAACATGGATTAACTATGTATGTACTAATTGTTATCTTGTAGACACAGGTGATTTGTGAATGATTTAAAACAGTTCTGATATTGGAAGTTATATTTAGACATACAACATTAAAACAGTGTTTGATATTTACAGGTAATGACATTTTAAGCAGCATGCTCTTACTATTAAGAAGCATTTCTCTTTCAATCCCCAACAAAATACATTTATTGTCTCGTAGGCAGTAAGTCAATTTAACCATTAAAGTCAATAAAGCCGATTGTATTGACGAAGCATCTAACAACATTGGTGACGCATGGAAAAAGTTGGGAGAGCGGACGCGAACGTGACACAAGACGATACTGTAGCCGTAGAAGGAACAATGTTTTAGGAATTTGTTTACAAAACATTTACATTGCTGCGCATGTAGGCGTAAACATGATGCCAACAAAGGGATATTTCGTCTTCTGTTTTATATAAACAGAAAAAACTGTGTGTTTTTTTTAATCTTTAACCATTTTTGTGAATTTTATGTTTTGACAAACGAATGAATTGGGGTGGTTTACATTTATTGAACTCAGCTTGATATAAGTTTTTAAATTTTATTTGGGTTTTACGGCACACCGACACTTAACAGGTCATATACGGCGCCGAATACAAAGTTAAATGTAAATAGATCAGCTGGACATAAGAACTGAACTCGTTGTGTATCTATGATTTTAACTGAAGTTTGATGGTATTTTATACAGAAGTAATCTCAATGCATTAAACAAGAACATTCATACCATTAAATTTAACATGAAATTTAATAACACTTAAATGTTTAACTCGAGTGATGATCTGCACTTGTTTCGTTATTAATTTCTGTCATGAAAATAACCTAATCATTAGACTTCAATAAATAAAGGGTAGTAGAAACGCGTACACCCAGTGTCCGCGTACAATCAGTGCACAATTTTACAAAGTTTTTTTTCATTACAAATAATTTGACGGGCAAGTTGTTTGTGTTATATTATTTTTTTTTCTAATTCTTATACAAAATTGCCGTGTTTTTCCCATGAGTTGCTCGAATATAACACCATCATACCCAGTGTACGCAAGCAATAAACAGCAACAACGACAACGAAACTATCGTGTTATTTTTAAAAATAAGTAATTTTGTGTTTCAATGGGTGCATGTCTAAACCACTTGCCATATTCTTGTAACAATAAGAAGACAATATATAATTTTTGTTTTGTTTGCATTACTAATGGAGATAGATACCTCATGTGTCGTTATGGTATTTGTTTGGTATGTGTTTGTTTTCAACATCTATCACCCCCAAAAGTGTCATCTGTGTCGTGGCTGTTAGTATTTTATTGGACATAACGATTGTATTTTGAAGCAACGATTATTTCCTAAACATGCAAACTGCATTACCATAATCATTTGGCTCACGATACAAATGAGTAACGGATTTCCTCATTATCCAGTAAAAGGAGCTGCTATCTTTTATCCAAGTTCGGCTCAACATCATTTATCACATAAGACACAACATGAATTTGCTTAAAGTATTTCGTCCATCTTAAGAAAGAAAACTGTTATGGTAGCTAAGGAAGAATTCAAACAACTGCGAACGAAATCTCTCGATTTATACCTTTAAGCATTACACTGTTAACATTATAAAAGAATTGAAATTTTACAGGTTATGTCTTTAAGTTGTCTACTGGTAGATAAAATTTAAATATCTGTGGAAATTTTGAAAGGACGTTTTTTATTTACCTATTTATTGTGCTGGTTGTTTTGCTATAGCCATTTAATGTGGATTTTCCTGCATCATAACTTTTCACGAATTCTCAAATATAACTTTAAATGTATATGTTTCATGTACAACAATACCACATTGATTGTGATTGTCATGCATGAGTTGCTGGTATGGATACATTTCCCTTTAACATTGACTAGTCTAGTATTTCGATGACTCATCTCATGTCATGGCTGACGTGCATTATTAGGATGTTTCATTGCAGCAATTAAACCTCCAAGGAAATTCTAAATTCTAATTGGAATGCTGTAACAACTACAGACAATTAATGTTTTGTGCCATGTATGTAGAGTCCTAATTTTATTTTTACATCATCAATAATGATATCCTCTACGAAATTTAATTTGCAAATCAATCTTCGATGTTTATTTAAATAGAAGTGACAATGAGGCAGCACCGTTTTATATCACAATGAATCTAATTAAAAGTTAAATCTTTGAGTTATTTCACGATTAATATGACGCGTGTCACGACAAAGTTATCTTACTGATATGTTTAGTGAAATTGTGCTTTTTACATTTCTAAATGTAGCCCCGGCTTTTCTGAATACAGATTATTTTTATTTGACATTTTGTCTTTGCAAGAATATTATGAGCGAACCCACTTCATGTGAAATAACGACGTCGAAAAGTCGTAATTTTACGTGGTAAGGTCGGAATTTGGACGGTTGCATTGCGAAGTCCAATGCACAAGGTTGTCCACAAGTAAATTTCGGGATGAATGTAATATTAGCCATACATGTTTTTTAAAAAAATAAACATTACACTGAAGTGGTACGGGATGTAAGGACACACTATCTACCCCATTAAACACCCCTAGTGTCGATAATGCCAATAAAAAAACTTTTGTAGACGTTTCCGGCTGTCCAATTATTCATACACTCAGTAATGTATAATAAATTGATGTCTAGTCGAGTACGTGACCACGAAAATATGTTTAAGGTTTAAAAGTTGTTCCTTAAGTCGGAACTTAAGACCCTATTAAGCAAAAGCTTCAGCCGTCACATTCCTATTACTAGACGGTTTTCGGGAAAAAATGATTTTACTAAGACGTGGCCGCAGGCTATTTGTTAATGCAAAAAAGTAGAGGAGTCAAGTGGTTAACGATTAAGGCGCTGACTTCAACAATGGAAGACATATGAAGAAACACTATGTTTTATAGCGGCCGACATGAAATTACATGTTAGAAGTTCGTGAAACAGCTTTGTTACAAGTTTCTTCAAATATTGGTACGCCGTCTCTGGGACTGTGTATGTTGAATGATCTAGTAACCAGGCAGGGAAATGTCAGCGCGAGAGCAAAAGTCCATTATACTTTACGTCAGAGTGTTGTTCAAATAATGACATGAATTTATGTTAAGATTTTAGAAAGCGTTCAAAGGGAATATCTTGTAGTCATGTTCTCAATCATATTCATAAAAATATGTATTTATTTCCTTCTAATTGCAATAAATTTGAAAATATTATTCTTAATCTCTTTTAATCGATAAAATGGATTCTTTAGATGGTCAGAATTATGTAAAATGGTAAATACATATGTAGTATGTTCTCCTGGCTCAGCTGTTCATCTGGCATAATGCATAATGTCATATTCTAGATAAAATGTTATAATTTTCACTCTAAGGTAACTAAATAAACCACTGATAAATAGCGCAATGATACAAAACATTTTAAACAACATGTCTTTGGACGAGGGTATCTGACTGCAAGCTATCATGCCGAAAACCTTATCAACGTCTCTCTTTTTTATACAGACACTGCAGGTGAACATCAAATAATGTTTAAAACATGTTGCTACATGTGCCCTGATTAAATATCACTTTAAAATAGATATTATCTTATGGATTTAAATTCGTAAATTAAATATTAATTTTTAATTTAAAGTCTTCAGATTAAACAGCATAGCAAGGAAGTCTCGGATATAATTTACTATAGAATATTTCTGTTAGTGAGCATGCCAGCAAGGTATGAAACTACACTTATTTACGACGAGAAAATGAATATGTCTAAATTCAAAATAACAAAAAGATGAACAATTTTTTGTTGTAATTGTGTTAAAGTAAATAAGCGATGGCGGTTGGAATTTCAGACAAGCTTGTAGCACTGGTGATGCAATTAACAAAGTTGGGGGAGTAAAGTGATGAACGTGACACAAGTCGTAGAAGGAATGGTTAATTATTAAATGTTCGAAAATAAACTTGTTTAACCAACTATTTCCATGGCAGCACAGTAAGTTGTGAACATATTGCCTATACAGTGTTTATTTAATTTATCGTATATAAACTGAATGAAAGTTACATTTTCAACCTTCAATTCCTGCCGTGGATTCGTTTGCCTAACCAATGAAATGGTTTCTTTTTATTTTCATTAGAAAACTCTAACAAACCCTTATAGTTCAAACTAAAACCATAAATAAAAATTATAAAATTGTATACAAAAGTAATTTTACGTTCAAAACGCCACAATTGCATTTAATTTCTAAATTAATTATAGCGAAAGAAAATATTAAACTCGAGTAAGGATATGTATTTTTTGTTGTTTTTAGATTACTTTGCTTTTTTAACAAAGATTTCGTGCAGACACCGCATGAAAATTATCAAAAAAACATTTAATGGTTTGCTGTAAGCTAAGTTAACGTTAAAATTGAATGAGAAGTAGTAATTGAATTATTTACTACTTTCTTTGTGAATTGCCTTTAAACTACACACTTTAATTAAGATTCGTAAATGTAATAATAAATATGTTTGTTTGAATATAACATGAACTCCCTACTGACCTCTTTAGTACTGAACAGATAAATAATATTAACCCGTTGTGATTCTCTCACACACACACGCACATGTATACCACACACTGGCACACGCAACACACACTTACACTCCCACTTTCACCATGCATTCCCATCACACACTTGTACCACATACAAGCAACTACACACACACACACACACACACACACCCACACCCACACACACACACACACACACACACACACACACACACACACACACACATACACACACATATACACACACTCACGTACACGTACACGTACACACACACAAAACCAAAACGACAGTCAAAATCTCAAAGTTATCAACGGACACAAGCGGCGCTGGTGGGATGTGAGCTATGGCCTTTGTTATATCACCTATCAAATGTTGTAACATCTAACACCTCGGCGTTTTAGATAGGATTATGTAATAACGTAACACTGAGGTAATCCTTATAAATCTAGACGTAGGGGGAATGTTGCAAGTGTGAGAGAGTGTAAAAGAAGAATTGATAGAGAGAAGGTGACAAAGTAAGAGAACAATGATATGCTGTGAAAGTGTGAGTGACAGGGTGTGAAACTGTGGGACAGGATTGAGTATGTGAGGGTGTGAAAATGGACACTGTCTGCAAAAGTGACAGTGTTGGTGTGAAGTGGGAGTGTGGGTGAGAATCTGTAAGTAGGTCTGTAAATAGTGGGTGTCAAAATTTGAGTGAGGTGTGTTTTGTTTTACTTGATTCGAAAAAAAATAGAGCAAACAGATCGGATTTATTGAGTAAACAGAGCCTAAATGTTTATTTAAACTGACAATAAAAACGTGTAGTTTTGTTTGAGACTTTAACAAACTAGTTGTGCGTTTTTAAACTTACCAACAACGATGTATTATTATTCATTATTAAGCAATATTATCTGATTCTCATACAGCATTGTCAGTTTTTTTATGTGAGTCATGCTCTACACGAGTATACCACGAATAAACAACAACAACGATTAAATCGTTTTTTTCCCTTTTGAATGCATACTCGATAATCCATTTATTTTTTCAATAGTTGCATATAAACACAATAATAATATATCCTTGCACTATGCTTATAAATTTCTTTGTACATTAACAAAAACTTACTTTTTTCACCGAAAAGTAGAACAATATGTCATCAAGGCACTCCCAGCATACTTAGATTAACACATTTTAAATGGATACATATCGTTGTATCAATATTGTCATGTACAACATTCTCGAGTCCACAAAACTACATTATCTCTATTCATGTCAGCGAGGTAGCACATAGATGTTCTTCCATTATTGTGAAGGAAATATGACAAAGTCCTTTAGGCATTGCAATATATACTTAACTTTCAAAAGGCACAAAGATATAAACATGCAAGCCAAATGTAAAACTGAGAACAAATATGTGACTATGTATTAAACAAACAAAGCAAACCCAATATTTACTTCATTTGAACGGTCGGTCGGCTAAAGGGAGCGACTGGTGTGCTTTTTTAACCCGCGTCTACAGAGCTCCTACCTCATCTTCCTGAGTAATTTCCCAAATACAAGCAATGAACACTATTATTACACCCCCCTCCCCCCCACCCCCACAGACACACACACACCATCACCACCACCACAACCTACACCACCTTCCCCACCCAAGCCCATATACACACACTCACCATCACACTCACACACGCATACATATACATTTTTCAATACATAGATGATACACTGTAAAAATGAAGAGTCTCTCCGAGCTATGTTTTATTACCTTAAGTTGTACGAAGAAGTGTCGGGGCAATATAAAACAAAACCAAAACTGCATTATTTATTGGTAAGTTAAATTACTGACATCTGACTTTTACAGAGATACATTGGGCAAAGAAAGCAGTTAGTTAAGACACTAGGGATCTGGCATGGCAACATGGCAACTGTGATGCAGATATCGTGAATACAAAGTTAATCAGAAGCATGCAAAATGTTTCCAATTCTTGAAAAAGACGCTATCAAACATTTTTTTGATAAAAACATTTGTTATATCTAAAATGTAGAATAAGCCGGAAAAAAACAGTATTCCGGCAAATATACATAGTAATAATTGACAGACTTACGGACGATTCCTATGGGAGAACAGATAGCCTCTCATTAACGTACAGTAGTGCAGTCTTGATGTTATGTTTACCAAACCTAAGAATATTATTCAAAAGTTGGAATTTAAGAATGATATATAACATTTCCATAGCAGTCTGATAAGCTTGAACGCTATAGGAAGCTATTATTTAAAACCTTGATTAACTGTACGGATAGGAGCTTTTATATTTCTGTTAAAAGAATCGAAGGTTTAAGTAGAAACGAAAAGTACTAACATATTAGTGTAAAGCAATAACAGATTGGGTCCATTTCAGAACCAACGAGTAGATTCAAGCAATAATGAAAAATAATAATTTTACTTAATAAGAATGAGTATCAGTCCTTGGGCCAAGTGGCTTGTTTGTAAACTTTCTGAGGTATATATTCTTAAACATAGTTTTATCAGTTCTGAGCAAAATAATGCCAAACTTCATTTATGCATGGTCTCATAAAACTGTTCCTATTGCTCCAGTGTACCGTTTTATGATGTTTTTTTCATGTTTATTATGCTGTGTGTTTTTTCTTCTAAGCACGGAAGGTAGGAAGGAAATGATAAAACCTGAAACTAAACATTTGTTTGCATTTTAAAGGAATAATTATTCAGGTTTAATAAAATTATGCCTGTTTGCATTAATAATAAGGAATGTATAACGTTTTTTTAAACACACTGAAGACTAGTAAAAACATGATCATGTATGTGTTTCCAACTGTATCTGTGTATCCATGTGTCTCGTATGTTTGAATTTGTCCAAGTCTTAACCTTTCTACGTCTTTAAGAAAATATAAATATGACAAATGTTTACTGTTGTCTTTAGCTCACCCCCGTGTGTTGCAAAGACATTGGTTTGCTTGCAAATAGCATTGCTATAACAGTATGGCTCACCCTACAATTGAGTAATCGATTTCTATATTATCCATTAAATGGAGCCGGTATCGTTTTTGCAATCTCGGGTCAACATCTGCGTCCTCGGTGAAGAACACATTACCCAGGTCCCTAAAACGATACATATTGACCTCACCACAAGTCTTTATTTGTATAGTTAATCATATGATGAATTATCTTAACCAGTGACATAAATGGAATGTTTTAACGCATACATTTCGCTTTTAAATCGACCGGTTGTGTCTCCCAATAACGCATCGCATGTCATCGGTGACATGCTCTATTGGAATGTTTCATGTATTAGAGCAATTAAACATTCGACTTCCTAGTCTTCTAGTCTTTCTAGTCTGAATGTGAATGTTGTTACAGAGACAATGGATAAATATTATGTCAAGTGTACACACATCTTTCGATAATTTTCATTTCTACTGCAACATATAATCAGCTCTCAAAAAATAACGTGAATTTGATTATATATATATATATATATATATATATATATATATATATATATATATATATATATATATATATATATATATATATATATATATATATATATATATATTATATGCAGTGCTTGCATTCTTTGAACTCTTTTGCAGATAGGAATTCTGTATATGTTAAGCGTATTTTTGCAATTTACACAATTGATAACATTAGCATCAATATCAATATCCGGTTAACACATAACAAAAGAAATAATCAGTCCAAAAATAAAATTAAAAAAGTAAATAATAAAAGATAATAAATTGCTCCGTTTCTGTGATCCTAAGATTTAATCAAGGAAAAGTAAAATAAGTGTGAAAAATGTACAACTTTCTTTACTTATCTGTAAAATAATAGTTTCCTTTGAATCCACCTTGCTTCAACCAAATAACAACACGAAACCACAACGTGAGACCGCCATTTTTTCGACCTGGTTACATGATCCGTATGACGTAATTCTGGAACCAAAATCGGTTATCCTTGGTTTTTATCCAAAGGTTTGTTCAAAAGAATTTTTCTTCTATTTAAGAAATTTAACGAAGCAGAAAATGTTTATTTTTTTAACTTTAAAACTAACATATTTATAGTGTTTGCTATGCTGGCTTAGTGTCTATTCTTCGGTATGGTATGGGCAACTAAATTTGTCATGCTTTTGACTACTCTGTCTCTGCATCAATAAGACAATACGCAAGATGTGTCCAATGTTTACACATATTGCATTCACACAGTGCCCATATTTGGAACAAAAGGATATGCAATTTTTTATCTGAGATGGTTGATTTGTGCCCCACACAGCACTTTTCTTTCTTAGTTACACACCACTGTCAGTAGAATCTGAATCAGCCTTTTGAGATTAACTAGATTAACTAGTCGGCTAAATATAAGGAATTTATAACGTTTGAGCACACCCTGTACCTGATAAAAATGACCGTGGCCTTTTTTGGAACAAGTTCACTGGGATTGCAGACGACAGACAAGGAGTTGTTTTGACTCCTGATGCAGGTGCTTACTTTGAATGGGATATTTTTATTTATACTGATAGAAAAACCTTCAGGAAGTGCGAGGTTGGAGCGCTCCAGAAACCAGGTTTAAGCACCCAAGTCGGTCCTTTTGTCGATTAAAATGTTCGTTACACATGTGTGAAATGGTTTGATAGTGTGTTGTCTTCCCGACAATCCCGAAAATCTAAGTTATAGCCTCTGCAAATTGGAATGTCTTGGATATCCTATTTTCAAAAAAATATTTAAGCGCTCTTGTGGTATCTTCTTCCTTTATGTCATAAAATGGCATTTTACTTTTGATTTTATCTTTCTTACATATACCAAATATCAATAAATTCGGTAAGATAAAAGCATACCCGCCCATGCATGAATAACATTAAATCAAAAGGTTTAAGTTAGTTTCATTCAGGAATAGAACGCAATGTTTGATGAAAACGTGAGGTTCTTTTATTATGATACAGAAATAGAATGAAACCCATATGGTTTAGTCTCAACCGTACACATGCGAGGGCGTATTTAGATGCATAATATATTTGCACTGATGACGTTTTTGGGATGAGTAGGGGAGTGTACTGAAACTTTTAGAGACAGGCGACTTCTTAAGAACACATATGTTAAACTCGTAAACAGTACCCTGTGGCTAGTAGGTTACGATATATTTTTCGTAAGAGAATATAGTTTTATATCTTTGCAATTTTATACTTACAGAATATAAGTGAAGTCATTTCTCATTTGTGTCAAGATTTAAGGTGTGGTCTTGATGTGATTGATGTGTCGTGTCGATACGACAACGGTTATGTATTATATAGAATAATAAAAAACCCAGCAAACATTTCTAAAGAAATTAGGATAAAACATCCGGCCTTAAATTCTTTTACACACAATATGACTTTCTTCAAGATAAGCGAATTACCGTCCAGTTTACTCCAGGCGGTACAAGGCAGTATATGAGTGTTTGAAGCGTATACGAGTATTCGAAAATCTTGGTGCACTGCCAAAGGCTGAATTTTGAAATGCCATATAGTAGGCTGTCAAAGAAAACAACACATGTTTTAGAATAATGTCGAACGTTTATATCAGAAAAATTTCTATGCGGATGTAAATTCGATTTTCTTCGTGCACACCTATGCCCTCATTGAAATACCACACAACGACACTAGTCATTTTTTAAATCTCTATACTGTCCATAAAATTATTGTACCTTAAGCCATGCTTATTGATTATTTAAAAGGCTTAGTAATAAATAATCTACCAGCCACCACAACACGACTCTAGAATACCGGAAATAAGTTTTTTTCGATTTGTATGATAGATCTTTTACATTGATTGAACCATGAAACCATTTAAATTGAAAGCGCTCGGAAGAGCTGTTGAGGCGTTGTCAGTTTGACCTTCTACGGTGATTACAGCTATGCAAACAACGGTCCAAATTATTCCGTAGTAAATAAAACGTTCAGTGCATTAGAAATTGGAAATCAGGCAATTCTTCAGCTGCAAAGCGACACCGCCCAATAAGGGCATACACGTTTCCAATACCATAACATTTGAATGTTCTATTTGTTTTTTCTTCTAATGTCGAATGGTGCATCCCGCTTCACCAGTACAGAAAGTTAACGACGGTTTCATGTTCTGAAGGAAGTAGTGTAACATTTTCAAGCTATAAATAAAATGTTGCAAACAATCCCATAATAGATTATTTTGATTTGTTTTAAAAATTATTTACCAAAGATATCTGAATAGTTCTGTATGACACGTTATTTATTATTTTGAGTTAAAGTTGTAGTTTGAACAGGACAATCGCTTGTTTAAGTATAAAAGGAGTTTTTTTTCTATTATTTTGTGTAAAACAAGCAACTTAGACACAAAACATTGCTATAGTACAAATGAGAATTTAAAGATGCATAACAGTGCGATATTGACGACGACAGGTAAAAAGTGGTGGTGGTGGTGGTAGTGGTAGTAGTAGTAGAAGTTGTTGTTGTAGTAGTAGTAGTAGTTATACAGTGTCTTACTGCTCAGAAGCGCTCATTTGGAGGTTTGAGAATTTCCAGATTATTCCACAAGGCCAAATACCCTAGTACCGATTAGATAAGTTTGCTAGTTGTCGTCGAGTAATTGGTAGACATTTGCAGACAGTTCCCGACGTTCGCAATTTTAAGCTTTTAATTTAAACTACTCTGTCATAAGAAACGTTTAGGTTTTCGAGGCATTTATCTACTTTACATATTGTACATATGTTGATAGTTTATTATATAACTTGTCATTGTGTCTGTATATAAGTTCCTTTTATAAGTTTTAACTCGTGCTTATTGTTGGTCGTCTCACCTTTATGGGATTTTTTTATTTACACTTTTTTATAGAAAAACATTCTGGAAATGCAAAGTTGGAATACTCCAAAAACCAGATTTAAGCACCTCAGTCGGTCCTTCTGTCGACTGACTGTTCCTGGGCGGTAATAGATGGGTTTGTTTGTTTGTGTGTTATGTTTCTTCTCTGTATTTTGTCACTTTTGCATTGACCCTGTTTGCCTTTGTCTAGTAGTTTGTAGTTCATATTTAAATATCTGTTGTAATTCTTATGAGACCTTTTCTTATTTTCCTATTGTGTGTACTGTATGCGCATATAGTACCCTAATTATATCACTTACTAATTACAAGCATATAGTACCCTAGAAAGTCTTGAAGACCTTTACTGTCCACACCAATGTCCGTAAGAAGGTAAGATCTATTGCGTTTACGCTGTGCAGTATTAAAGCGGCCTTTATGGCGACGATGTTCTTGGAATCCATCGCCTGGAGCGTCTGATGTTTGCTTAGCTGTCTGATTTATGCGGTCAAAGCAAAAGATTCGTTTAGTTGTGCTATTCTACTCTTACATGTATCTGAGGTTGTGTGGTATGTTTGTTCTAATGATAAAAGGAAAAAGAAGAAGAAGATGATGATGATGATGATGATGATGATGATGATGATAAAAAGGAGGTAGAAGTAGAAGAATAGAAGGAGAATAGAAGTAGAAGTTGTAGTTGAAAAAGTAGTAATAGTAGTAGTAGTACACGTAGTCATACTAGTAGTAAGAGTTGTAGTAGGTGGTAAAAGTAGTAGTATTAGTAGCAGTAGTAGTAGTAGTAGTAGTAGTAGTAGTAGTAGTAGTAGCAGCAGCAGCAACAGAAGAAGAAACCATACTTTGTAGCAACAGCAGTAGTAGTAGTAGTACCTGTAGCAGTAGTATTACCAGCTAAAGAAGTTAAAGTACCTGCAGAATCAAAGGATTTGGTCTTTCTTTAACAACGTTGTAGTGTTGTTTCTAATTATAACAAAATTATATAAAAATATATCTTTAATTTACACACAAGCCAACACATCCTTTGAATTTGATTTCCTTTAAATATTGTAAGGCTATAGAATGAGCAAAAATAAGGGAATATAGCCATGAAAATGAAACTCTCTCGGTAACAAATAACTTTAAACCATACTTCATAGGACGACAAGACGACAGAGTTGAACCATGCAAGTCTCTACCAAAAAATCCATAAATAGAAAAGATGATGCGTGTTTTTAAAATTTGTGCGACTAAAATACGCAAACAAAAGTTTTAAAAGGAAACCTAGTCGTTTTGTGTTGATGACGTCATTGTTAAATTGGGGAAAGAGAACTTGGGCATAATTAATATATTAGTTTGGACCTTTTATAACAAAATACAGACTTTTATGTTTCATAGGAAGCTTCTTACAGCCTTTTCCAATTTTAGAAGTTTAATGTTAAAAGTAATTGATGAAGTTCCGTAAGTTCATTCAGATAGTATATTGAATTCCGCTAACGAAGATGAACCGCTAACATCAGCTTGGTATTTTCCACAAACACTCCATTTACATGTACAGATTTCTCTGCCGACATTTCATTGTCTGCACCATATAGAGCGCTGGAGCTTTTTCTTTGCGGAGCGTTAAAAGTCGTAAGTTTTATACTTGTTTTGTTCTTTTAAAGAAAATATTGTTGATTCATCTACTATGAAAAAAGACGTTTCATACTTAGAAACAAGCGAAAATATACCAGCATGTAAAAAAATAGTTGCTTAGACCCTTTGTAAAAGGATTATCTGACAAGTTTTGAAAATATTGACTATACTCGATACTTGTGAGAGGCAAACTGTGAATTAAACATGGATTCGTTAAACTGATAACAAGTAAAAAGTTTATTAATATGGTGTTTGGCGATAAAATGCAGACATTTTTATATCAGTCGTATGCTAAAAGAAGTCGGCCAGTTTTAAGGCCTATTTCAAAATCAGCTAGTTAAAATAAATGTTACAATATTACAATTAACAATTAATATGTTTTGTTGCCTATATGTACGTTTTAAAACAACAGTCGAAAAATACTTTATATACAGTGTTCAGGAAAACTCATCCAGAACTCCACAGATCATCAAACAATTAATGTTATCAATCATTTCTTTTTTGAAATCAGTATTAACATATCGTATACCAGATGTCAGCCATAACATTTTTATACAAAAGTAAGATTCTGTTTGGTTTAAACCTTCGCAATG
This sequence comes from Sinonovacula constricta, assembly GCA_007844125.1. Lineage (NCBI taxonomy): Eukaryota > Metazoa > Mollusca > Bivalvia > Cardiida > Solecurtidae > Sinonovacula > Sinonovacula constricta. The sequence continues at coordinate 18,430,723 of CM017572.1, forward strand.
GGAAACACTGTATATGATTGATCCCTTGTCAAACATTATACCAGACAAACTACCATCCAATAAAGGAAGCAGCCGTGTGTGCTTGCTAAGGCTTGTATATCATGTTTCGAGACATGTTTTTATTTATTTCTGAATTGACTGTATGCTCGATAGGTACATATCATAAAAATGAACCAACAGGTAATTTTACCTCTCTTGTGAGCATTAAATCCCTTTTTTCAAAACATGTCTTTGAAATAGGAAACGATTGACCATATGTTTTATATTGTCGACTTCAGGTCATATTATTTTCGTCCGATGGCATTTGCTTGTAGGAACTGCACTTGTCATTGAATCTTACACAAAATATATGTAATCATGAAATAATATAAATAAATATTAATCAATTTTATTTAACATATTGATCATTTAAAACTGTATTTTCATATCGTGATCCAAAGAAAATATGCCATTTATAATAAGCATAATATATATTGCTCAAGTAAGTCCCAAAATAATACTCCAGTAACATGCAAACCCTACTACTGTTATTTTTGCGACAAAGTCTTAACTGTAATAAGGTCATGTCTAATTGTGTACTGCAAATACAATTAGAATTTATTACATAGTTGCAAGTTAACACATGCATATAACTTTCATCTTGTCACAGCGGTGTGTAATTAGTCAGTAAGAATTTACAGGCGGGAAGATAAATATCGAATTAATATTTCAGGCCGGTAAAGAAACTTTATCTAATATTATGTTGCTGTAGGACGTATACATGTAGGTGCATTCACTTTTTTCTTATTAAATAACACGGTTTGTGGCTGGATATTTAGAACTAGACATGAATAAACAGTTGTTTAACAGGAATACATGCAAAATAAAATGGATAACTGCGAAATTTCACTGGAACTATACTAGGGTACTATAAAAGATCAAACAAACAAAATTAAAATTTCGAAAATTATAAAAACAACACCATTTTAGGTTTATTTAACCTTCACAAAGCTTTCGACAGTCTTCTGTTATAATATTATTTTAAAATAGAAATAATTGCATGAATAATACATATAATTAAGTTGAACATCAAAACCAAAAAATTATTGTCACTTAATGGTGTTACCAAATGTAATGAGTGTCAGGGAATACTGGACTATCATATTAGTTATTTTATTTTATTAATCGAACAGCGATGCGTATAATACCTGTTTTAGATAACTCAATATTAACAAAATCGTCTTAGAAATGTCGGAGTGCAGTAACTTTTCTTACAAGCAGTATTTAGGTCAAGGACAAACAAACTATTTTCCATATATGCATTTTTTAATTACAGAACATTTTAACTAGGCTGGAGAAATGTCATTTTAAATAAATAGCTTCATTTTCGAGTGTTTTTAAAATGAAAGTTGGACTTCATGAAATATCGAAAATGATCTGATATGACGTCACAAAACAAAACATGCGTGTATGATTATGAACAATCGGTTTAAAAGGCATTGTGTGCTCATTTTATCTTAACAATGCAAAACTTAAAATAAGTAATCACCACATTGTATGTCAATTGCATTTAAACACAATATTACAAATCTCAGCAGTATATGTTAGTAAACTTTGAACATTTACGATAATTATAATTGGTAAATATATTTAAGCAAAAAGGACAACTGTTAAAATCATGCATAAAATCAACGCAAGTCTTAGAATGATTGTTGTGGGGTAATTTAATGACAAAGTGAATAACCCGCAGTGGCTGGATGTTCGAGCGAGGTCTTACACGTATGCTAGAATACAATCGAAAATCATTGACCAAATATGCTAAAGTTTAGCCATTGCAGCATTTGCTGCAGTCTTTTATCACCAATGTCTTTGTCATCACTTTTGGGACATTTCTTAAAAGTAATATGCTTATACCTATAATCATGCTAAATTATTCACTCAATCTTTACAGCATGAACTTATTAAACAGCTTGCACCTGTCAAAGAGAAGCCAATGTCTTAAACGTCGTTACCCGTTCGGTGGTTGTAACAAAGCGGCTTTTTGGTGGAACAACTTAATTCAGAAGCTTTTATTAAGTTCATGGTTTCCTAATGGCATTAATGGTGTTGGCAATTCCAGAAACAATACGACAAATAGTCAGTTTTTGAATGACGCTACCATATATTAATTCAAATCCATGTACCAGCGACGTCTTTCAAAATAGACAATATTAAAACGCTGCATGCAAACGTGTAGATAAATTAGAGTGTTTCGTTAACAATAAACATAGTTTCATAGTTTGTTTTAGAATTCAATTCCGGAATGACGTCTAAATCATAAAGTTGCAAAGAGCTACACGAATTGTTAATTTGCATAAAGTTCGTTATCACATTTAACAATTCTAACTTGCTCTGTCCTTTTGTCATCACTGAATAATTTTACTGGCATGTTTCATGTAATGAGAGCTTGTCACGGAATACAGCTTGTAAGTAGATATTGTTGCAAACAACAGTTACGCATTTCTCTTTTTATTGGATTTTAATGTACTGAATTATCTAATAAGTACAATTACGAAATAATTTTTAGTTTGGGTTTAAAAATAATTTGACTAAGATTTATTTATTAATAATACAATTAATGTCATTTTATTTTAAACTACAATCAAGGATTCTAAAGATGTTTTGTCAATTAGTAAGCTTTGAACATAAAGCTTTCGGAATAAAATTTTAATGAAACGATTTCCCACATAACTGATAGAAAACATATAGAGTAAAGGAATTAATTACTTTCAAACTTTATACAATTCTTAAACAATAAATGAGTGTAAATGTATAGATTAAACAAAATACTGCAGTGTTTCATTCAAACATAAGACTCACAATTTGAATCAAATAAGTGTGATTGACATGCATATATGGATATATCAATTAAACTTGTTCTTTTCAAACGGTTTTGCTTTCTTTCCATTGTTTAAGCACTAAACGTTGCTCTCTGGTTGTTGAAATAAATTGCTTAAATAAGAGAGAAATAGCTGAAAGAATGTTGGAACTAGAAACGAGTGAGACAGGATAATGTCGCAAAAAGAGGAAAAAATAATACCATTAACAGCTTAAACATTGAGTGTATTGTGTAAATAAGTTCTCGTGTTTTTTTGTTTATGTTTGTTTGTTTTTGATATAGTGATATCGTGTTATGCGTTGAAAGAATCCTGTTATGCGCTGATGGCAATTTGGTAAACGTTAATGATATTTGATATTTCATTATTTGTTGACGGCATCGCGTTATAAGAATATGGTATGTTAATTTTATTTTATGGTATTCTGTTATGTATTGGTATCTTGTTATGCGCTGGTGGAATATTGTTATGCGTAAATGGTATATTGTCATGCGTAAATGGTAACGCGTAATGCTTGTAGGTCATGTTGTTATACGTCAATAGTTTTTGTTATGCCTTATTCATATTTTTCATACCTCATTGGTATCTTGTTTCGCGCATATAATGTTTTTGCAGTGCTTTGTTTGAACACAGCCTTTTCATGACAGAAAAAATTGTCGCTTTAGAGGTCAAAGAAAACTAATATTAATACTAATAAAAATAACAAGAATACAAATATAGTAGTGTAGGGTTAAGAAAGAAACGGATATGAAAAACCTAAAAAGTTAGTAATCTGCCTAGTATTGATGAATTGGCCGCTGAATCTTATAATGCTATGAAGGATTTAATTGCACCACTGCTGTGTTAATTGTTAAATCAAATTTGTATACAGGTTTATTGCTACAGATTACCGGAGAGACATTTTATCTGTATCGATTTACAAAACGTGTCAAAAACACAACCCCTCAAACAACAGAGGAATATTTTAATTGGTGTTTATATAAAATATTCTCATGCAGTCTTCATGATAGACATGGCCTTGGATAAATGGGCTCAATTGTAATAACACAATCGAAGAGTCAGGCTTTAGAAAAGGTTATTCAATAACCACATTGACAAATATCCATTTGCAATATTAACAGACTTATATTTGTTAATTTAATTAATTTAATCATAACACAGGTTATTTAGATCACAATGGTTGACACGCTATCACCTCAGATAAATGGGACGAACACTTTTTCGGTTACTAATATATATATAGTTTTGCAATTCTTGAAACGAGACTCGGTACCATATTGACGGGAACATTATCCCTTTTACAACAAGGTCCCGCTGTATTTAAAAGAATGCAGATGTTTCGCGATTTTATAAAGGTTTTGGATTCCATGATATTTGGGTTTTCTGTTCAACATACAATAGAAAAACAAACTATGTGTCTCCGTACTTACAATGTTGCCAATAATAAAATTAGAGTTTTTATAATTAGCTTGTACAATAGTAAACTGTGGTTGTCTTAATAGTTCTGTATGACAAGTTTAATAAGGCATCCGGGTGGTGTGGTTGTAGTTTAAGTAAGGCAATAGTGTTTTAAGACTGTGTTCATAGTGTTTCTATTGGATTTTGACAAAACAAACAATGAAGAGGAAATAAGTTGATATTAGTAAGACTGATTGGAAACACAAAAGGGCGATATTTGTTGACGACGGGACAACATCAAAACAAAAGGTAGTAGTCGTAGTAGTAGTAGAAGTAGTAATAGTAGTAGTAGTAGCAGTTGCGGTGGTGGTGGAAATAGTTGTAGTAGCAGCAGCAGCAGTAGTAGTAGTAGTAGTAGTAGTAGTAATAGTAGTAGTAGTAATAGTAGTTGTAGTAGTAGTTGTAGTAGTTCATTCTAGCAGTAATAGTTACTGTTGAACTAGTAAATGTACCAGTATTAGTAGAAGGTTTGGTTTATTTTTACCATCGTTGTGGTATTATTCCCAATTTTAACTAACTAAACTAAGCATTAATTGTACTGTACACAAAAACTATAAAAACATGAATGTTTTTTCCTAAAAATAGTGTAATGCTTTATAACGGGCTGGAATATGGGATAATAACCGATAAAGAATGATTCCAAAAGGTTGCAATACGAGATAAATATGACCTATACGCCATGTGATGCATACAGCTGAAAATAGGGTGTGGGACTAATAGTTCCAAAACAGCAACTTCGTTCCTATATTTGCCGATAGTTAGGAAGAGAATCTTGTCACTCCCTGAATCAGGTTTAGAAGATCGAGATATTTAGTATGCAGGACTCTAATATTCCTTAAATAGAAGAGATGGGTGCGTCTAAAGCGAAGGTGTTTATAAGGAAAAATAGCAGTGATGACGTCATTGTTAACTTGGAAAAAATAACCTAGAGCAAAATAAGTATGGTAGCTGGGATCCTTTATTAGAAAATACAGAATTTTTATGTCTCATAGATAGGTTCTCACACATTTTATTCCAATTTTAGAAGTGTTATGTTAAAAGTAAAAATAAAGTTTCTTCAATTAAATCAGAATGATATTAAATTCGCTTACAAATCGGGATTGGATTTGGATTTGCTGTCATTTTTGCCGATACTGTGCAGCGATATTTCTATCATTATAGCACAGGGGCACTTATGAGATGCCCAGGGACTGAACCCGGCCAGTCCTTTGTACTGACACCGACGACTCAGACGTAATGCCGTCCCCTTAAGCCCCAGCGGTAGGAGTAAAGCCACTACTACCAACTTTAAAGTCTTTGGTTTGACCCGGCTGGGGTTTGAACCCGCCACCTCCCGATCCGCAAGCCGTTATAAACAGGTAGCATAAGCTATATTTTTCATTTAATGGGCATTATCATATTACTTTGTCGAAATTCCATTTTCTGCAACAGATACAGTGCAGAAGTTGTTAAATCTCTACCTAATTATAAATTACGGGAAACTGCCACGGACGTTACCGATGAACACACATAAAAACTGACTGGATGACGTACAGGTAACCAACGGGGTATTTGAAGAAAACAAAACTTACTGGTTTTGACTAGCAATTAGATATGAGCAAATCCAGATTTCAGGGAGCTCTTTTCTGTGCGCTTTAAATCATAGGGATATGTTTTCTCTATTTCTCTATTTTAGGAAAATATTGTTAATTTTTTTAAAAATAACACTGCATGTATAGTCGGATAGGAAATCGAGAGCAAATTATAAACGTTAAAATAGATGCTTACAACATTTGCACAACAATCATTGCAAATTGACTATATGTCAACTTTTGTTAAAAATAGTCAATATACTAGATACTAGCGTGGGCAAATTGTGAATACAGCTTGAATTTTTTAATGATGAAGTCGAAGGTTTATTTATTTGCCGACAGACGTTGTGTGGAAGATTTCGGTCCTTGTTCAGACCCATGTCGGGCAATGTTGCACATTGGTCAGTAAAGCATTATAATAAAAATTAATACTGAAAATCGCAAAGAATGATAATAGAAAGTGTCTTGGTTATAAATATTAGGAAAAAGAATATATATTATATTTATAAATATTGGGAAAAAAATATATATAAATAATATATATATACATATTCTTTTTTCCTAATATTTATATTTTTAAGAGAATCGTCGAAAATTAATTTATGTGGAAACTTAGAAACTTTAGATAACCAGCCCTAAATCATTCGATCCACAGAAAATAAAATCTATCGACCATATAGTAGACTAAGATGTAGTAGTCAGCGTTTCTCTTTCTCTCTCTGATACGGTACCTAATTTATGAAATCAGTATAAACATACTGTATACGACATGTCAGTCTTAACAAATTGCTTTTTGATACAAGAGCATGATTCGGTGTTTGGATTAAATTAAAAACAGCTATATATGATTGATTACTTGTCAAACATTATACCAGACAAACTAGCATCCAATAAAGCAAACAGCCTTTTGTGATTTCGTTTACATATCATGTTGCGTTATTTATTTTTGTTTCTTTCTTGTTCACGTTGATCATGAGTTCGATATCTTACTTACCAAACAAAGAAATAAATAAAGACTCACAATTTGAATCAAATAAGTGTGATTGACATGCATATATGGATATATCAATTATACTTGTTCTTTTCAAACGGTTTTGCTTTCTTTCCATTGTTTAAGCACTAAACGTTGCTCTCTGGTTGTTGAAATAAATTGCTTAAATAAGAGAGAAAATAGCTGAAAGAATGTTGGAACTAGAAACGAGTGAGACAGGATAATGTCGCAAAAAGAGGAAAAATAATATCATTAACAGCTTAAACATTGAGTGTATTGTGTAAATAAGTTCTCATGTTTTTTGTTTATGTTTGTTTGTTTTCGATATAGTGATATCGTGTTATGCGTTGAAAGAATCCTGTTATGCGCTGATGGCAATTTGGTAAACGTTAATGATATTTGATATTTCATTATTTGTTGACGGCATCGCGTTATAAGAATATGGTATGTTAATTTTATTTTATGGTATTCTGTTATGTATTGGTATCTTGTTATGCGTTGGTGGGATATTGTTATGCGTAGATGGTATATTGTCATGCGTAAATGGTAACGCGTAATGCTTGTAGGTCATGTTGTTATACGTCAATACTTATTGTTATGCGTTATTCATATTTTTCATACCTCATTTGTATCTTGTTTTGCGCATATAATGTTTTTGCAGTGCTTTGTTTGAACACTGCCTTTTCATAACAGAAAAATTGTCGCTTTAGCGGTAAAAGAAAACTAATATTAATACTAATAAAAATAACAAGAATACAAATATAGTAGTGTACGGTTAAGGAAGGAACGGATATGAAAAACCTAAAAAGTTAGTAAACTGCCTAGTAGTGATGGATTGGCCGTTCAATCTCATAATGCTATGAAGGATTTAATTGCACCACTGCTGTGTTAATTGTTAAATCAAATTTGTTTACAGGTTTATTGCTACAGATAACCGGAGAGACATTTTATCTGTATCGATTTACAAAACGTGTCAAAAACACAACCCCTCAAACAACAGAGGAATATTTTAATTGGTGTTTATATAAAATATTCTCATGCAGTCTTCGTGATAGACATGGCCTTGGATAAATGGGCTCAATTGTAATAACACAATCGAAGAGTCAGGCTTTAGAAAAGGTTATTCAATAACCACATTGACAAATATCCATTTGCAATATTAACAGACTTATATTTGTTAATTTAATTAATTTAATCATAACACAGGTTACTTAGATCACAATGGTTGACACGCTATCACCTCAGAAAAATGAGACGAACACTTTTTCGGTTACTAATATATATAGTTTTGCAATTCTTGAAACGAGGCTCGGCACCATATTGACGGGAGCATGATCCCTTTTACAACAAGGTCCCGCTGTATTTAAAAGAATACAGATGTTTCGCGATTTTATAAAGGTTTTGGATTCCATGATATTTGGGTTTTCTGTTCAACATACAATAGAAAAAACAAACTATGTGTCTCCGTACTTACAATGTTGCCAATAATAAAATTAGAGTTTTTATAATTAGCGTGAACAATTATATACTGTGTTTGTCTTAATAGTTCTGTATGACAAGTTTAATAAGGCATCAGGGTGGAATGGTTGTAGTTTAAGTAAGGCAATAGTGTTTTAAGACTGTGTTCATAGTGTTTCTATTGGATTTTGACAAAACAAACAATGAAGAGGAAATAAGATGATATTAGTAAGACTGATTGGAAACACAAAAGGGCGATATTTGTTGACGACGGGACAAACATCAAAACAAAAGGTAGTAGTCGTAGTAGTAGTAGAAGTAGTAGTAGTAGTAGTAGTAGCAGTTGCGGTGGTGGTGGAAATAGTTGTAGTAGCAGCAGCAGCAGTAGTAGTAGTAGTAGTAGTAGTAGTAATAGTAGTAGTAGTAATAGTAGTTGTAGTAGTAGTAGTAGTTGTAGTAGTTCATTCTAGCAGTAATAGTTACTGTTGAACTAGTAAATGTACCAGTATTAGTAGAAGGTTTGGTTTATTTTTACCATCGTTGTGGTATTATTCCCAATTTTAACTAACTAAACTAAGCACTAATTGTACTGAACACAAAAACTATAAAAAACATGAATGCTTTTTCCTAAAAATAGTGTAATGCTTTATAACGGGCTGGAATATGGGATTATAACCGATAAAGAATGATTCCAAAAGGTTGCAATACGAGATAAATATGACCTATAAGCCATGTGATGCATACAGCTGAAAATAGAGTGTGGGACTAATAGTTCCAAAACAGCAACTTCGTTCCTATATTTGCCGATAGTTAGGAAGGGAATCTTGTCACTCCCTGAATCAGGTTTAGAAGATCGAGATATTAAGTATGCAGGACTCTAATATTCCTTAAATAGAAGAGATGGGTGCGTCTAAAGCGAAGGTGTTTATAAGGAAAAATAGCAGTGATGACGTCATTGTTAACTTGGAAAAAATAACCTAGAGCAAAATAAGTATGGTAGCTGGGATCCTTTATTAGAAAATACAGAATTTTTATGTCTCATAGATAGGTTCTCACACATTTTATTCCAATTTTAGAAGTGTTATGTTAAAAGTAAAAATAAAGTTTCTGCAATTAATTCAGAATGATATTAAATTCGCTTACAAACCGGAATTGGATTTGGATTTGCCGTCATTTTTGCAGATGCTGTGCAGCGATGTTTCTATCATTATAGCACGGGGGCACTTATGAGATGCCCTCGGACTAAACCCGACCGGTCCTTTATACTGACACCGACGACTCATGTTATGCTGCCCCCTTAAGCCCGAGCGGTAGGAGTAAAGAACCTACTACCAACTTTAAAGTCTTTGGTTTGACCCGGCCGGGGTTTGAACCCGCGACCTCCCGATCCGCAAGCCGTTATAAACAGGTAGCATAAGCTATATTTTTCATTTAAACAGCATTATCATATTACTTTGTCGAAATTCCATTTTCTGCAACAGATACAGAGCATATATATATATATTTTTTTTTTCCTAATATTTATCTCTGTTTAAGAGAATCGTCGAAAATTAATTCATGTGGAAACTTAGAAACTTTAGAACATATAGCGGACTAAGGTGTAGTAGTCAGCGTTTCTCTCTCTCTCTCTGGTACGGTACTTCATTTATGATATCAGTATAAACATACCGTATACGACATGTCAGTCTTAACAAATTGCTTTTTGATAAGAGCATGATTAGGTGTTTGGATTAAATTAAAAAACAGCTATATATGAGTGATTACTTGTCAAACATTATACCAGACAAACTAGCATCCAATAAAGCAAACAGCCTTTTGTGATTTCGTTTACATATCATGTTGCGTTATTTATTTTTGTTTCTTCCTACGTTGATCGTGAGTTCGATATCTTTCTTACCAAACAAAGAAATAAATCTGACTTATTTGGGCAGCATTAAAACACGCATTTTCATGCCTTTGAACTAAAGGAATGAATTGGCCATACGTGTTTGTTTTTGTTATTGTTAATTGTGTGTGTTGTTGTTGTAGTGTTTTTTGTTGTTCTTTTGGCGGGCGGTGTCTATTTTATATTAAATTATTTCTTGTTGTCCGATAGAGTTTGTTTGTCGGAACTGCACTCGTCATTAAGTTTTAGACAACAATAAACGTAGTCTGTAAAATATAACAAAAAGATTTAACAATTATTTTCAAGTTTATACGATTGTGTTCAATAGTAAATACGTGCATATATTATGGGTATAGTAAATATTGCTTACATAAGTTACCGTTAAAGAAATAATAACCCAGCAATAACCAGCCAATTATATTACTGTTATTAGTATGACTCCGAAAATAAAATAAAACTTGTCTGAGTAGGTCTTAAATGTAAACATCCAATAGCAAATAATGTAGTAGAGTTTAGTACAAATACAATTTGAATTAATTACATATTTACAAGAACTGGAGCAGAGCACTAATGTATAGATATGCCAGACACCCATACTTGCAATTAACTTTATTTTAATCAAGGCTGTGTGTAATTAGTAAAAAGGAAAAAAAAATGAAAACAGATAAAGATCCAGTTAATATTTCAGGCAAATAAAGAAACATTATTCAATTAATTATGTTGTCGCTGCTTTCTCATTCATTGTTGTGAGTAGTACATGTGCATTGTAGGTGAATTTGGTTTAAAATCGGGCTGTTGTTTTTTCTTTCAAAGTAAAAAAAGGTTTGTTGTTTGAGATTTAGAATTAAACTTGGCTAAACAATTGTTTAACAAGAAAACATGTTAAACAAAATGGATATATTTTGGTAATTCTGGCAATAAGGAACTATACAATTTCAGACACAATTTAAATTTCAAAACATGAAGTCCTTGAATGTTTTATTTTCATTTAACATTTATAACGTTTTTCCATTCATTTTCAATAAAAAATACTATTTTGAAAATAGGAATAATTGCAACAATCATCATATAACAAAATTATTCACCAAGACTAAAGTTTGATTATCACTTTATGTTGTTATCCAAATGTAGTTTTCGTCAGGAAACAATTAACAAATAAGTTCCTTTATTAATCAAACAGAGATGCGTAAAATATCTGATTTAGAAAATTAATTAAATACAGAGGAGTCTGAGAAATATCCGCAGTAAATATATGTGAAAACAGTATTTAAGTCAAGGATAACCTAATTACATCCTATACAATTGAATTACATTGACTGCATTATAGAATGTATATAACTATGTCTGAGAATATGTCTCTTCAAATAAATAGCATCATTTTCAAGAGTATTTTAAATATAAAGATGGGGCAAAAAGATAGAAAGTACAAATCGTAATATCATGCATAAAATCGGTTTTAATTGGTTGCTATGTGGTTATTGCATACTATAAAGAATATCTAGCATGGACTGGATCTTAAAATGAGTGCTTATATGTATGCTAGAATACTTACAGAATTATTGACAAAATGAGGTAAACTTCTGCCATTGCAGCATTTACTTCAGTTTCACCAAACAGAGCTCAGGCAATTCAAAAAGAATGTTTTATAACATGAAACTATTTTGTTTTTTGCCAGTTTACCAAAGAGAGACCAATGTCATAAACGGTAACCGTTTATGGGTTCTAAGGATTAAATATGCATTATGCGACACAACTAAATGCCGATGCGTGTAAAGGATACATATACTTGTTAACATGATTGGAATTTGGCATTTCGAAAGACAACCTGCAATGTAGGAGCTCTGTACAACCGGATTAAACGCCCTAGTAGGTCCCTTTTGCCGACTGACCGTTTCAAGGCGATAGATGTTGGGTTTGCTCTGTTTGTTAAATGTCTCGTCATAGATTTCGTCTTTTACATTTGTCTTCAATGTAAATAACTTTGTCGTGTGCTTTTCAAATTTTGGTATATGTTGCAATCTTCACTGGATTCATTCATTTATTTTTGAATAGTTTTCATATTTCCTTATATAGACTTTAAATCTTTTTAACCCTACTACTTTTTAATTAATCAAATGCAAAATAAAATTAAAAATGTAGGGTTTGTGTTCATACTTTTTGGCGACTGTTGAGAATTTATCAAAGTGGCAAGGGAGATAACATATACGATGGTTTTGTTGTAAAACTGTAGCAGTTGTCTATATATGCTTAAAGTTGTTTAGTGGTTTTGGCTTTTGTTAGTTAAATTATACAAGTAAAGTTTGGAGCGGGTGAAAATAAGCCAGCAACATAGTTGGAGATTGTTATGAGTTTTGTGACCGGACAGGTCGTTGAGACTGTATGAAAACAGTGACTTAAAGCCATAATTGGACAGTAACTGTTGGAATTCTTGTCTCTTCATCTCTCCCATCGAATATATAGGTGGGACAACTTGAGCAGTCTCCATACCCTTTACGTGAGATTGCACTGTAGGTATAACATCGGGATTTTTAGTACCTTTCTTACATATAATATGCCAACTGCGGATAAATCCTCGGCTTTTCACTTTTTTTTAACTTATTAGCTCTTAACAATACTACGTTTTATTTTGTTGGTAGGTTGTTTTCTAAATTTCGTTGTTTTCTTTCGTATTTTTTACATTTCACTTATGACACTTATGGAACATGATGTCACGTCTTTATATGCCATATTTAAATTGACCTTGTTATATATCAGCGCTTGGGCTGTTTTATTTGTTCTTATAATATATCAGCGCTTGGGCTGTTTTATTTGTTCCTATAATATCTTATAATATATCAGCACATGGGCTGTTTTATTTCAAACTGATCTCTCGTTTGGGATTTTTGTTTTTACGTTGCCGAGGCTTTTATCTACTGTACATACTGTACATATGTTTATAGTTTATTTTGTTGCTAGTTGTTATGTATGTATATAAGTTTATTGTATTTGTTTTAACTCCCGATGCAGGTGCTTACTGTTAGTTGTTTCACTTTGAGGATGTTGTTATTTACACTGTTTGTTTGCTAGAAAAACCTTCAGGAAGTCCGAGGTTGGAGCGCTCCACAAACCAGGTTTAAGCATCCCAGTTGGCCCTTTTGCCGATTGACTGTTCCAAGGCGATAACTGATGGTTTTTCTTTATGTGTGTTATGTCTCGTCTCTGTGTTTTTTTCACATTTGCATTTACCTTGTTTGCCTTTGTCTACTGGTAGATAAAATTTAAATATCTGTGAGAGTTTTGATAGGAACTTTTCTTATTTACCTATTTATAATTATTTATTAATTGATTATACAATACAACTATTTAATTTTCAATGATATTTATTCAAATGTACATGGTGTATATAATTTTAAATGTTTTCTCTCTATTTTTTTCTTTAAACTGGGTGGCCTATGTAACATTTGCTTACATATCATATTAGATCTTAATTTATAGAAAAAAATTATCAAATTTATCTTGGTACCTCCGACTTAAGAATGTAGAAAACATAACAAACGACGTAAATAATATAAGTACCACACAGTTATCAACATAGATTTTGAGGGATACATAGTAGCAGTTTATGCAACCATGTTAGTGACATATTTGACACCTTACTTACACTATTTCTTTTACATGTATGTGCCACAGCTCAACCATGTTAGTGACATATTTGACACCTTACTTACACTATTTCTTTTACAAGTATGGGCCACAGCTCAACCATGTTAGTGCCATATTTGACACCTTAATTACACGATTTTTAAGACCTTACTTATACTATTTCCTTAACATATATGGGCCACAGCTCAACCATCTTAGTGACATATTTGACACCTTACTTACACTATTTCTTTTACAAGTATGTGCCACAGCTCAGCCATGTTAGTGACATATTTGACACCTTACTTACACTATTTCTTTTACAAGTATGGGCCACAGCTCAACCATGTTAGTGACATATTTGACACCTTACTTACACTATTTCTTTTAAAAGTATGGGCCACAGCTCAACCATGTTAGTGACATATTTGACACCTTACTTACACTATTTCCTTTAAAAGTATGGGCCACAGCTCAACCATGTTAGTGACATATTTGACACCTTACTTACACTATTTCTTTTAAAAGTATGTGCCACAGCTCAGCCATGTTAGTGACATATTTGACACCTTACTTACACTATTTCTTTTACAAGTATGGGCCACAGCTCAACCATGTTAGTGACATATTTGACACCTTACTTACACTTTTTCTTTTAAAAGTATGGGCCACAGCTCAACCATGTTAGTGACATATTTGACACCTTACTTACACTATTTCTTTTAAAAGTATGGGCCACAGCTCAACCATGTTAGTGACATATTTGACACCTTACTTACACTATTTCCTTTAAAAGTATGGGCCACAGCTCAACCATGTTAGTGACATATTTGACACCTTACTTACACTATTTCTTTTAAAAGTATGGGCCACAGCTCAACCATGTTAGTGACATATTTGACACCTTACTTACACTATTTCTTTTAAAAGTATGGGCCACAGCTCAACCATGTTAGTGACATATTTGACACCTTACTTACACTATTTCCTTTAAAAGTATGGGCCACAGCTCAACCATGTTAGTGACATATTTGACACCTTACTTACACTATTTCTTTTAAAAGTATGGGCCACAGCTCAACCATGTTAGTGACATATTTGACACCTTACTTACACTATTTCTTTTAAAAGTATGGGCCACAGCTCAACCATGTTAGTGACATATTTGACACCTTACTTACACTATTTCTTTTAAAAGTATGGACCACAGCTCAACCATGTTAGTGACATATTTGACACCTTACTTACACTATTTCTTTTAAAAGTATGGGCCACAGCTCAACCATGTTAGTGACATATTTGACACCTTACTTACACTATTTCTTTTAAAAGTATGGACCACAACTCAACCATGTTATTGACATATTTGACACCTTACTTACACTATTTCTTTTACAAGTATGGGCCACAGCTCAACCATGTTAGTGACATATTTGACACCTTACTTACACTATTTCTTTTAAAAGTATGGACCACAGCTCAACCATGTTAGTGACATATTTGACACCTTACTTACACTATTTCTTTTAAAAGTATGGACCACAGCTCAACCATGTTAGTGACATATTTAACACCTTACTTACACTATTTCTTTTACAAGTATGGGCCACAGCTCAACCATGTTAGTGCCATATTTGACACCTTAATAACACGATTTTTAAGACCTTACTGATACTATTTCTTTAACATATATGGGCCACAGCTCAACCATCTTAGTGACATATTTAAGACCACCTTACTTATACTATTTCTTTTACATGTATGGGCCACAGCTCAACCATGGTAGAGTCATATTGACACCTAACTTTTACTATTTTTTTCACCCGTATGGGCCAAAGCTCAATGTTTTCGATACTATACATGTACCTAGTTAGATCATATTCAATATAGTTGGAAAATTGTATAGAATGAATTAACACGTATTAATTATCGAAATGTTGGTAAGTCGCTTGGTAGTGGTGGATTAAAGGCTGAATGTTATAAGAATACCAAGGATCTAATTGCACCATACGGGAGGCCCTGGTTTTAATCCCAGGCCGGTACATATCTACGTCGTTAAAATGTTTGTGGCATAGCTTCCTTGCTAACGCCCAAGCAAATATAAGGGTAGTTCCACGACTGGTTGGCCCGGTGTCAGGATAAAGTGGCTGGGTGTGGATTCATGCCATGTGTTCACTATATCTTATTTCAAGTGGACACCGTCTTCAGATAATTGAAATACTGTTGGTGGGACGATAAACTCAATAAACAAACATAATTGCACTAATGCTGTGTCAAATGTGTAACCAAATTTTCAATATATATGTACTGACAGACAACTAGAGATACGGCTTAATTATATCCCTTGTAACGGGGAGAAAATACAATCCCTCAAACTATTGAGGAATATCTGTAATTAGTGTTTATATAAAATATTCTGATTCAACTATATATTGTACAAGCTTCTATATTTTCCTAATTACAATGTCAAACAAAGATATCAAGAGAAAAACTAAGCGATAATTTCAATTGCAACACTGGCATTAGACAAGGGGCTGTATTCAGTACGATACTACTCGACCGATACAAAAACGAGTTATTCCGCTTTTTAAAGCACACAAATTTTAGCGTTATCTTAAAAAAAAGATTAATGACAGTATATACATGCTGTTTAGAGGTCATCCAATAATTGTTACTTCTAAACTTTCATTGTCTAGAACAGACAAAAAACCAGGAAAATAGGAAATAATAATTTGTCCATGGTCATATTAAAACAAAAACTTGATTGGCTTTCTCTCGATTAGAACTCTTCTGTCCTCGGTCACCTGTTCAAATAGATAGTCTACTTAGATATTTCAAAACTAATTTCAACTCGGACACATAGTTAAATTAGCAAAATCCGTTTTAGCATAAGCAACCCTTGTCACGATTTAGATGCTTAAATTAAACAATTAATTGGCAATGAAATAAGGAAGACACAAAAATATCAACAAAGATGATAGTATTTTTCAATATTGTTTTACTCAAAATGTTATTGTAATTGAGATTTTACAAAATGAATTTTTATTGTTCTAAGTATGTTGCTGTAAGATATAACTTACTTTTTTGTGTGTTTTTGTTTGGAATAGAGATTTATTATGTTTTATCAATGTTATTAAGGAAGAGCATGAAAGTATATTAAATAAATTAATGTAACAAATACATGCATTAAATATACTTCAATATAACTCATGCTTCTTACTGGGAAGTTCGATTAATCGTTTGAGTTACTAGGTACATTATTAGTTTTCTTTAAATTATTGCTATATATCAACAATTACAAATTCCTTTAAATAAGGAATTCATACTTCGAACTTACTTCTCATACTTCGTAATTACTTTAAAAAAATCATATTCCTTTCTATTCTTTTCTGTAGTACTATGATGCTGCAACTAATTTTGTATTCTGATTTTGTAGGGTTAGTCCATCAAAATAATTAATAGTGCTATCATTTACTTGAACTTTGCGGTAGTATGGCTGTGTACAAAAACTAGCCCACGTGGGAATGTCAAAAGTTTAGGTAACCCCCATTTGCAAGTCCATCATATATATACATACATATACACATTATATCATATGCTTCGTTTTTTGTACTACGTGTTGATAATGTCTTAAATATTAAAAGCTTCAAATAAATCAACAGTGGTATAAATCGACTAAATATAAAGACTATCACTAAATTTTGAACTGCTTGGACCTGACTTCAACTAAGGAAAACAATCGAATTGTCATAATTTCAAATAAATTTATTTGGAATGATTAAATTAAAGATAACATTTCATACGAAAAAGGAAAAAGGAAATGGTTTACTACATTTGTATATTATTTCATCTAGCGTTTGTATAGTGTTTCATCTAGCGTTTATTTCTACATTGTCTTTTTTTAAATTTCCATCAGTTACACACTTGCTATCTGTAGATAACATAATTCAATAGTTATTTCTTAAATATTTCCGATAGAATAAATACATGTAAAAGTTAGCTTTATTTGAGTCATCATTCCTTACTTCTTGTATTTGTCTTGGATTTGTTGTCGTAATAAATTTGTTCATATGTTGTGTGCAAGGTGATTTTTTTCATTCGTTTATTTTTTCTAATTTTGTTTTATCAGTACTTGGTTTGTACAGCTGATTAATTGGATATTTATTATCAGTATTTGACAATAGCGTGCCTTAATGAGTTTACAACAATCAGTTTATTAGTTTTTTGCTGTATGCCGACTGGCTTTTTCTCTATATTTGTAGGCTCGCCCTCGTTATTGATATGTGTGCTCATCTGCCCACGAACGATCTTGTAATAATGCGGAGAAGATTGGGTCACTAGTATATGCCGTGCATTATACAAAAAGTCGGCTACTTTTTGGGGGAGTTCAGAGAGTAAAACATGATTTACGTATCAGACAATTTATTAGGAAAACTATATCATTTACAGATCAGTCATTTTGTTAGGCAAACTATAATATACTTTATGAACCAGAATGTTTATTACGGAAACTACAATATGCTTCACGGATAGAAGCAAGTTTTACACAATTTCCAAAATTGTTCTTGACAAGCGCCTCCATGAAGAAACACTTCCGGGTATGATGGACCTTTGGGCAGGTTATTTCAATGCAGAATGTGCTCTTTATTTGCTGATGTAATAAACACTATGATGGATATTTTCTACATTGATACTTTGTCGATAAAACAAAATGTTCATCATTGGTATCATATTAATTTTAATGTCAACAAATGTAAAACCAGATATATCTACAACTGGACTTTTAGCTTCTTTATGTATCCACCTGGTCATGGTTCTTATTAAGAAGAATCTGTTGCAACTAGCTGTTTTTCTTGTTTAGCGAAATAGCTCTAAAAACTAATGATTTTAAACAAAAACATTTAAAACACAGCATCATTCACCTTATCGGAGTAATCAGATACAATAAAAACTTACCAATGCTAGGCGCAAGTAACCAGACAACTTCAGGAGTATCTAGACATGGATGTTATTCATATATTGATTTAGGATTTGTTTTACATATTTACATTTTTACATATTTACAGTTTTCTGTTTTGTCTATCATCGGGATTTAGTTGTTTCAATGTTTGACAGTTTCTTTTCATCAACGTTATCCGAAGTATATTGAAGTAATATCGAAGTCACTTTACAATGATTTCAAACATTCATTTAAATTAATTAAGCTTATATTTGTGAATGCGTATATCCTACTTCTGCTAAATGTATGAAATTTACGTTCTTGGGAATCTTTGCAGAGAAATAATTGCTAACACCTTTATAACATAATTCCTGTAAAATACAAAAGATATACTGTAAATGCCCAGTTTTCTTTTAGATGGGGTTACTATATATATACACACCCTATGTGGAGAGTGGTGATCTTGAATCACGAACAACTTGGCCTAAAATGATCAATATGTTGTTTCGATTATTGTAATGTATTCGTCGACAAAATAGCCTTATTGCCACGAGACACATGCAATTGTAAAACATCTTCTTAGCTTTTACGTCTTGATGCTATAACTGGTATAACCTATCTCCGGTTTAAGACGTCTAATCACATCCCCCAGTCTAGTTCACCAAACTTGTCTGATAACGACTTTTGTCTAGGAACTTAAGTTGATGTAACTAAATACAGTTTAAATCTGAGCTTACTTCCTCTTAACAAGGGGATAACAAGGTTTATTGTGGAAATTTTATGCCTCGTGCGTGTTTGCCTTAATGATGACTTGGTTACTTCCTGGTCAAAATAAAATGTTTGCAAAAGATAAACAAGTTACAGGTTATAAATAGTTGAGATTATTGATACAAACGTAACAAATAACAGGTTTTAAACAATATAGATTGTTTATACAAATGCAAGTAATTAAAAAATGACTTATGCCATTTCAGTTGTCTAATTTCAGGAAACAATCGTCCATTATCAATAAAGGCCCGTCTGACAGATTGTACAATTTAGACCTAAATTTGGTGTTTCTAATTTCTACCAAATTAAGAGAGAGAAAAAGAAAGAGATGATAGATAGATAGATAGATAGATAGATAGATAGATAGATAGATAGATAGATAGATAGATAGATAGATAGATAGATAGATAGATAGATAGATAGATAGACGGACGGACGGACGGACGGACGGACGGACAGACAGACAGACAGACAGACAGACAGACAGACAGACAGACAGACAGACAGA
This sequence comes from Sinonovacula constricta, assembly GCA_007844125.1. NCBI lineage: Eukaryota > Metazoa > Mollusca > Bivalvia > Cardiida > Solecurtidae > Sinonovacula > Sinonovacula constricta. The sequence continues at coordinate 18,450,777 of CM017572.1, forward strand.
CAGACAGACAGACAGACAGACAGACAGACAGACAGACAGACAGACAGACAGATAGACAGACAGACAGACAGATAGATAGATAGATAGATAGATAGATAGATAGATAGATAGATAGATAGAGATACAGATATATAGATATATAGATATTGATATTGATATTTTCAAGTATTTATAAGTTTTTGCATAGTGTTCATTGTTTAGTCATGCAGTTACTTCTTGAAGTTCACGTTGATGAGCAAATTTTTACGTCTGGTCCATGTTACACTTCGGAAAGTGCAGGACTGAAACCCACCTTAAATGGGTTTATGTACCCCGCCGGACTTTTTGCGGACAAATTGAACGTTCCAAGGTGATAACGCTTTCTTTCTGTGTGTAGTGTCTCATGTCTGTGTTTGTGCCATTTTTACATTGAAGTTTGTGGTGTCTGCCCTCGTCAAATGATAGTTGAAATTTTAAAACATGTGGTAACTCTCATTGGACCTTCCTATATTTCCATGACGGCGACATTTAGAGCTGACTCTTGTTTGGTTGAACACTTTCCGCTCCGGTTTTAACTAAGCTAAAATGGCAAAAGTTAGTCGATAATTAGCATCATAAAAATAGAAAGCAGATCTAATACGCTTCCTTGGCCAGACTGAAATGCAATACAACATGTTATCAACTTGAAATTTGTGAAGGTGTAACATATATTATATGCAAACTACTGAATACGATAACATGTGTTGCGGCTGCAGTAGCAATTGTTTCTATCTTTATTAATGGTATCTAAATCTACTGAGCATTAAGTTATGATTTCAAAGAGTATATACACTTAATATATATTTATGACAAACCTAGTTTGAAATTATGAAAATGAACAAATAGATATTACTAATGTTTAAAAATAAACATGGAGGAAAAGATTCGGCCTAAGTATTAATAAGGAAATATGACAACGTCCTCCTAGCATTGCAACATATGCCAAACCATGAAAAGACACAGGACAAAGCTATTCACATGCAAGCCAAATGTAAAAGAAAAACAAATCTGTGATGAGTTTCTTAACATCAACAACAACAAAAAAACTCAGGAAGTGTGAGGTTGGAGCTCTGTCTGTCCCTATTGCTAACTGACCGTTCCAAGGCGGTAGCTGTCGGGTTTGCTCGTTTTTTTGTTGTTTTTTTTTGTTTTTTTTTTAATTTTAAATGCAAACATGAACAGAAAACCGATCAATTTGAATAAAAGATGTCCAAGCGCTGACCTTTTCTTTGATATCTTATGACGTCATAAGAAGAGAGAGAAGGAGGTTTCATTTCCATTAGAATAACTAAACAAAATTGTTGATAGTAAATTAAAGGCTTCATCTTTTGATTTCTTACTGGAATATAAACGAGTCCACGTCATTGTAGTTTAAAATTTAAAATCGTTTATTGGTCGTACTTGATTTTGTCTCATGATGAAACAGTAAAACTTTCAACATTTATATATTATAAGTAAGTCACCTAATTTAGCGTTCATTTTATGTAATGTAATGAATGTCGTTTACTTAATCGGGATCATTTTGGCACAAATCGTTAAAATAGATAAAATTGCCCCAAGAAAAGTCGCAACAAATAGGGGTGTGTTGGAGTAAATTCTACTAATTAAAGTCAAGTGTTCATGTTTATTTCATGAGCAGTAAAACAATAAATCTCGATTTTCTGATTGCTGGTACAGACATCATAGGTAGATATAAAAAACAGTTTCCATCCCGTTTGACTGTTATTGTGTTCAAAGCCAGAGCGGCTGAGGGGATTTTTACATCGTTTACATCCATGACAACGAAAAGTAATTGACATTCATTAGCTGCTTAGATAATTGTCTAGATGTAGGCAAATGCCATGATCACTGCAAATTAACCATTTATATATAGTTATGTGATTTGGGCTTGTTTTCTTTGTGTGTAAATATATATAAATAAAACTATAAATAAGTTCAATTTGCGATCTGCCTGGTCAAGTTGTATTTTGTTGCCGAAAGGCGGTATTTAGCCATCAAACTTATCAAGCACCCATTTCTATTTTTCTCATTAACTCAAACTAGCTCTAAATCAAATGCTCAATCATTAAACTTTAGATACTGCTGAAGAAATCACAGCTGTGTATATTGAATGATCATAGCTATATCATAATGAGGTTTCATTTAACATTAATTATAGGTGTATTCAACCACACTATCCAAGAAATGATGACACTTACAAATAATCAATAAATAAAAGCATCTGAAGTTTAAACATTTCAATTAACCTTTTACTCGTCATCTTACAATATCTTTATATGGTAAATATATCTTTTGATCTCTTTGGAGACCATTTACACAATATTCTGCAATAAACCCTAATCACTTAACATTTATCAAATCATTGCATCAGTTTGACCACGGGGCCTAAGTCCTCAGTTTGATGTTACTGCAATGAAATATTTTCAAGTCACAGTAGGTTTCATTTTTGAACCAATGATACCTTTTGCAGTTTATTAAATCCCTTGTATGCAACATCGATTTGATAGTGACCGGGAAAGTCTTATAAACGTCTGACTGACAATTCTTTCTCGGATTTTATAAATTTACTTTAAATAAAAAGTGAGAGTCAGATGACATAAATACGTGTCCAGTGGTAGCAGCATAAACTGTTTATTGAAGTTTTCAAATCGTACATAATGGCGAAACGACGAATTAATTTTCATAAAAATAATAATATACTTTCCATTAAAATTTGATTGTTGTTGGTTTTGCATATGGCGGTGTGTATAGACAGTTAAGGATCCTGCATAGGAATCCAGTAAACATATCACTAGAGGCTCTCTTTCAAGACGTACAAAACATAGATGCCAACATTGCATGATTTGCTGTACTGAAACGAGTTTATGTACAAGTTACTACGATTCCAAAGCACTATCGTTTTGTGGTGTTTTGTCTATCGAAGGTGATGAGGATTAATCAACAAAATCATTGTGAATAACGATGAATCATAATGGTTTTAAGGTCGTTCTGTTTTATTGGATTATATCTTAAATATTTGAAATTCATTGGCCACATTCGCAATGTGGTGAGCATGATCGGTTATCAAAGGCTGTTTATCCTGCATAAACCTCTTCAAGCGAATGGCGTGCGTCCACAGGTGTAATAATTTTAAATGCAGTGAACTTCGTACATGGCAGACCTACTAAAGTAAATAAGTACATAATTATTTAAATTATTTTCAAGTTATATTAACTAAAAATTCTTAGATCTCCTTCAAACGTTAAAGCATCTCTTTTGAAATGATAATTTCCTCTATAAGCAGATAATGCGGTTAATAATCGTAAGAGCTTTTTTAGTTCTAGGTATGTACTTCTACATTTGTCAAAAGGCAATTATTCTATACTATAAAACAGACAGCACCTGTAAAACTCGTAAAATATAATTACGTTTACTAAAAAAAGACTCAGTGGTGTAGAATAATATTAATGTCATAATTTAATAAACAACCACACACCTGCTATATATATATATATATATATATCACTTAAGGCTTTTGTATTTAGAATCTTTTGTTTTTAAAAGTAAGTTTTCAAAAGGTTTACGCGACTTCATTAAATATAATTAGATGATTTTATTTTTAAACGTTATTATGGCATAGCAATTTAAAAAAATCATGATTTTTTCCCTTGGAATTTGTGTTAAGCATTTGTGTTAATATCTATAAACTGAAATCAAACCATATTTTATTGTGTGTGATATTTTAAAATATTATTATTCAGCAACCCTTACACACTCATACACACAGACTATAGCCCAAACAAAATATATATGTTAACAGTCATTCTAATGTTGTTATGTGTGTACATTGTACTTACATTTCAATCTAATGCATCTCAGTCACATATTAGATTAACTTCGACCACTTGCTGTTTACACTGCATACATTTCGTTTATTGCTTCTCAGACTACTCATTTGAGAAGTGTTCTTGAAATGATTAATTACTTGCGAACAGAATATAAATAAAACCCAGGGAAATGTGATATATTTGGTAATTGATGCGTTTCTAACAACAGTAATTGATATCGCATCAGATTGAAATACCAGCCTAGCGACTAGTTTTACAAGCATATATTTAGTTTAGCAAACCAGGCTCGTGTAACGAAAGAGTTTATAATTTACCAACGGAACAATATATAATCGAAAATTAAGCAAACTCTGGGACAAGTTCTGAAGAAATTGCACTTTTTAATTAAAGTCCAAACCACATTAAAATTCACCTTAAATATTTATAGTCCGATTGTAATTGAATATTTTATCTCTTAAATTCAACAATTAAATCAAATGCCACTGTTTAAATAAATGTGATGATTTTAATGGAATTTACTGTCTTTTGAAAAACTTTTTATTTAAGTTAAGAACGATCAAAAGGGTAACAGTTTAATTTACAATAAAATCTTCCAGTACATGATAGACAAAACAATGAACTGTATGTTTGCCAACAATAATGTTCTAAAACGCTTTTATTATTGCCTTTACTTCTACATTAATGTAGTCCCCATTCTATTCTTCATTATTGCAAGTTCCATGTATGCCTCATGCGGCTGGTTTATGGATTGGCTCTTTCAAATCTAGGTATCGATTTTATTCTTAGGTGCTTGGACATTATCTAGAAAACAATAACTGATCATACTTTGTATTCATGTGTGTCAAAGTTAATCCTTGTTAACCATAGTATATATTATTTATCTTACATTTTATTACTTTCTCTTTTCATGTGATGTGCTGCTTCTCCTTGTCTTTTAAGGTAAGTCATACTTATTTTTCTGTGACAGACTTACAAGAAGCAGCATAAAATCTCATCTCAGACAGTACTATCCTATTCATAACATTTATTAAGTACTATACCACCCATCCATCCCCAAATAAAAAAATCCATCAGTAAAACGGTGTCTCCTGCTCACAAAGAGAATTCCTTTTTTAGTTTAAATATGATAACATATTTTGGATTATTGTGATGAATACGTCTAGATTAAGATACAATTACATTAACATTTAAAAAATATTATGAACAGGAAATTATAATACAACTACCTCGTTCATGGAGAAAGCGTTACATGAAAGGTTCAAAACACGTGCATGCAAAACCAGATTGGTCATATGCACATGAATCGTTAGTCAGTTGTCATAAAAAAACTTTATTATGGTCAGACCTGACTAGCAAAAAGGGCCTCTTTATAATAATAAACATATATGGCGATAAATCAAAAATAAATTAATGTTCAAGGCTGAATATGGATCTATTGATAAATCCCCACCTTAAACTACAACCGTGTCAAAATTACCTAAAGCCATACCTATCAAGCTTAACAAGAAAAACATAATTTAACGTCTGTTAAAATGGTTTAAATCGAAAGTAACGTATTTAGACGCTTTGAGATATTATATGATAATTTCAACATTAAAGGCTGCCTTCTTTCCTCTTGTCGAACTTAAAAATCATAAATTGCCCGAAAGTGGTCGCCACCAGCATATTAGAGACAGTTAGAAATATTTTGGTTAAAAGACAAATTTGTGTTTTAACAAAGGAATGAACAAATAACACTCTTGCGCAAACAACTTAAATATGACTAAATGTAAACACAGCCATATGTATTGCGGTCCTACTACAGTACATGTTCAATGATAATAAAACACTTTCATTCCGCTCGGTTTTAACTGTTAAAAATAGGATAACTCTTCTGTTTTGTAGCAGACCTTACACTATTCCATTTTGCTCGTGCATCGCACTAACATACTGTTGATAGGATTGTAAATTGCAGGATGTAGATTTTTATCTCTATAGCCGTTATATTATTTTCTTAGTGTAGGTCTTAATGTAATTTTAAAAAGAAAGGATCGCATTGAATTTTTATCAAATAAAGCCGGTTTGTGGCATTCATAAGCACATACGGCAATAAAAACTATCAATAATTTGGTGGTAAAATGAGAAATTGAACATCCATTATTTCATTTTTTATGAAAGGGAATTTATAATGATTGTCTTGTTGGGTTATTGAGTTAATACACATGTAACTATGATCATTTAATGAAATTAAAGTCCATGGAAAAAAATACAGAGGATTTTTATCTAAATTTATTATAAAATTATACGTTTACAGACGTTAACACATTCAAAAAGAGCAGATAATTGTTATATACTGAAATCAGAAATGCATAAAGAAAGAAAATGCAGTCGACTTAGATTTCGTATCATATAGTACAAACTCGCAAGTATATGTTCAAGATCTGAAAAAGAACTACCCTGCAAACTGAGAAATAAAATTACAAGGACCTGCTTGCTTTTAGGAAAAATTAAAGGGAGAAAATTTAAGACATGTATGTGATATTTACGATAATAGATCGTGTATAATGTTTTCATATTTTGCAGTCTACTTCATAATGTGTTAACAGCATGTTTTGGAAACTGTGAATAATGCACTTTTATTCTGTGTGTAGTATATGAATATACTGTAAACCATTGTTATCGCTCTTGGGGATGTACATTTTTTCATTTAGAATTTCGTTCTAACCAGAATATTAGTTTTACAACGTATCCTGTCTACTGTTTGTTGTTTTTACATGGTAATGGTTTGTTGCTTATATTAAAAGTCCCGACAGTAATATTGCATGTGTACTATCACAACAAAATATGGATTGCCGGAAACGAAAAGTGATTTTATTATATTTAGTAACTGCTAAAACTTTGTTGCTGTTGTTTTTTGTTTGCTTTTTTTTTATTTAGTTATCCGATCTTAAAGAATGTTAATACATTTTTTCTCTATACGTTCGATACTTATAAGTTAAACTTGTTGTCACTTTAATAACTAATTCGAAAAGAAATAGAGTTTAGAACTATACTTAAAACTCTGATTGTGTATTTTATAGTCTGCATTAGGCACACTTTTTGCTGAACATTTTCTTTTCTGCTTAAAGTTGTTTTTAAACTTCCTATTTTATTCTCTCTATCTCGATTAATGTTCAGTAACAAATATGTGATAGTTATTTTACAATGCTTTTTTTTAAAATGTCTGCCATGTTAAATGTATGTGGAAATTACTGTAATATTATTTGTAAAGGCATCAAAATATAGTTTCTCCTAGTGGCTGGGTTCAGCATATTTTAACTTCGTTTAATTTGGTTTGCAGTCATGACCTATTTTTAAGTTTCTCTAACAAGTCAACAATAACATAAATAAATTAGATCTCCGTGAACAATTTGACCTGTGTATGTTTTTTTCGTATGCCTGTTTATTACTACTACTACTACTACTACTACTACTACTACTACTAGTAGTAGTAGTAGTAGTAGTAGTAGTAGTAGTAGTAGTAGTAGTAGTAGTATTGGTAGTAGAAGTTGGGTTTAAGGAATAGCTTGCTATACTGCAATTATACGGATGCGTAAAATTTCGTTATTTTATAGAACACTTATCTGAAATTATTAATCATTTATGTTTGTGACAACTGGAAATAATATCGCTTGTGGTTTGCATAACGAACAATGTAATATTTCTTAAACTTAGATTATTATTTACATTATAATTACATCAGCATGAGGGTTCAAGGTAACCCCCTGTGCCAACCCCCCCCCCCCCCCCCCCCCCCCCCCTCAAACACACACATCACACACAAGAAAGAAATAATGTTTCGAAGTTTCTTTATCTTCTTTATCACTTTCCGTTGGCAAACTATCATGATTTTGCTGTCAAATTTAATCCTTATTTGCTTTCATCAAAAAGTCTTAATCTGGCAATAATGAGTAATCTATTTAGTATCTTTCTTAAATCTCATATCCCTTGCAACTGATTGCTCGTTAATTAGATTGATGTTTTTGATAATGGAGGCATTGCATGACACAATATGTTGAACTAATGACTTGTTCTATTTGTAAGCTGTTTTCTTGGCTTTGCCACATGCTTTTATAATAATACCTTTGGTATGCTAAATATGGAATAGCGTGAAGAAAAGCCGATTTTTAATTATTAAAATGAAATAAAAAAAGTAAAGATTCTATGAGAATTACCATATATATTTAAATCTGATTAACCTCTTAACAAAGGCAAACAGTGTAAATGTAAAAAAGTGACAAAAAACACAGAGACGAGACATAACACACAAAAAGGAAAACCAGCAGTTACCGCCTTGAAACGGTCAATCGGCAAATGGACGTACTGAGGTGCTTAAACCTAGTTTGTGGAGCGCTCCTGCTTCGCACTTTCTAAAGATTTTTTCTAACAAACAATGTAAATAAAATATCCCATCAAAAGGAGACAACTAACAGTAAGCAGGTGCCACGGGAGTTAAAACTGATAAAAGGAAATAATATACAGACAAAAAATAATAACTAATAATACAATTAACTATCAACATATGTATATATATAAAGTATATGAAAGCCTCGACAACCTTAAAGTTGCAAGTGAGTGAGTGGTTTGAAATAAAACAGTCCAAGCGGTGACGCATAATAAAAATAACTAAAAGACGTCATACAATAAAAATGTCATGACGTCATATGTCAGATGTGTCAAATGTGAAATTTAAAATGAAAACAAAGCAAACCATAGAGTTTTAGAAAACAAGTCAAACCATCAAAACAAAATGTAGTACTGTGAGGCATTTTCTAGAACTGAAGGGAAGACTTTGCAAAAATAGTTTTGAAAGTTGAATATAAATATCCCTCAAAGCTATTGCATCACACATCAGAAACCTGTATTTTCTCTATTTAAGCTTTTTTTTAAAGTTGTGGATCTAAGGCTGCAGTAATGAATTTCGACTTTGATTAAAAAAAAGTTTTAGAAAGTGCACACAAGCAAATTCAAATCACATTTATCGACGATCTGCGTAGCAAGCTTCTGTGTGTCTTAACTTGCATTCTCTATTCTTATTATGCTTCCCGAAAAAAAATCGGGGAAGCATATAATTGTCGCTGTGTTCCTTGCATAGCTCTCTATTTAATCGGTTTGAAAAAGTTGATTGGTCGAAAACATGGCTACCATATGCATGGCCACTTTTAATATGTTGTTTTGTAGTAGAACTTTATAAACCGCCTTTTCCGAATCTATTTGAGCAATTTTTTGCTCTACTCAGCAAAATTATATATAAAAAGTATAATTTTTAGTAGAGATCCACTTAACATACGCAAAGCAACAATTTAATATTTGTGTTTGCTGAGTTATATCCCTTTAATTTTGCTGAATATAGTATATATTCTTGTGTCCCCGTAATACCACGGGGAGCATCCATCGGTTCCCCCGATATCTTGTTTTTATTGTTTTGAAAAGGATCTAGTATAAATACAGAAATTCATTTATAACATAACCTTTCTGCATGTCTGCTTGCCTGTAATTGTCAGTTATTTAGAGTAAACGTAGAACCTAACTGGACACTTTGCAACGACGAAACTTCGATACCTCAAAATCGTGTGCAGATAGTTCTTCTGTTATATTGTTATGTATAAGTAGTGTTCCAAAGTAGACTAACAATGAAAAAAATAAGTCGTATGCTGTTTTAAACCGTACTATAGCTTTTGTGGGTTATGCTGTTTTTTTTCTGAAGTTTGATTATACATGTTAACTTTTAGTTGTCACAAAAAGGTTCCGAGTGACTAAATACGTTAATTAAACTCTTCGTGTAGATACGAACGGAAAACAACATATCAACGCCCTTATATCATTCCGATTGCATTACTTATACTCATCCGAGTAGCGACGTATTTTCTCATCCAAGCCTAAAAGGATATTATTTCTATTTCAATCAGTAAGATATATTCGGCTAAAAACACGAGAAAATGACATGGTTAGAAAACTACTTAGCTGCTACGTCCTGAGGGAAGAAAGTATTTCCGGATAAAGTCCTGTCACAATTTCCCCAGTCGTCTCCTTCAGGATTATCAGACTGATAGTTTTGTCTAACCTTTTTTTAGTCTTATTTTAGACCAAACGTTGGCATTTACATTAATTTCTGCTCATAAATATGTGAATTTAAAGGTCACTATTTAACATGTATAGGTAAATAAGAAAAGGTCCTATCAAAATTTTCACAGATATTTAAATTTTTATCTACCTGTAGACAAAGGCAAACACATTAATAAGGGCTATTTTCGTTTAAGCTTTATCCTGAGATATTACAACAATAGTAAACTAGTGTGTCATAAACTTTATGTAACGTTGACACCAGAGAAACATTTGTTCAACTTCGACACCTTCCCTTGACCTGACCAAGATGCAAATGAGACTCATGCAATATGAGATTCAGTACGCAATTATAAACATATCCTGCATTCGGCAAATGCTGCAGTATACATGTAACTGAATATATCAATGTGCGTCTGGACTGCACTGCCATCAAAACAGAGTGGTTCGGGCTTTGCTGAAAATGCTTTTTCAGCTGTAATGAAGCACATACATCTTTAGAAAGAACTTTGTACAATGATACTGCATATTAGTTAATTATCAGATGGTTTTAGGAATCTCCAAAAATTAACGGACAGACTCAATTGGGGTTTTATCCCGTTTTATTCATATGTTACATGTAGATGTATGTGTATTGTCAGTTGTATTATGATATCAAGAAAGTCTACGGAGATGTGTGGATTATATTTAAATATGATAGCTGCCTCGAAAGAAGGAACCAATCAATTCACAATGTTACACGTAAGTATTAGTCTGAGGTGTTTTCCGTTGACATATGAACTCAAACACAATCCCCAGTTTTATCAGTTCCAGTCTTCCTTGTGATCTACAAAGTTTGCTTAGTGTTAAACAGTTTTTTAAAGTCTCTGTTAACTTTACAGACGGTGTGACGGTAGCTCTTTTCATTTCTGTTTCACTAAATTGTGAGATTTCATTTTCAAAAGTGGTAATGTTTAATACAGTGCACGTTTTCTTGCGACACTACCTTTCCATATGAATTCCTGACATAATGAATAGTTCAAACGGGTTAAAAATGTGTTCTCAGTTTGTCGTCTTCACAGAGTTTCTCATGTCTATCATATGTTGGGTTTTGGTTAACGTTCCACCAGCAAACAATCTTGCATGCATAACATACGAGAAATGTTTGACACGAAAAACGATCCTTTGATGAAGGTAAAAAAATAAGTAATACACACCTTACGAACGAAGTTCAAAATATATTTCAAATAGTGAGGGTAATGAAAAAGAACATTTGTTAAATCTAGAGGCATTAAACAAGCTAATGATCTAAGCCTATTTTTTCTAGGAATAAACAATGAATCATTCTTAATTATTAATTTTTGCTCATTATTGAGGTATGTCTAAACTACAAGTTAACACCGTAATTGAACTGCGTTGTCGTTCGATTAATATTTGATGTAAAAAGGCCAGAATGGAAAGTGTATTCAGTCATATCAATCGATGTAGATTGTTACCATTTTTATCTTTTGTTCATTTAACATGCCCTTAATATCATAATTACCATTTTTATCTTCTGTTCATTTTATTTTGTCTTATGATGTGGTAATATAACGGGTTCTTGTAACTGTTATAGTTCTAATTTCGAAAAGTAGGTTCTAACACTCTAATAAAGCCGCGGGTCAATGACGTTCATTAGCTCTTGCGAATAACATCACCATTTAGATGTCGACGGATGATGTTGTGAGTGCTTTATGACGTTTATCAGCCTTTTCCGTTATTGTACTACCAATTAGTCAAATTTTGCCGTAACACAGGACTGATTTTTAAAATATCAGTCAGAAACAAGGGTAATCGAATTTGTTAAGAAGATACTTAAGATTTATTGATTGTTTACTTAAACACACATTCCGCTTAGTCCAATATTAGCCTATGTTGGTTAAAAAGTAAATATCAAAATTTAATATATATATTTATGTTTTGTGCATAGGAATGGGTTATTTCTCTTTTAAGTGTCAGTCTTAATTCCTAAACAGTCGTGTGAATAAAAGGCGTATAACCTTTGTTTAAATTTATTATTTCTGTTTTTATTAACTGAATAAGTGAGAATAAAATGTTTATAAAAATGTGAATTTTAGACATTAAACCCAACAAAATTGTGTTTTGTGAGTAATAGCAATGTTCTTGTTGCAATAGATTTCTGGGTTTTAATTGCCACATCACAATGTCAATAGAAGCTATCCTTTTTCTAACATTTGTAGCCATATGTCTGTTTTAACTGAAAATGTCGTTCAACTTAATTTAATAACAGGTTTGAAGGAAAGAATTATATAATTTAATCCATTTATTACCTATAAACTATTATCTGTTCATAATAAAAACATGCTGAATAACAACGCTATCTTGTTGTACCTTATTGAATAAGCTGGCATGCCTAGATCTAATGAAGTGCTATTTCGGTCAATTACTAAATGGATCTCACTTCTTGTATCGTACATGAACTCCTTAGGGTGAAGTTGTATTGCATGCAGTTCTGATGTTTAATAGGCAATCAAATAATAATATCGACCTTTGGCTCATTGTAGCTTCATATTTTATCGTCAAACTCGATGTTTATATGGATTTTAATTGCCCGTTCCTTGTAGCAGCTAGCCTATGACAATGAATGAATTACAGCTGGCAGTAATTCACAGCCGCAAACGGATGTAGTGTCGTTGGTTGCCCATCATTGATGCATTATGTTATCTTTACCATGTCTTGAATAAGCAAAGCATGTGCTCGTTTCAACTCCATTTGTTTGTAAGTAATCACCACATGATTTATTTTCAGTCTGTTTCGAAATTAACTTATGGCAGATATAAACTGGTGTAATGGATTTACTCTAGTATAGTGGCTCGTTATGTTCTGTGCGGAAGGTTGATCCAAAACAATCATAAAATTGTGTGCTAGCGTAGAATGACATTACAAGAAACCATATATTCTGCTTAACGTGTTCACCAATTGAATTCGAAGAGGAAGTACTGAATATGACAAGACAGTCTGACATTATGTGTATGATGACAGATACAGTAAGAATATATTAAGCATGATGCGCTATCATTTTAAACGTTTTATTATAGATAAAAATATATGTCATGACAATTAAAACATAAACTATAGAATAAGAAAGATATCAGTGTTTGTTACTGAAATTTCATTAATAATATGCATCATATAACTAATTTGTGTCAAAGTATTTAACAATGTGTCGTTTTAGAACAAGCTTTTTGACAAATTACGGCATTGAATATATATGTAACTTCTTAAATAAACATCTTATTCCAATAATTGAACAGCTGGTAGGTGGAATTTTTACTAAACACACATTAACATGGATCCCTTCCCAAGGCAAAATAAACATAATGTCTACGGTGTTTTTGTTACGAAAATCCAATATTCTAACAAAACAATATAACCAACCACACAGGTTTACAACAGCTGCCATGGAAATCATCGGTTCCTACGCCTTTAAAGGAATTCATTGCTTTGGTACCAGTGCGGATAGGATTAAAACAGTTGTGAAACATTACGGATTTTAGTGTGTTCCTTTTGAGGGTACAACTATTTTAATAGACTCTGAAAATAATTTAGTTCTGTTGATTCTCGATTCATCCATGATTTTTATTTGGTTGGTTTTTACTACATGTTGCTGTTAAACAAATACAAAGTATTAGCACATCTTTGCCATGGTATACTTGTGCCATAAAAACAAATTTACATATAAACGGTTAAGTTTATGCCTTGTAATCTTCTGCTTTAAGCGTTGAGTTCTAATTACCTAAGTATTGATTCATTAAAAACACATAGTTAAAAATTACAATGTAAATACTATTACTCTTTTACTTAAACATACTTATTGCCCAAATAAAGCTCCTTGCCCAAAGAAGAATATGACATTGAACGTTTATAAGATCGATAAGTCCATTTTAAAGAATCATTCTATTCTTTAATTTTTCTTTTCACTCATCCTACCGTCTTACTTTGATAGATACTCAGTTTTGCATTTTACATAGAGGAATATATATACATGATACCAACATAGGCACAACATGTTAATTTTGAAATTAAATAACCGAAAGATCATTCGTTGTTCTTTCGAGGTCTTCCGGATGACCTAATGTCATTTATGGAGATTCACACATCCAGAGGATTGCCAAATGTTTATCCCCGTGCATGCGTTTCCTAAATCTACCTTTATTATACTCATTGCTAATAAGACAGGATTGAATATTTGTGTCTGCGTGCGTCTGGAATAACGATCAGGATAATTGTACACTTGAACAACGCTTAAATGCATATATGACTTTAACTACAAATAAAAATTTAATATTGGGATACAGGGAATTGTTGTTTTACTAAAAGCAAGATTGATTTCATACTTTAAACGATTCCGGATTACATAATGCAGCGAAATAGTTTCTCTGAGGCAACTTTGGAAACTTTAAGTGAAGGGTTAGGGAACCTTCGAAGGTCATTGTCATCGATTCGCCGGAAAAAGAAGAAAATGTTTATACCATCTTCCGGACCTGCGTCTCCGACACATTACTTGGGCGTTCCAAGTTCTTCCTCGCCGTCGGCTTTGTTGTCGGCTTCCGGTTATGGACATAAACCACCTCTCAGAGCTGTAAAGTCGAATCCACCGAGGTTTGACATGTAAGTAAGTATTACTAAGTATTAATAAAATTTCTGGTATAAATGTAAATTCCAAAGAAAAAACTTTCTGACGGATTAAGTTTATTTGGAAATGTCAGGTCATGTGTTAAAAATGTATACCATTTTATTATACCTAAAAAGGCGTTCGAAGCAGAGTGTGTATAGAACAGTTGCTTATGTTAAAAAACCCTAATTTGAAAACATGGTTAAGTAGAGATTCTTTTGTGTCAAAAAATACAATCATTAACAAATGAAAAATTGCAAACGATTGAATTCTAGATGTCAGTTTGTCAAATGGAAAATTATAAGAAGTAAGGAAGAGTTTTTTACATACATTTTTTCAATTTGTATGTTTTGCAAAAACAATTTACAAAAAATAATCATCTTCTCACCTTTTCTAAAACGTTATTAACCCGGAATGTAATTTATACTAATTTGGCCAATATCAAATAATTCTAAGATTTGACATAAAACTGAATAGTTGCGTGGATTCAATTTAAATTGTCTAATTCATGTAAAAGGATTTTTTACGACTGGGCTACTTATATCCATCATTTAAAAACTCATATGTGCAATTAAACACAAACACAAATAAGTCATTCATCTTGAAAAGTCTAAAAACAATGTATCCGCATTCCTAAATAAATGCTAATATAAACACGGTATTTCATACCTAAACACAAACTCCACTTAATTTTTACATTTCTGTCATACGAAATTAATATACAATATAGGAGTTTGAAAAAAGGAATATATCCTTTCCTGTAAATTTGAAATTAAATTGCATGCAGGAATTTGCCCGTCCTTAATTAATTTTTCATACAAGTACACGACGTTATCTGGATAGTAGTTGTTCTGTTGAAAGTTAAGATCTAGTGCAGTACTTCTAAGCATTTCAAAGATTTCCTTCTGCATTTGATAAGATGACAACATTCGCCTTTTCCATGTAAGGACATACATTATCTAAGGTACATGTAGTCTTAAATACTAGATAACCTTATGTAATTTGGTAGACATGTAAATAAAATTATAATAATTAACTCGTTACCGAGAATTCAATTTCAAAGACTGTAACACGGTTAGAATATGTGAACAAGTAATTGTCATTTGACGACACCGTTATGAAACATGTCAAATATCCTAGATACACATGGCCTTTCACGTGACAATAGGTGTTGTCAGTATGATTCACATAAAGGGTTTTTATACTTGGTTTAGTTCCTTAATGTCAATAAATTATCAGGCTGATACTTATTATTGTTAAACACATATTAAGATCTAACGAACCTGTTATGAACGAATTAGGTTAAAGGTATTTGAGTTGTTCTAACGATTAGTATGATTAGTATGAAAGCTTTGCACATAATTTAAATGATATTAAAGGCATGTTAAATTTTAGTCGCTGGGCCAACAAACTGTTTATTGGATTCTAATTCAATTAAATTTTGATCTGCATAAATGGTCAAAGTTTTCCTCTTCATTTCCAGTAAATAAGCTATAGACAGTTAGAGCATACAAAAGGACACCTTAACCCATAACAGCTTTGCACTGGTTTGCTACCGTCATGTGACATTGACATGTTTTGGTGTGTAGCCTAGCACCAGTATTTGATGGAAACTCACTAAATGGTAAACAACTACAAACAGCACAAAAGTGAAGATCCTGATTTCTCACGAATAACCTGTTCATGCTTAAAATACAGCGAAAAATACTGCAACCATACAGTATATGCATATAATACGATAACTTAATTATTATCCAATTCAAGCCATATCATAAAATAAAATCACATGCATTTTGATCATAAATATGCGCATAGCAATTTAGATGAATTTAATTTTCTCTCCCTGAAGAGCTATTTCTGTAGAATTGAATATGCATGCATGTTTAAAGGCTAATTTTATTAGCATTCATATCTAACAATGGTCGATTCTTCATCTTGAGTTGGATGCTAAACTGAAAAAAACTATTTACTGCTACTAGGACCAATGCATCAGTTTAGTTAAATCATCTAACAAGCTCTATAAAGCAAATAATTTTATATCCTTTTCGTTTGTTTCCGTATTTTCTTCATTAATAAATCATCAAATTAAAACTTAAAATCAGATCGTCCTTTTTTTTTTTATATTGTTTTGTAAAAATGTGTGGCTAGTTCACCTTTTATTTCAAAACTAACTATTAAAATAAATTCTGAGCAAAAGGGCTTTGTGAATGTATCCCTACGTACACTTAAGTTTCCTGCATATCAAAATTTTATATTATTCTAATATAGCAATAGCAATCCTCCATATTTCCGTTCGTTAGTTAAAGATATGTCCCGAGCTTTTCCAACGATTGGGAAAACTTTTCACTACGGTCAATTGTTTTTATCAAAAGGCGTGGTAAAATGATAAGGGTTTTTCAGTCAGCAAGATTATTTTGCAAATATAAATTAAATTTGGCTGGCAAGGGTTACGAAATCAGTGACTGGTTAACCAGTTAACCAATACAATTTTAAGGATGTGTTTAGGGAAGGTAACATAAGATACGTTTTTTTTTGCTGGGATATTGTTTCTGTTTCCAATTTATATTTGCCAATGTTTTGAAGCCACCGTTTAATATATTGTGCAATTTTAAAGTAAAATGATGGCAGTCGATATTGTATCTATAATAAACAGTGCGCTAATGAAGGTTTGTTTAAGATGTACATAGTATTCACCTAAATATTGGAATGGTTTATCACCACTGCCCGACTGGAAGGTAGGGTATGACTCACAATATTGTGTCACATCTAATAAAGTCTTGGATTTTAAATCTTGACACATTCATAGCCCACCTAACGATAACAAGCGATAAGTGACTGGTGTCTGAGCGTCAATTCAACTATTTTTTTATTTTTTTTATTTTTTTGTCATTGTAATTGTTTTTTTCTTTGATTGTTTAACAAAAACATATATGTATTTACCTCACACGTGTGTCAAAAAGTTAATGATCCTATTAGGACAGTGATGTTCTACCTATATATACGAAAGAGTATTGGAAATAAAACTAAATTATTATATGAAAGCAATGGAGGTAGACCAATCATACTAACTGTGACGCCACCATCAACCGTAATATTATATGTATAAGTGTGATATCTTAAGTAACTTAAGACTGATTCATTCACAGTTTTAGTATAATTCACAGATCCTTGTGCCCTCCATAAACTTGTTCACTATTAGAAATGCATTTTTCTTAATTGGACATATGACATTCTTTTAGTGCTTTACAACTCCTCCTTTCAACAGAACAAATAAGGAACAATTTTTAATTATATGTCAATGTATTCAATACGCACATGTCGAGTTAAAGTTAAACATATAGTATAATAATATTAGTTGAACGTGTGTTGGTGCATCAACAAAACAATATTTTACGCTGATTCCGAAATCCAAGGCCATAGTTATTTCTTTCTTCTAATTTGTATACTTTAAGAGTAACATTTAAGATTCTAAGGTTTAAGATTAAAATATTGGTTTCAGTTATATATCCATGGGCGCATTGTCTAACTATTTCCTTATTATATATGCTTTCATGTTAAAATTTATTGCGGTAACCTTATTATTCGATATTATTTGACCACTTATGTATTGGACTTTGTTTGTATATATTACCTATTTTGTCATATATAATGTTTATTTATTAATGATGATACAACTGTATTTTAGTTAATTCCGCCACGAAATGTGTTCATTTTAAACAAAAATCAAATAAATTAGAACATTTAGGTAAATGGTTCCGTCGTTACTATCATAAGCATTGTGTCAGCAATCCCTTTATGGCAATTAAATACACACAATTTTGTTGTTTGAAATGAATTCATTGTTTTGTTGTTTAAAGATGAACTTAAATCAAGATTTCCATTCTTTTACTATTATATATATACCTCTATTACTTTTGACAGCATTGCCTTTTGTTTACAGGTTTGATAGTTAGTATGCTTATCTAATATATATATATATATCTAATACTAATTTTAAGCTATATACATATATACGGCTATACAGATCTGAAAATTATTCCGTCTATGAATGGATGATCATACATATACCCACTCATGCATTCTTTCTGTCCGCATCACAATTACTACCAATCAAATAAATTCACCTCGGTCTTTTTCGTCTTGAAATTACATTAGCATACAGAATAGAAGAAGTGTAACCGGCAAATGGAACATACATCCATATGTCCATCGGTCAACTGTGAATAGTCATGATTTAAAATATAGCAGCTATCAAAGAATTATGGGCCAATTTACATGTCACTACAGTTAGGAGAACAATATGTTCCAGCTATCAGCAGTCGCGTGTAGAATGTTGACAATGGGAATTTAGCCTTACCTCCAAATCGTCCTATTCAAAAAATTTCATAATGATAAAACAAACAAAAACACATAAAACGCATGTAGAGCTAAGTTCAACGAGATTTCATTTGTTACGATGTTTCAAAGGCATATCCTTACAGGAGACACTATGCTGTTGAAAATCTTATTGGAAATTACTTCTTTTGATTTTTTGTTATATAAATAAATGTAGTATAAACAATGAAATATGCATTATAAAAAGAACGAATACGTCATAAACATACACGTCATTACTTCAAATA
Organism: Sinonovacula constricta; assembly: GCA_007844125.1. NCBI lineage: Eukaryota > Metazoa > Mollusca > Bivalvia > Cardiida > Solecurtidae > Sinonovacula > Sinonovacula constricta. The sequence continues at coordinate 18,469,979 of CM017572.1, forward strand.
CATTTGTTTGGTTGAGTAAAAATTTACAATTAATTCTAGGCTCACACGATATGTTTTTTGCCTAACTGTGCATGTCTATAGTTTTAGACTTCAAACGTAAGGTTATTGCTTTAGACCATTTAATTTCAATTGTCATTGCCATGAATATGTGAACTCTCACTATCAATGCAAAAACAAGTCTTCTTGTTTAGCAATTAGCATATTTCAGCGGCTTTTTCTTTAACATTTATTGACAGACCAGCCTTTGCATTGTATCTGGTTTTCAATAGAATATGGTTAGAAGATTTATTACAAATGTTATATTCAGCGATATATTAAAAACGTTTGATGAATGATGTTTTCGTGTTGATGTCGAGACAATCCGACTAAGCAAACGGTAATATTAAATTGTATTACATCATATTTCTGTAAACCACGGTTTTTAGCATTTTAGCATATTTTAGAAGTCCTCTTTACCCGTGAAAAGATGTGACGTTACAATATTTAAATGGCGTCATTTCCTGTTCGTTTCATACCGTTATTTGAATTATACAAGTTGAAACCGTGGTTTGTTTAGCAAAGGTGTATAAGGGATTACGTCAACTGACAAGTTGAAATTACGTAGCACCATTAAGTTCTGTGTTGGGTTGAAGAAACCGCCGTCTGAACTTTACAACTGCTTCATAATTCGGACAATTTACCTGCCTGTGGCTAGACTTTCGTCTACAAGTGGCATGAAAGGTTCCGAAATGGTAGAAATTTTATTGAAGATGACTAGGGCGACCATTGGCATGATTAGAAAAGATACGCGAGCTCGTCAAGATGGACAGACAGGGGACGGTGTGAGAAATTTCTGAGGAATTGTCTAAATCTGTGGCTAAAGAAAGAAGAAGCAAATTTAAAATAAAGAAAAGTCGATAATTATAAACAAATTTCCACGAAAGATTGCTTAGATCCTGCCCTTTTTTAAGTTTAAACTTTGTCTTAAATCAATTTTTGCACGACAAATTGAAATGCTGAACTCAGTGGGTTAATCTTGACTCCTTTTATAAAATCAGTTTCTATGGTTTAAGCACATGTATTATGTGCATTATCTTTCTTTTAATTCCATCATGTAATTTGTTTGTTTATTTATCTACTAAAAGAAGAATGGAAAATCTATTATTCTTGAAATTTCTTATTTTAAAAAAGTGGAAACAAATTCTAACTAACAACTAATAATAATCTAAATGTACAAACATATTGTTTCAAGATTCGTATTTTACTGCCTTACATTTTCTTGAATATCGAATGCTAACGATTTTGAACATATTAAATATACTTTTGTTATTTTAAGTGACCATGTTCAATGTCATCTCGTAGCGTTTTAGTAACAATGTCTTGGATTTTACTACGAGATTTTTATTTTTGATACAATGAAGAAATTCATAATCTTTGTTGTCTACCTTTCCATGTTTCTCAATGAGTTATTATATTAGAATAATGCATCTTCTTTATGTGCAAAACTCTTAAAAGTCGAGCTTACAACCATATAGGGTAATACACCTCTAAACGGCCATAAGACGTCAGTTTTACGTTTACCTTAAATCTTACATTATTCCAACATGACCAAAATTGAAAGCAATTATATATAATTTTTTATGTCATTGCAGTCTTAATCTTAATGGTCATTCAAAGTAATTCTTTGAAGTAACATGCATCCATGCATATGTCAAATGCAGTACTTCATAATAATTACAGTTATTGAGTGTATGTTAATATGTTATACAGAAATGTAAAGTGCATAGGGGTCGGTGTAAAATAGCCACGTTCACAATGATATCGACCTTTAAGCACAGTTTTTGGCATTTGATAGAACTGCTTAGAGGAGATACGCTGTGGCTGCTGGCCCAGTCTCGATGAATGTATCATAAGTGTCAATAATTTATCGCATACGTATATCTCGGCTTGTGTTTGTCTTTAAACGGCATTGCTTTATTGACCCCACATTTTGAACCGTGGAGGGATGCAACTATTTTAGCTGCGCTTAGTTGTTGGTATATGATTTATCTTTCGATCTGTTTCGATGTCGATGTTTATTTTACAGACCATTAGGGCGTATACATGCATACTGCTTACTGCTTTGCTAGATTTAAGATTATTATTGATTCTACATCACAAATTTTACAGAACGCCGTCGAATCTTATACAGGTCAGTAAACATGGTATTGAGGATATTGAACACTTGTTATTCTTATTCAAGAGAACACTATCATACAAAAGAATTACTGATATTTTAAACACCAATGCTTTTGTTAATTATACAGTTTGCCTACAGTGTTGGTCTAAAATTAAAATCCAATATTCCAACAATATAAAGACAACTTATCTCACACGCTTTACAACAGTTGCAGTAGAAATCCTTGATGGTGTGTGGGGCGTGCAAAGCATGCGTGGCAATATATTTTAACACCATTTACCTACGAGGTCGAGTCGTGGATTAAATTGTGGTCCATTTGATAGACATTTAATTGGACTCACAGTCAAATGCGTTCAAGATCTGTTTCGTATGTTATCTAGATGTTAGGTTAAATTAGTTACAATAAGCGTCGATTGCAAATAAAAATATATACTCTTTATATTTTTTGAAAAAAACTAATTTTTGCTGCTTTTATGTCGCTGGATGAAATAAACGTTTTGAGTTTGGGGTTACAAGTTTTGCAAACGGCAAGAAGCATTGACGTTTTTGCAGCATGGTATAATTCTTTGATTCTAAAGTATTTACATTGTTGCATTTCTGTTTTGTTAGAAATTTCATTACAGAAAAAGGAATTTACTGCTGCCTATTTTTTTTCTTCATAGTTTTAGGTTCATAGTTCTAGCAGCAGTTTAAACTCTCGCTGTGTTTTATTTGACATGACAGACTTGGCCTGCTGTTCAATCTGATTTTCTAAGCCGGTAAACAAAGACAATTTCCATATTCAGTATTGCAAACAAAATAAAAATATTAATGTCGTGGATGATACGGACAAACAGGTTTTTTATGCATTTTAAATGGCGAAAAAAATAAGACAATATAGTTCATGTGTATAGAACTAAAGATGCCATTTCCTCTTAACTATATCAAATATAAATATCTTATTTATTGACAAACAGTTGGAGAATCATCTTTGATTCCTCAATTCCTTCGCATCGACAGAAGAACAGCATGCTTCAAGCATTTATACTTCTTCTTCTTACTTTTACATTTGGCTTCCATGTTAATACCTGTGCTTTTTCAAAGTTTGGAATATGTTGCAATATTCATAGGACTTGGTCATATATTTTTTTCATTCTGAAATAGGCATGTTATTTACATTGCTAGTTAGTTTTGTGTGTAAAATATCTCGTCTCAGTGTTGTTGTAACACTTGTACATGATTCTGGATTCGTGCCTGTGTCTTGGAGTAGTTCAAACTTTAGTATAAACAGACATTTTTAAGATTTTTTATATTGTCCTATTACAATAGTGCTCCCATCCTATTGCTGATACGGCGCCATCACGTGACTTCAAAGTCCGTGTTTGGCATGTTTTTGCAGGTTCGGCACTGCGAAGTAATGCAAGGCTCAGTTGGCCAATTATTTCATTGATTGCTCGATTTTTTTTTTGACCTACCCAAGAATTTCCCTGGGCAATTGCAGGCCTTCCATAGGTAACATATGGCTTCTCATTGAACATTTTGCATACTTTGCCGGATGACTCAGTATTAGACCGGTGTTTATTCTGATTGAGCTTATGTTTGGAATACCTGGATGATATGGGGCCACAAATCAGAGGGTATTTTAAAGATCGCGAGATGTTGTGTAAGAGCATCGCTTGCTTCAGCTATTGTAGCCGCGGTAAATCTTATAAAAAAGCATCTGTAAAGGATCTGGTTAGCAGGTGTTTTATTAGTTCACAAAGCGTAAGACTTAATAATCTTGAACTTTAATCGCGATTTCTTAGCGATATAAATAGTTTTCATTAATTATTTATAGCTCAGTCCACAGCACATGTTTAAGAAACAAGTTTAATCTTACTGTTCATGCAATATCACTATTCAACATTGAACCCAGTGGCAAATATATTCTACATCCAGACACATAAACACATAAACGCTCTCCCGTCGGAATTTAAATGTCTTTTTGGTATCACTAAACACAATAACATGTTTCGTGCTTACTGAAAACGTCAAATTTTACGGAAGGTTTTTGATTACTCAACAGACAACAAATGCACACATTGTGAAGATTGAAATCTAGCATTAATGGCCTGGCCATTCGAAAGGTAAATACAAAGAATACGATACTAATACGCCCTATACAAAAGATTCAATTATTTTCATTTACATCAAATTTAAGCAATATTATATAAAATCACTTGCTTGTTGCACATAAACATGTGTATAGTTATGTTTATGAATTTAATTCCCTCTTTGAGAAGGCTCAATTTTGTAAACGGGAATATGCATGAACATTTAAAGGCCAGCTTTATTTGCATTTCTATCCATAAATGACTTACCTAATCTGCAGTCAGGTACAAAACTGGAAACTTCTTATAAGAATCATTTGGACAGCTTTTGAATAGGTTTGACTACTTAATCTGTCTTTGATCTGTACTTTCGTCAATTATTACTCCATTTGTTTAAGAGACAGCTGACGTTTAAGATAAGTTTATGATTGAGCAACGCTGTTTTAACTAACTTTGGTCAAGACGCTTTGATGTGTATCTAACCCAGTAACTGTCATTCGAATTGCGATTTTTCTTTTCATTTTAGTTCAGTCAAATGTCAGTCGAATTCATACACCTACTGTTGATATGTGTATTAAGACCAAATCCCATCTACAGCGTGATAATTGGGTTTATTCTTTTCATCTGTCTATGGTCTCGCTATACACATTTGGGATTTGCGTCAGCAACATTTCATGTCATTCGGAAATAGACAAAATAAACTGCTGAAAGTAAAATAATGTGTTTGTAATGTCATTATCATTTTATATTTAAGCAGTTAAACAACTTTTTCACAATCTAATGTATGTACTCATTTTGCATTATAAGACTGTTTCGATCAATAATAAACTTGTTGCTTTTGTCTAAGAGGTAAAACACTTAATAAAACATAAACGTATTTTTAAGATTTCAATGTAGTTAGTTTGTGGTTGCTAATTTCATCCTTGAAATAAGTTGCATTTATGACCCTGTTTATAGTAGGTACCTTTTGTTTAATGTTGTTACACGTCAAATCGAACTAAAGGCAACAAAGAACAAAGGCGACGCTTGCTATAGTGAGCTTTTATTTCTTATCAATATTAACCATTTTCATTTTGCTAAGGCTTCTTTATGGTCAATTACAAAGTTTCTTCATCCATCTAGACATATACATGCGCTCTTGCTATTGTAATTGACAATTTTCTAAGTGCCCATTTATCATTCGAATGGTAGGTAGCACCTGCCGGGACAGATACATGTACGTAGCCAGAAAAGATATAGATCCATACAAACTAAACTAAAAAGCCCGGATATGGTCATACTAAATAATAAATATAGGTCGTTTAGTTATACGTTTATAGGTATCATACACATACCTTTAAGACTAGGCTCTCTGGTCCTAATTTTTTTTTAACCAATTCTTATGTAACGAAATATGTTAGTACTGCATCAAAGTGTTGATTTTATCAGTAAACCTTTTATATCTTTATATGTGCGATGTTTCAAATATAAATACGGCAAATAAAGAACCCCAATCATGTTATTATGCAAATAATAAACAAGAAAACGAACAAAAAATATACGTTTTGTTGAAGCAAAACCATCACATTGTGCACTATCTTTCCGAACATTATCCCTAAAAATTAACAAATCTCACGTGTGTGTCGATGAGACCACTGTGCCGATTGTATCTCTTTGTTTTGCATTTTAAAAAGGTTATCATCAGAAATCTTTCATTCGATACAAAAAAAGAACTTTTATTATGAAACGCTTTGTTTACAGATAAATACGTTATTATTTATAACATTTAATCAAAGTAAGCTGCACATATTAAACAGTTGAGTAATGTCGGCTGATGTTTTCAGAGAGTCACAAGAATGAACATAGTTGTATAATTAATAAATTTGAGAAATCAGCAATTGATATCAAAGGCGTTTTCGGGAGTTACTGCGCACTTTTTGTGCATGTCCTATCCGTTTGTTTTTTAAAAACTTTGATTTGCTTTCGTTAATTGAATCTTGTAATGAGTTTGGACGACTGTATTAATATTTTCTCTTAATACAAACAAAACATACTTTGCAACATATAAATGTTTCTATTTTTTTAAATTCTATATTGAAGTGTAACTTAAAACAAATGTGTTTACCTTATTGTTTTGGTGTAACAATAAAGATTGTTATAATATAATTCTACAGTGTATTCACTTTTAAAGCAGGGTTTACATGAAAACATTTTATCAAAAAGGAGAGGTAATAAATGTGATTTATTTCCAAACCGTGCGAAGCGAGCTTTATTTTTACTTAAGTTTTACGGGGAATACATTCATATCTATTTGTGCTGAATTTTTAATACGTCTGCTTTTTGTCCATTTTTATTTTGTCCATGAAAAAGGAAAAATCTTGGCAATTATTATAATTACTCGGGATTTCGATAATAAAATACTGCCTTATTTTTCTACTTAAGGTCTGTTATATGTCTTTTTTAAATTCTGTAGTGTTCTAGTGTCTAAATAACATACACATTCATTTCTTTTTTATGTTTTCTTTCTTTCTAATTTGATTGTTAATAATGGAAGTGGCTTCTTGTTAATTAGTTTGAAATCGAAAAGCTACTAGGTATAAAAATGAAGATTGACAAGCAAATTGACCCATTAATTTTAATACATGTATTTGTTTCACATACCCTATAGAATAAGTGTACCTAATTTGGTAAGATTTTCTCCGTTCAAACTTATTCTAGATCTCTCTTTTTGAATATATATCCAATAAACATGATTCGTGACTACAAACTAGTCCTATTTTCTTCTTTCTTTGAAACCCAGAATGAATCATCAAGAAGGTACGATAAATGCTGATGCAACTTACTTGTTTTATGCCATGGAAGTAAGACGCCAAATACTTGACATTAATGTATACGATCTATTATCTTATTCCTTAGATCGTACGTTAACATAGTCGAAATAACATTTAGAGTGTGTGTGGTCTGGTACATAATAGGCATGTTAACAATAATATCGACCTTTAAGCACAGTGAATCTTGGCACTTGATGAAGCTACTGACAGTGTGTTGATTTATTTCAATATGTTGTTTCTTGTGTAAGTAATCTTTATTGTTAAACATTTAGCATAGCCGTGCAGGCATATCTTTTCTTTAGCATTACTAAGGCATGATTTCATCATTAGCATGCTTAAATAAATTGAACCATATTTGCATTTGAACGTGTGTGTTTTTTTCAAAATCAGATGGTATGATTGTATGTCAATCGCGAATATTGCATAGCAATGTGGATATTATATTGTAATTGCTTTAAATATTTGAAATATGGATTTTGATTAGGACACTATATAATATAAGCAAGACAAAATAGCATTCAGGCTCAGGGATATTAGTATAATCATTACGTACTGGTTAAGCGAAAAGCATGTTGTATTGTAATACATGTACTGAAATATGTTGTGTTAGAATTTTCTGACTAAGTAAGTATGTTTAGTCGTATTATTAATACATGCAGCAATAAATATGGATGCAACTGTTTTGTGAACGTTTGACTTTTTAAAATTAGATTGCGGTTCTAATTTCAGTAAGACTCTCACTATTGCCTTTGTATTCACTTGGTCTTTCTATGTTCCGACTGGTCGTTTCAAGAAACAGCAGTTTATTCTCTATGTTTGTGGTGTCTCGATTAAAGGTTTTTGTCACTTTACCATTGACTTGTGTGCGTATAGTTGTTTTTCATTTTAAATTTAAAGACATGTGATAACTCTTTAGACCTTTTCGCACTTCCTCATTTTCCAAATAAGGGCATTTCAACAATGATAAAAATCTTGAAATGTTGTTATTGTTGTTGTTGCTGTTGCTGCTGCTGCTGCTAATATTGTTATTTGGTTATTAATTAATTACTGTAATAATTAATTAAAAGGGGCATTTTCATGTGCACTAGACAATAAAATTACATACTTGCTTAACTTTTTAAAAATGTTAACAATTTCTTATGTCATAAAACCCGTAACGTTCATAAATCGCCGGCCTTTTACCACAGCGCATGCATAGTTGTATGATGTATTAATGTATCTACCTCACTGTTACTACATCACGAAACTAAAGAGTGTTTTACGGTCGATTCAGATATCCAAACCCCTCCCTATCACTGCATAAGTCTCTAGTGTACAAACTTAAGTGTGTGTGGTCTTAGAGTACGCAATATGGTTTTGTGTTGAAGTTTGAAAGACATGTGATAGTACTATATATGAACATAATTCCGCGAATCCATAATATACCATGAAAAGTTTGGCGACAAGTACACGAAATATGTTAAAAACATGCAACTATTTGTTGTGGTTTTTATTTTATTTATTTCTATTAAATAATAAATCAATCATTTTAATAACATATTTTTTGTAACGGTTATAAACAGTTTTGACAAAATAATAGAAATATTTACAGATGTATCAGATGTACACCGCGTTATAAATTCACTTTGGACTCGCTTGAGATACCATATTGTGAGTTCACGTTAAATGAAAACGCTTTTATGGCAATACCCATGATGCAGACTGATATCGTTGTGTGTACTGGTCTTTTGATTTGATGAAAGTAACCACGTTGTAACTGATGTGACAATTTGTCACCAAAGTGAGTTTTCGTGCTTCTTATTTTAAATATCAATAATGACGTATTGTACCCGTGTACTATTAATCCGATATTATCTCCTAGTATGCATTTATGAACTATAATTCAACTATTTTCTTCGAATTTCCATTACTCTTGTAATGTAAAGTTCTCATAACCTCTTTTCATTTTACGTACCAACTGCAGGTCGATCCCTTCTTTACATTTGATGTTTTGCGCCGATTAATATTAATTTTCGAGATGTATTCCACATTCGGTGATGCCAGAAAATACGGAAAAAATATCCTTAGCCACGCTGTCTGTCTTTAAAATTTCATATTGAGTATGTTATGCAGAAAACATTTAAAATGAATAATGTGTCTCAACGTCATGCGTAGGGTTTTCATTTCTATAGACTACACTAAAAGCGTTGTCTCTTTTCTGTTTAGAAACAATGTTGCTTAAAACATCACAGGGAAAATACATACACACGTTAAAAACATGTGTCGAAAGATACAGATCGAAATAAATTCGTCATTTAAATTTGTTAATTATGTTTAAGCATTGAATTACAGACACATACAGGCATTAATAAATAACACAAGAGTTCCATTTCGGTGATACGCCTAAGTAAACAAAGATACAGATGTTTGCTTATGCTGCTTATGATTATGCATTACATCAAATTAAGTGTGTATAGTGTAGTGTCACTTCTTGACTAAAATTATTTACACAAACAACATAAAATAAAAACATGGTTAAACACAAACAAAATTATTGTTGGAAAGAACATATATTTCTATATAACTAATAAGAATAAAAGAACACAATCAACATCATGAAATATACCTACTTATTTTTAATGTTTGATAACATCTCTTGTTTTCACGTCATTAGTTAAACACTTGTCATAATTGCATAATATCGAAACTTTTAAGATTTGTCACATGAGCATTCTCCGGGAACGCTTTGCTTAGTGAACAAGTACTTCACATGAGCTAAATTACCTCTTAAAGGTCATTTTTTGTCGCCGTTTTCTCTTTTACTATTCTCTATAAGGGCAATCTTTTTGCATTAATTTGCTGTTGGTTTTAAGAGTAGTTGCCATTAAAAGCATGGCATTGTTTCATGTTCGTGGTTCTTTTGATAATTATAGTGACGGTCTTGAAAACCGTTGCATATCTTCAGAAGAAAATGTAAATCATGTGCTTCTGAAAGAAAGAGAGTTTCATCCTGAATAACAATATCCACAAGGGTCATTTTTTGAGAGCTTAATATTTTAGTCCGACTAGATGTGTATTTAAATCTGTGTTTCCCCAAACCATACATTTTATACTCAGTCGCATTGATTGTGGATAAAAATCAGAACTTTTGACTTAATTCGGGACATTTAGGACAGCTTGACTGACAAAGCACAGAAACTTTTTGTTTGTTGTTTGTTTGTTGTTGTTTTTCGTCAAATATCAACATTTAGACATATAAAGGTATTAAAATTAGACAAGAGAGAAAGAGAGGGGTATTATTTAGATTAGAATAACTACACGAAAAAATGATGGCTAATTAAATTAACTTTTTGAATCAATAAAAGAATGAGAATGAGAAAAGTACATGGTTGTAACATCCTGTTCATGTAAAGATGAAATTTAGGCACCAAAGTCCGGTGTCCATCAAAGGAAAAACACGTACCGATCCTTACAGGATAAATTAAATGACAACATTGATGCACGGGGAGATTTTGTACGACCGCCACACTGCACAAGTAACATTGTTGTGATCATGAATAAGAATATATGAAAAAGTATTATGAGCATTGCAAAATACATGTATATCAAAATTTGAAAATGAATAAGTAACTTTGCAAATGGATGTACGTGTGGTGCATTAAACTTTTTAAAATACATACTGTTCAAGCCAAAGAACAATTAGTTAAATGATACAAGCCAATAAAAACATTGTTTAATAATTAATATAACATAAAGCTTTATACATGAACACATTTAGCAGTTGTTTTTAACAATAATATATTTTAATAGAATGATATTTGTTATAGGGCTATGTTTGTACCTCTAGAATTTAGAGACCGGATTTTACAGTATATTTTACGAGAATGAAATGATATAATTAAACCATTATCCTATCAAAAAGAACATCTATAGAGGTATGTTACCTTGGCAACATGCGGCTTAGTATTTACTACTTGAGTGTAAGAGAGTAGTTAAAAAATTAGTCTCATTGGCAAATATTTTAACCAATCAGGTCGTGTTTGTTTTTATGCGGTTAATGAATTGATGCACTTTCTTGGAGGACGTAAATCACTTAATTGTCTCGGTTAATAAATTAACTTTTGATAAATTGGCGTTGATCATGAAATTAGATTATTACATTCGACGTTAAATAGAATAAAGTTATTATGTCTGCTGTTCTAGCATATATTGTTAACTAATAGATTATTTCTGTTGGCAACAGGAAATTTAACAATGCCGCCAAGCAGCTTCTGATATGTCTCAATTAAAAGTTTAACACTGCTTAGTTATTCATTTGAATTGAAAGTCAGTATAAAAGAAAACATGTACAAATGTGTTTTGTCATCATTAGTGTTCCTATCTTGCTGAATATTTTATCATCTATTTCCATTTCCTTGGTTAAACATTATGTTAAATTTTGTCGTATATTTTCGCAAAGGACAGGAGTTGAGCCTTTAGTAAGTTTTGCTTAGTCCAGACATCATTAAATAATCAAATAAATTATGGCTAAATTGTTTAATTAACATGTTATATGTGGCTTTAATAATGTTTTAAATTAAATTGCATATTAACACTGACATTAATGAACATGAAGGAGAAGGTAACCCGTTGTTTACAACTCAACTCAACTCAACTCAACTCAATTTATTTCCATAACAAAGGCCTCCGGCCCATAATACATGAGTATAGAAAAATAAAGAGCAATTTTACATCCCTCGACTAGTATTTGTTGTACATATAATAGGATGAAAATACTTGCAAACATTTCGTATAGTTCTGTCACAATCATTAATAAATAATAAATAAGTAATAAATAGTTCATTAATAAATAGAAACCATCCAGTTCCGTTTCTCTGTCATACCAATTAAATAAATATTGTGCACGTATATCGTTATACTTACAACAATAAAAAAACGCATGAAATTCACAATCAATATAGGTTAAGTTTCTACTATTTAAACAGTGAATACAAATTCTTTCTTCTCTTGGAATATTTACATATCTATCTACTTCTATTCTAAGTGTGTGGTTTGAACATCTAAATTTTGAAAATGATCTTTTATGGATGAAAGGTATATCTAGTACTAAGTACCTTTCAACAGTTAGCAATGATTTAAAATGTTTGTAGTGAGAGCATCGGCTAGACATGTTAATATCATTATGCCAGTTCTGCGTGTAACAATCTGTAAGTCTTTGTTTAAACATTTCAATAAAAACATTTATGTTGCCGATTTCCTGAATAATCCAGACATATCCAAAACCGTATTGATATAATATATCCTTAACTTTTGTTACCCAGTTACATCTTTCACGGTCATCGTGTGATTTTAACATAAGATAACACTGTCGTGGGTATCTGCGGTTTTGCATAGTTAGTAATTTACACAAATATTTGACACAGTCAGTCATATAGAAGATACAAAGTGGTAATCGACCACATTCTCAAAGTGCTACTGAGTTATTAGTTCTTTTCTAAAGATACTGTTTACAAAAATCATTTTGGATAGATTCAATTGTATCAACATAACAGTAACCCCATATTTGTGAGGCATAACATAACACTGGTTTTACTAGAGAAGCAAATAATTTAAAGTACTCCTTTATTGGGAAATAACCAAATGACTTTTGGTATTGCTTAATAGACATAATTGATTTCTTAGCTTGAATACCCAAATTTAGTGTGTGTTGACGTCCAAGACACAGAAGGTGTAAAATAAACTCCCATATATTTGTAAATAGATACTGTTTTAATGCGGGATCCACGATAGCTCCAAGTCGCATAGTTTCTATGGCCCCCACCATCACGGAAGACCATAACCTCTGTTTTATTCAAATTTTGTTCCATGCCTGTATCTTGACAAAATTTATCTATTAATTAATAATTATTAATTTGACGCTGCAGGCTGCCAGCTGTTTCTGCTCAATTAGCGATGTCATCTGCAAACATCAGGCATTTTATATCGTTTATATCATTTGTGATAAAAAATCCTGTTTCACATGAATGTCTTAACAGCTCGGCTAGTTTATAAAGAGAATAAAAATTGTCGGGCTGCTTACGTCCCCTTGTTTGGTGCCAAACTTACAGGGGAAATAATCAGTTGTCCTGTAACAACAGTTTTTGTGAATATAGATCTCATGTGTGTTATTGACTGAATTGTCACAATTAAGTTTGACGCATGAGAATAAATCCATATACATGACCTTGAGCACCCTTAAGAATTTCCCCTTAAGACCTTTGCGATGCAAAACATCAAAAAGTTTACCATGACTGATTTTGTCAAACGCCTTTCTTAAATCAACGTGTTAACATTAAAATCTACCGCCCTGTTTACTTAAATATTTCTGGGCCATCGCCTGTAGACAAAATATATTATCAACTGTTGAATAACCTTGCCGGCAAGCATCAATACTATTCCCGCATTAAACGATAATATGTTTCGCTTGTGAGCGATTTGATAATTTAAAATGTTATGTCTAAAACGTTTAATAGCATAGCTATTCGGTTTTCTTAACTATTTATGTGATAAGATGTGCTTAAAGTTAAAACTTGCAAAGTTATACAGCTTATGTTAGATTAATACTATTTAAAACATCACAATATCGTCAGATTTGTGTCGTAACATTGTTTATTAGCAGCCATTTTATAGGGATTTTTCGACTGTCACAGCGCCGCAGAAAGTACTATAGAGCCAGGCGTGGGGAAATCAGGACCTTGCATATGTATGTAACTACATTGTGTAAAAATATCTATTTCTAGTACACATGTAGTGGTATCATTGCATATTTTTGAATTCATATTATGAAGCCATTTAATTGATTCACGTATTTCGGTCTGATCCTAAACTGACAATATTTAGTGTCCAGGATTAGCCTCATATACAATGGAAATCCGATTAAAGTGATGTCGACAGAAGCCTCTACCAGACGAGACTGAAATAAACCATGCAAATAAGTTGCAATTTGGATAGAGATAACATCCATAATCAGCATAATTACTGATGTTGCACACTTAAAGAAACTACCAAATAACGTGACATGTGTGTCTGGCATCTCTGAAATGAATATCAACGTGTTTAAGCTTTGTTGAAAAAAGGCTTAGTATACTGATTACTTAGTAATACTGATTTCAAGACACATATAAATAATGATGTATGCTATGACATAATGTGTTATCGTGAAGTAAAAATTATTGGTTATTTTCAATAACACACTAGCTAGTAATCGGGTCGCAAATGTTTTTTGACGTGATGTCATTTCCTGCTTCCTGTAAAGAATTCCCACAATGTAAATTTTAATTAGAAATTTATATTTACAACCATTGCTTATTTATTGATAATGTGCTAAATAGTGGTCAAATTTAGTTTTTATTGAAAACAAAAATCATGAAACAAGTAGGAAGATACGATACAGAACAAGGAAGAGACTCTTTTCGTATCACTTTATAGAACTCATTGTATAATTCAGTATTCATTGAATACATATGACAGATCCCCTAATTGAAAAGCTTTTAATTGCTGGTATTTTTTACCCTAAAACAGATTTAAACGAATTTGTGGTGAACATGATAAAACTAATTGCACTTTTAATGCTTTTCCTATATTAAAGATGTTGCATTGAAGTATAATGGCATCACTGTTGACTATTTAAATGCTTATTTACAGGTTAACAAATTTCACTGTTCATATCGATCATGGAAGAAATAAGTTATATTCTGGACTACATGGGTTACTCAAGTTTTGTAACTTAATGTATTTAAATTAATGTCTTTAAACGTACTTAACTTTCGATCAATCGTGTTTGTACAAAGTTTTGTATACTTTGTATAAATTTTAACAGGTGCGTTAAAAGATTTAACTTCGAAAACATACTTTTGGACAAAGTATTAAAAGTATTAAACATGATATCAATATTAGGTAATTTAGTTGATATTTACTTTTTTTTTATTTATGTAATTTCTTAAAAGAAATGTATACGTGACTCATTTAAAGTTTATTATTAAACTGAATTGTTATGTTTAACTGGCGAATTATTCTTCAGTTAACTGTCTTTAAAAACGCAGCTAGAAAAAGAAATGTTTAAAACAGTTTCACCACAAAAAAGAGATAAAACAGATATTATATTGACGTCAAATAATCCCAAGGATGTCGTAACTGATGATTGTTCACATTTACAGTTTATATCTTTTGTTGATCTTATTAAAGTCAATTATTACCAGTTTTTTTAGGTAAAATGTACCAGCAATAGTCTTGAAAAGAATGTATTAGAAAACTTATATTGACAATTGTTTTCAAGGATTTTGAATTACATTTTAAATTATGATGATGAAGGCGTTGATGTTATGAGTCACATGCCAAGTAACACAAACATAAAAACGAGAGCAACGTACAAGCTAGCAAGTGAATAGTGTTACTAAAAGGCTAGGACCAATATAAAGATAATGTTTTAACCTTTACTATTGCATTTTTCTAAAGCTCTATGTAAGCGATAGGTCTAGTGTTATTTCTGCTCGTGGATACATTTTTGCCTCGAAACTTGAGCATTTTTCTTGTTTTGCATTTGAAAGAGGAGGGTACATATTCAACTTAAGGTATACATTATACTTCGTTAAACTTTTACGTTTTTACCAGATTGTTCGCTGCAATTAATAACACATAGTTAGTACAGAAGGTCGCAGTGAAGAAGGTTAACATAGGTTAACATATATAGCTTAGGTTATTCATTCAGCTGTAATATTAGACGTTTTGTTGGATTAATTAATTGTTTGCGTATTAAATATAAACTTACACTTATACTTTCTCATCATTAACAAGTTATATATGAATTTTGTAATTGTGTGTGCCGCTTATGTTTTTGGCAGAATGTTGGTCTTGTTGTTGTTGTTTTCCTTTCTGTTTACCTGATGCTGGATTTAGTTAACTTCATGATAAACCACATTTTAATCCACGTTTTCAGGAATACTTATGATACCATTAGACATAAGGTGTATGGGAACTAACGAAAAAGCATGATGACTAACATTGTGCAAAGTTAAGTAGCCCATTGTATAAACAATATTTAATTTTAACACGTAGTTATCGTTTCACAACAGGTAAACCTTTCCTAGCTTGGTTGGTTAGTTAACCAAAGTGGTTATCCAGCTGTATAAATGCTGTTAACCGTTTAGTACATAAAATGAAATATTTTGTTTTATCCAAAACTTAAAAATTAACCAGAGCACCCCACGATGCAACATTCGCATTTTTGTAATAATTAACTGACCATTTGCCATTATTGGAAGAATTTAATTTAACTAAATCTTGTATACAATACTTTTAAATTAAGTACTAGTTGTAATGCCGGATTATCGGCGTGCCCGGTATTGTGGGCAGGTTTCTCATTAAAAAAGAAGCCAATAAGTTAAGTCATTCTCTTTGACAAGCCAAAAAGGAATATGTTGGCTATACAATAATCAAGATTTTACTTGGCTGATAAAAGTCATTCCTTTGCTTTATCTACTTCGATGGTCAAACTGGTAAAAATAAGCCTTAAAGCGATACAGTCGAATTTGAGTGTTCTTTTTAAAGTACCTATAAGTCAAATTTACTAAAACGTACTGTTTGTTATATCTTTGATACAAGTGGGTAGGTAAGTCAGAAATGAGATATTACTTGAGATGAAATTTGTCAAATGACCATATTGTGCTAAAGAGTACTGTATATCCCTTTAATTTTTACCAACAATGCTTGAAAAGAAGTGTCTCTGAAAAATCCATATTCTTCGTTAGATTCAACGTCTTACGTCGATATTAAACCGAAATTATACATATATTATACATATATCATTTTACAAAAGTGTATTAATAATCATAGAGATATTGGTCGATAAATACAAGATCATACATTAATACTTTTACGTTCTATGGCTGTTTAAGGGCATGTTAAGATATCAGTTCATAATGTTAATCGGTAAATAACACCTGTTGTTCAAGGAAAAAAAGGCACATATGGCTTAATTACCATATTATTTATACTGTGTTAAACATGTTATTAGGGCTGACCTTGTGCGATATTGTGGCTCATTATATTATATTGGCTATGACCACATTACCAACACTAACTAAAAGTGGTATTAATTTACACGGATATATTATTGGTAAAAAAGGTACTTGTGAACTCCAATTCATTTTCAGGTTGTATAATCGGAAGGAGAATTAAGTACTGTAATTAGTTTCTGATAATTCGCAATTTTCGCTCACGTATTATTTTTCGCAAAATGAAGCTCTAGAATGTATTCTAAAACAAATTCAAATTTCATCTAAATCCAACTTTATCTATCGTGGGCACTTTTTCTTGTAACCTAGAAAGTAAAACAAAAATGTAAATAATAGGAGCTTATCGTGTAGTTGGATAATCAATAATCATAATAAAGTACCTCTAAAAATTGTAGTGTGTTATTATGATTAACTTATTGAAGTTAGGTGTATGTTTTTGCCGATGTGAGGACGTTGTCACTAGATAACATATCGTGTTGCGTGTGCAAAATACTATATCATTAGTTAAAAAAATTTTGATTGGTTAGCACCATTCAAACGAAAAACAGACCGCTAAAATGAGGATGGACTAATTGAAAACATTACAAGTGGAAGTTTCAAAACTTCGTTTTTCATACAGAAAAGGCCAAATTAGTTAACATCGAATTTAACAATATCAATATCATAGAATATGATTACTTGTATCTTGAACGTTAGTACGTGCCTGGTAGTTATGGTGGGTTTATTTTCTCTCTTTCTCTCTTTCCCGCTTGACAAAACTGGAAAATGTATTTACGATCAACTTGCACTGATAATACAATTGTACAACAGTCTAGCACCTGTTGATCATCTCATGTCGTTAAAAGCTACATTTTATTACGTTTTCCTTACAATTGCAAAAAAATAATAACAAAATCTAGTTGACAATCAACTTTTCGTTGAAAAATGCGTCTTTATTCAGTCGTTTTAAGGAAACATGTAGCTGGAATAAATTATCGGGTTCCATTTTGGAAAAAATAACACCATATTATTTTGAACTTTCTTTCTTTTAACTTTTTATTAGGAATTATTAAAGTATGAGTAAATGTATAAAGTTTTTTGTTACCACATTTCTCTCTTAAGCCCCATAAAGTTTCGATCGTGTTACATGACTATATTAACTGCTGATATATGTCGATTTAGACTTTTTGATATTTACAGGTTACTTATCACATTCATTGTTTATCTGCATCTTTCCCTCGTCTCGGTCAACACATTGGAGACTTCTTTTTGAAAGAATGTATATCCTTAAAAGGAAATTAAAATAACTACGCAAGGAAGAAAATAGCATTGACTGATTGACTGTTTATGCCACAGTTATGACGCTTATCTACTAAATTTAGACTAGTCTAGACCGTCTTAACTAAGACACTATTCTTTTTCAATGTAGTACTTTGTATATGATAACACTGCCATACTCACATGCTAACACAATTTTAACATACGCGTATTTTGTTGGTTTGACAGTGTTTTATACAGAAAATAGAACTTTTATTTGATATTCATTCATCAAAAGGACTTTTAGTCTTACTTGAAACCACTATATTCGAATTTATATATATAATCTATTAATATTATGTTTCTCTTAACTTGTCATTTCATGTGACGTTCTTCCACTTCTTGTCGGTTTAGGTAAGTAAAATTTATGCCTTTTAATTCTAATCATAAACAGTTGCATGCAGCAATATCGTTGCTGTGAAGTATCGTCATCAATTTCTTGTGTTTATTAATTATATGTAAGTATGGTAATACTGATGTTATATTTGAATATACATTTAGGTTTGAATTTATATACGAGACTCAACTATGTTAAAACATTCAACTTGTTTGCAGACACTCATATTTATTTTGATGCTGATAAATCTGCATTTTAAATAATGTTTAAGGTGTAGATGCATTTCGAAACAAGAAAACTTGTCACCGATTCATGTCTTTCATCAAACGATACATCTATTATATGTCTCACTAGTAAATATTAACTGTATGAAACAAGTTTTTGAATTGCCTTTGTTTAATAATTACAAGGGATCACATTTTCGATTGGATGTGAAAGCACATTAACCAATAGCACATTTTGAAAAGGGGAACATCACAAAGTGAAAGAAAATGTATATAGTGTTTTCAGTTTGCAAATCTCGAAAAAACAGAAGCATCTTAAATGAACGTAAAATTCTGTAGTGATGAAATATTGTTATTGCAAAATTTTGACACCATTATATCATTCATCAATTACTTCTGATTTTGAACATTCACATGTTTCTTTCCAATCCACGAACTGTTGAAATATTTTCAAAATATTGAAATTGTAATAAAAAGTACATTTTACAGTATGGAATTGTATACTCATGTAGTAGTAGTAGTGGTAGTTGTTGTTATTGTAACTATAGAAAAAGTAGCAGTAGTAGTAGTAGTAGTAGTAGAAGTAGTAGTAGTAGTAATAGTAGTAGTAGTAGTAGTAGTAGTAGTAGTAGTAGTAGTAGTAATAGTAGTAGTGGTGGTGGAGGTAGTAGAAATTTTAGAAATATCGATTAATATTGTCGCTGAGACCTAGCGGTATTTCAGTCTGAAGTGTTTTAATCGAGTTAGTTCAGCAGTAAATTTGGCCAGTAAGTAACAGCCTTTTGGAACATCACACCAGCAACCAATATACATGTATTTTAAAGGATGCCATGGAGTAAGAAAGTAACTTTAAAAAAAGATCTTAAAATGACGCAAGTCTAGTTTGTACGACGAGTTCTGATTATAGTCAGGATTAATTCCGTTGACAAAGAGTATTTATGCGCAGGACATTTTTTTTTCAGATAACTGCATATTTTATGTTCATGAGTTGGTAATCATCTCATACTGTATAAGGATATGGGGTTTCCTTTTTTCTTCCTGTTTATATAAACGTGTCTAGATAGAAGGCTTTGCAAAAATGCTGATAACATCAACTGGTAAACTAGACGTCACTTGAGCCCCAAAGAGCATCACTTTTAAAACAATAACATATTGACCAAATTTCATTGGCCAGATATTCATTGATAAAAGTTAAATGTCTTGTTGCCTTTTAGATAGATGCATACAGATTTTATCCAGACGCGGATAATACAAGTTTATAAATGTAGCAAGTGTATTCCACAAACAACAAATCTGATCTAGCTTTTCCAAATTTGATGCTAGTGTTGTCCATTTGTATTTTTTATTTCAATCGGCTGATTTATTTTATTTGATGAAACAACAATACGCTCAATCGCCAATTTCATTATACTCAGCTATTCAGGAACAGTAGTGTCTTACTTTCTTCCTAACGGTGACTTCATTCTAAAACACGAAGCTGTAAGGGAGCATAAAGTCATCGGCCTAGCGACCGATAAAATACTATTACAACATTTTATTATTACTTTTTATTTTTAAAAATCATACAGCTTTATTCATGGCAAGGTAAGTCGATCCATTCACGGGATTACAACATTGCGTGCGAAATAAGAAAACCAAATTATTTTTCGAGGCCACCCTACATAACTAGTATTCCAAAAACAAACAACCAAGTCCGGATTCTGGAAAAAATTATACATACTGTGTACAATTAACAGATGCGGTTGTGTTGGGTTTTATTTCGTTAAGGGGAGTCTTGATCAGAGGGAAATATATACCGAACGAGTTTTTTTTGTAACATCTCATTCTACATTAACTTTAATTAGCATTGTGTCCCTTTGACGATTCATGTACATGATAAAAATCATGCGAGTGATTATTACTATGTAGATCAGATTTGCCAGGTTTTTTTATCAATTGCAAAGTTCAGCCAATTTTAAGGAATTTATCTTTGATACACCCAAAATATTGCTTCTGATTGATGTTGCACTTTTTGTGGTTTCGATTTTATGTCAGCTTCAGCAAACTCTTAATTAACGTGTCGACATTTGGGAGCACTAACTCTCATAGGGTTATCCATTACGTCCCATTCAAATAAAATTACTCATATATTCTATCATAAATATCATGATAAGTTTATAAGCCAGAATAAAGTCATATATTCATCATTTAAATAAATCCGATTACCAATAAGTATGTTTTATAGGAATCAATTATTTAAAATGTTTCGCTCTTCCTGATGATGATAACGAGGCCAACATAAAACCGGTATATAATTAAAACCGCCGCGGCAAGTTAGAAATATATCATGTAATGTGATACCAACATAGCTGCTTTCTTATTTTTATTTTAGTCTGCTAAAAGTCAAATGGCCTTTTATTTGGGTGTATCGTCCTACCAAACGATCTTAAAGAATCCACAGGCATGATATTTTCATAGAAGTAACTTTGGAGACGTTTTCTAAAGGTTTTAAACAATTCAACAGATAAAACAAGTTTAGTATGGTTAATTGGACAGAAGTTTGAAATCGTGTTATTAGTAAATTATAAGCTTTCCTAGTATTTGCACGTCGATTTGTTTCTTTATCCATATATGTATACCTAAAATTGTTGTGTAAATTTGTGTTGATGGAATTCAATAACAAAGTTTAGAGTATTTTTCCTAATGATTTTATTACTTACTGAAATCAGCATTGTGATTTGGCATTTTGTGTCAACATTTAGAAAAAAAAACAATACCGTTCAAAAAAAAAATATACAATTTCACTTTCACAAATTGAACGTTGTTGTTAATGAAGTTCTTGTTGTTTGTTCCGAAAGTGACAAAATATAAGTTATTATTAATATTAACTCTTTGATGAAATGTTGTCAGAGAAATATCATTTCTATGAAATCATGTTGAATAAAGCCAACTCAAATCTTTGTTTCATCTAATTTCGAGTGCCTCTTCAAAAGACACATCGATCCAGTAGTAAGGTGTCTGCAATGGTTAAGTATGTTATGCTTGTATATATCTCTGGATATTCGTTTAAGTGCCTTCTTATAAAATAACTTTCGCTCAAGTGGTCATTTCTTACAACTGAACAAAGCGTTCAAGCTTTGCCTTATCGTTGTTTAAATTTTTGGAAACAAAGGAACGTTGTGTTTTTTTCTTTAGTTTTCATTGTCAATGACCTAATATTCGTCGATAAGGAAGCAATGAAGGAACTTTTTAACTATTTGTCTGAAGATATAGTGTCAAAGTATTTTGAAAGAAAAATTGAGAAAGGAAACATGATAAAAGCAGTTCTGTCAATGTATACTACACAACTGCTGTAGTACGTTTAAAATTTCTGAAAAGGGAAAATGCTTACTGAATGTTTATGAAACCTTCGACTGTCATTGTAAAGAAAAAAGGAACAAATGGTTTTACCATTATTTAGACCAGCTTCTTCTATGCACTTTGGGGGAATTTTAAGCCCTCTGTCGGTGTAAGCCACTTCTTCGGCGTAAGGCTGTTGGCAAAATAAAAACCATTACTTTCTTGACCTGTAAAAACATACCCACCAAAAGCTTATTGGTCCTTTCCATACAATGTCTTGTTTTTCCACCATAAAAGATAATTAGCACTCACCTACCAAAAAATATCAAAATAGGTGTGTGGGTCAAGACTGTAACCAATTTAGATCATATGCATGTTTTCAAGCAGATTTAATAGTCTATACGCTGGTCGACATAGTAAAACGTTGGTTTCTTTTGCAGTCTCGGATATTGCATTTCACCGTACGGCATATCCATCGTGACATTTTTACATAACTTTACAACAATTACGGCGCAGTATACCGAGGCTTAATCATGACATTGAAATTGATAAATTGAGTATTGTTTCTTAAATGCATAAGCTCACAACAGAGGTTGATATAATAATTGCCCCGTTGTTAGAAAAATGGGATGGACGGAAAATATTAATTGTGCAATTAATGATTTTTCAAATGGTTGTCACTATTAGACCTGGCTAAAACACTCTTGGTAAACTGTTTGACGGAGTGTTGGTGGAATGTTAAACCTAACAGTTATCAAGTTGGTCCTATGTTATTTCTGCATAGTATTAGGGCGAATTAAGCTGGGTTGCAGTCAGCTCAACCAGCAATGTGCAATGGTTCAATGTCAAGGTTTAATCTGCTATCTTATTTCAATAAAAGTAAAGGAACGTCAACTTTTATATGTGGTTATAAATTTTTAATTCGCAGCATGACATGGCAACGATGCGTTAGCGACATTATTTATGTATTTTGTTGCATGACACGCTCTTAAAAGATATCTTATTTTAAAATATGTATTTGTGGTTGTTTTTTCTCTCGTTTTTTCAGCAGCCTTTGTATAGTAACTAACTATTTTGATTAGAGGATCCAGCATATCAACATAATTGTTTAGTTTGTGATTGCGAGTTGATATAAAAAGAGAAGAAAATGAATTGATTAAAACAAAATCTTAAGGTACTATTACGCCTAAACCGGGTCCATGTCTTTCATGTATAATTTCCATTCCAAATCAACCACCACATAACACCACAATTACCTAGGTTTTAGAAACCCAAAATCTTTGTAAACATAATGATAAAATGTAGCCTTTCGGATTGGCTTGTAATGATGCGCTTTTACTTAAATCCGCGACGTTCCGTTGCAGTCGCTGAATCTTTACAAAAGCTATTAAAAGGGGCGTATTATATTGTAATTATACATTTAACTTACAGATTTATTGCCTTGGTTGGTTTTGTTGTGTGCCAAAGTCATAATATGTCATGGTCATTTTTAATGCATCAATAAACCAAACTGAACTACTGGGAAATGTTACCATACCCATATGTTCTTGTTCTGTTATTTTCAAATCATCCCGCAGCGACATTTATGATCATTACAGTGATGTCGGGTTATTTTTGTAGAGTAAACCAGAGTATAAAGGTCGAACGGCGCGCAACAGGATAGCTGGAAAACCATACCAAATATAGTCCTTCAGTCCGACTCAATACCACGTATTGAGAGGTTAAGCATTACTGAGATACTACCGCCATCAAGTCATATTGTTTAATTCATATTCATATTGTCTCGTATTATCATATTTGAGTGTCTAGTCTAAGGGTTTTTGAAGAGTCATGTCGAAAGACTACATTTACATTTCCTTGTCTTGATGTTGCTGCTTGTATTTTGTTTTGTAAGTGTTAAATGACTATATGAATGTAACAGTATTACTCGCATTCAAACAGAGTTATATTAATTTTAAGGGGTTTAGGGAAACGCAAACCTGGTGAAAGAATATACACAACATATGATTAATAGTTTGTGAAATATATGTAAAGATATGTTGTATTATCTTAATTTGCACCATGTAACAAATATACCTGTATGTACGTCTAAACATGAAAAAAAATCGAATCCGGGCCGCTCATTTATTGTCGCCTTGGTAAAATGTCACGTAACATATATTTGTGTCCAAACGAAAATGTTTCCAAAAGCATGAACCAGTGGCGGCGTGCATATTCGTATACTTATTGCAGTATATTTGCCTTTTACTACGTAAATGAATCTCTAGCCTACAGTTACTTGACGAAGGACCTTTTGCCCAAGTCAATTATGCTTAGGACAAGTTATGTTAAAAAAAATTACGACTGCTAGTAAATGTCTTCGTTCCTTTGATACCATTGTTATTTAATGTAAGAAACTGTTTTTAAGAAAACATGATTTTCCCGAGATTGTTCGTATAAAATGTAATTTTAAGTGTGTCAATATTCGAATGTTTCATATACCAGAAAATATATTTCAGATTGTCTCAAATTGATCTGCTTTTTTAATTTCTTTTTATTCATTTTTTACTTTTAAATTTTTGTCATATTAACATTTACTGGTAACTGAATACGTTTGTCCTGAGCTTTTCATTCCAAATTTTAATATATTTTGAAACACTTTTAGAATCTTGTTAATTTTTAGTATTCATTGATATGTATTTTAATACATTTGTCTAGGTGTGTGCTGGTAATTATGGGGTGTATCATTCGATTGCTCTTTTTTTTTCTAAAATAATTCAAATTGTATCCGAACAAACAAAACATACGTCGATTCAAAAAAATGCAAAACTCTTTTAAATAAATTTCTCAAGAGATTTGCTCAAGATAATAACTGCTTATGTTTTCAGTGGGAAAAAATAAAATAAAACTGTTTTGTTGCAGAGGCGTTTAACATTCATTTTAAGGAAGACATTGTGTTTTATTCTTATTAATGATTGTGAAATCCGATAGGACATAAATTATGTGTTTTGAAATGAACACAAACATTATACATTATGCAATGTTGCATTGATTTTTTATTATTAGAGATATGTCGTTAGTGGACATGCTGTCCTTTCACTACAATCGCTTCCCCACCTCGCATTGTTTTTATGTGTTAATATTACTTTTTTTATATGCTGTGTTGATTTCAAGAACATGCCATTTATTTAATAGTAATAGACTCACACTATAAACACTTTAAAGAATGTTTATCTATTTTTATTGCTGATATAATTTCATGCTATTTTTATAAACAAAAACTCGTTTTTTATACGACGTTCATTGACAGACCGGGTTGTGTATTGTCATTTCAACCCCGGCACATGTTATCAAAAAGGATTCTGTGATTTATTTTACATTTAACATTGCCAGCACATAAAATAACGAATGTTGCGAAATACTGATTAAAGCTAACTGGAATAGCGTAGTGATTGAAACTGAATCGCAGTCCGAAGGTGTCTTGACAGAGCATAAACGCATCCAGATAAAAAGTATAGTAACTGCTTATCTCTTTTGTGTAAGAGTGCATATGTCATGCCACCATTTAACTGAAAACAATAATAAATAATAACTTTGATAAACGGTTAAATATACTTTCAATTTAAAGGGGTAATGGTGGTTATAAGCAATACCAAATGTAAACATACATATTGTGATCTGTTAGAACAGTCTGTGTAATAAACGCTTGATCCTAATAAAACTATCTGATAAAAAAGTCTGCACTAAATGTAACTTCTCACCCTTGTCGTTCTTTTACAGACATTTATAGATACTCAAATTAATACATATATATTGAACTTTTGCTTGACAAATGGCGTGGCCATAATGAAACAGCGTTTTAGTCGTAGTTGTTTTATCATCATGCTGATGCTAGCTTGCTCTGTCTCTATTTTGTGTGGAAAGATAGCATAAATATTTTGCTTAATATAGCATCACCAAAACCGATGTTATTAATCAAAGACTTCAATTAAAAGGAAATCAAATAAATATTTAAATGTGAATTAAAATATGTAATCATGTTTTATATTAGAAACATAATGAAATATACACTCATTTTTGTACTGCTCGGGAACCATAATAAGTAGAAATTTAAACCCATAATTATTATTTTAAAAGACTTATCAGCAGTCATATCTTATATGCATCTTACCTGATGGTACTTGAATTCTATTTCGCTTTTGTGCCAAATTGTTTGGTTTGGTCTCTTGTGCTAATCGCACGACATTTTGACTAGCTATGTATAATATATAATATATAAATCCTCGTCTCACAATTGTCTGAAACAGTTGTAGTGTTTATTTGTGTATGACCATCAAGCAGACAACATACAAAAATAATCATATTACCAAAGTGTAAAGTTTGATTAAAATGATGTTTGTATGGATTAAAATTAAAAATTAATTAATTCAATTCAAATTCAGATTGCTACAAACTAAGATAAAGTTTATATAATAAATTAATTTTTCTAGCAATAGCAGTACTTGTGCTGGTGATAGGACACCTATTCCTGACATTCAGAGATGTAGTATATTTGTTTCTTTCGTAATATAACTTTGTTATTAGCTTCAAATTGAAGGCTTATAACTGCAATAATTGAAGACGTATAAAACCTTGTACTAATGTGATTTTGTACATGGGTTTCTAGTTATGATTATTGTTGTCAACATCTGTTTAGTTCTCAAGTTAGGGATTAAGCTTTACGTATTTTCTTTTGTTAAAGTTTTGACAGAGTTAGTTAAACAAAACTTGTCTTTGAACGTAGTTATACATCCACTTAACATGTATGCAAACATCATGGACATGTTTACTCAGATGTTTAGGTTATATGAAATAGATGTATGCTGCTATACAACTTGAAATATTGAGAGAGAGCGCGTGCGAGAGAGGGAGAGAGAGAGAAAGAGAGAGGGAGAGAGAAAAAGAGAGAGATCAGTGATATACGTCAGTGCTTGCAGTGTTGACTTTTGTCTTTTGGAACTTTTAGTTGCTGAGACATTTACCTCGTGTTCAAAGTTGTCATACTTAAGCATTAACTGTCGTGTTGGTTGTTGTTTTTGTTGTTGATTTATAATATATTATTAATGTTTGTTCGTTCAGATCTTTACTTCCGATTCAGGTGCCTGATGTTAGTTATCTTCTTGAGCTGGGATTTTTATTTTTATTTTATTCGTCTTTGAAAAAATAAACTTTCAGATGAGAGTAAAAGGAATTCCATAAACCTGTTCAAGCATTCTAATTGCCGTTAACTGTCTTTAAGTTTTTCTCTAATATTGTAGTTTCTGTCTGCGTCAGTCTCATTGTAATTACAGTGTAAACAATGTAAATCTAGAAATGTAGTTTTAAATTTTGAAATTTAGTGTATACTGTTTTAGAGAATGCCATCAGGAAGTGCAAAGTCTGCCGACTTATCGTCCCAAGGCGATAAGTCTTGCTTTTTCTTCTTTTTTTACATGCATAATGTCAGTGTTCTTCTTGTTTTGCGCAGTAACGTTTGGCTAGCGTGTTAGAGCCTTTGTCAAGTGAACAATTTGTGTGTTGTATTTCTCATAGGGTTATTTTATATTTTGTCTGTATAAATTTACATACAGATAACATGCAGACACATTCCGTGATTGAAATTAGTTCACAACCGAATGCATTCACCCAATGAAGATATTTCTATTAGTGCGTCCCACAACATTTTATTTATACCAAGGGCATAACAGTAATGAAAACATGCCCAATATGAACTAATAACATCACCAGACATGAATAATGTTGTGATAACTAAAACTTTTACTAAGTGTCCTTATTTATACAGTAGTACGTGCGATCTTCTTTCATTTGTAATTGCATCTCTTGCAAAACCGGCTTCGCTCCCTAAACACCGCCCTCCCCCGCCCCCTCCTCAAACGAATATCGACAGTTTTCTTAATCACGTGTCATTAGTTTAAAAATCTTAATCTTAACCTTCAACTAAATATTTGCCTGCATCCAGTAAACAACGTGAAGCTTCAATTCATGGGGTTTCTGTTCAGTTTTTACATATAGTCGCTTGCTTGTTATTACGCACTTATCGGAATGATGTTTTCCAAATCTGGGAGTCAATATGTTGCCCGAACTAATGTTATACTGAGGACGTGCTTGCTTATTCAAATAATGGAAATAAAAGTCCATGAGTAATGAACCGATACATAAAATCAGAATAAAGGAGCTGTATCTTAGATTCAAGAAGGAAACATTTCACACAACTTAAAGATTGGATAATTTTCTACCAATCATATAAACACACATCTTTGCTTCTCAAAGATTGTTGCGACTGTCAATCCTTTTGTCGTCTGTATATTTTCAATGGGACGTCTATTGTTGTGATTTTGTCATTTTTAACATTTTACTTGCATGTTTGTTCTTATATCTTATAAATGTTTTATTTAGCGTTTCTTTTTGGAATTATAGCAACGATACCTTATACAAGCACCAATTCAATATTCAGCAATAAGCATTTTCATGTCCTGCTATCTGGCTGTATTTCTTCCATACAAAAGAAAAAGTGATTTTGCAACAAAAATCAGACAGACAAGAAAATTGTCCGACAACAAAATAACCCATTCGAAACAATGATCGGTTAAAAACATTATGGCCGAAGAAAACAAACAAATCTTAGTTTTCTTCAGTGTACAAGTGTGCATTTAGTCTGCAGAACTTGATTAGCTATGCATAGAACTCTGTGCATGCAAATACCACAAATAAACTTCCATTGATCGAAACAAATTTGAAAGATTTCTCGATACATTTCTGAGATGCATTTAGCTATGGCACATAGCTACAGCAATCTCTTTAACAAGTTATAGTAGTTTTTTACATAGATTCTTATAGGTCTAGATAGAGAAGGAATGTCCGGGTCATAACAGTCGTTTCAATCACGATCCTTTTCGTTCTAAATTTCACCAGCGCAAATATAATGTGTAGATTGAAAAGTAGCATTAAACTCTCCTGAGTGCTTAGCCTCTCACCGCGTGGGTTCGAATCCCGTTCGGGGCGAAGGGCTTGATGTGGGAAGGTCTTCCAGATGACTTGCGGTGCGCCGGTATTTCTGCCCAGACATTTGTTAAGAGTCTTTCTCCACCAAAAGGCCGGACATTACTTTAATGATCTTTATTAGTCGCTGCCATGTATTTCAAAAACCCAAATCGTCTTATTCGAGAAGATACCATAAAATATCACTGGCATTGCGTTCGTTACCTGCATATGATAGATAGCATTAACAGCAATGAACACAAAAGCCCGTCAAACAATTATCAAAACTTTCATGTGGAGAATAATAACATTAGCAAAGCTTTTTTCTTCAATACCTATTGCATGTCTTTTAAGAGCGTTAAATGTATGTGTCATGTGATTAAAGATGTTACCTCAAGTGTATATAACCGTGATATCTAGATTTTTTTTTTCATATACATCAAACACAAATAACACTACATTTTATTTAATTTTCACACGATCTATTATTATGTCCTTGAAAGAAGAAACCTTAATGATGGATGCAGATTCATTTATTTTTTATCCTAGTCAGGTCTTATCCTAATGTTGAAAGTGGCACTTTTCATTGATTCTCAATTTCAAAATTATTTTGTTAAATTATAGACGGCTTAAAAATAAGGTAAACATTCATAAGCTGATCACATACTCAATTAGATGTTCTGATGATGTTGTTTTACTGTTTTAAGTATATTATGGTGTTTCAACATTTTACCTATTACTTTTACCAGTTAATTGAAAAGTGTTATCTTCAAAGCTCGCGTAAGAAAACTACAGTTAATAAAATACTTCATTAGCTTCAACGCCATTTTAATATACGGTAACGAACACAAATCAAATGTAAACTTCCAGTGGTCTTTTATAAAACCATTTAAATGGGCGCGCAATATTTAAGCAATTGTTATCAATAAAAATTGAAAAAACCTAACGTTATCTACGCCGATAACGCGATCGATTTAATGTGCATTTTAGTTGTCGCATCTGCTTGATTTAATTTACTAAAAAAAATATCTGTCTTAAAATAGTTATGCCCTGTTTATTTTTATACTCTTTAGCAATAGATATACATTTTATTCATTATTCTCTCGCGTAACTAAACAAGGACAATAATACATGGATAGTTTATTTGTTTGCAAAAGTACAATGTGTCTATGTTAAAGTAGGAAACACGTCATTAATTTGCATTCTCGACGATTCGTATATTTTAATGTCATATTAAGGATTCAAAATTGCCTCGCCATTGCAAAAAGTAAAATTTGCAAGCCCCAATTTTATAAATAATATGAACCTAACATGATTTTCTTTATTTGAACTAAAGCATATATTACAAACTTACGCGTTGGAGCACAACTTTTATCCCCTCTTATATGAACCTTTCTATTGTTGAAGGACATTCACGTCTCAATGACCAAATATGAGTTTTAAGATTTGTTCTCACTTTTACATTTGGCGTGCATGTGGATACCTTGGTCCTGTGTCTTTCAATTTTTGTATATGTTGCAATTTTTATAGGAGTTGGTCTTATATATTCTTATTCATGATCACAACAATGTTACTTGTGCAGTGTGGCGGTCGTGAAAAATCTCCCCGTGCATGTAATTTATGTTGTCATTTAATTCATCCTATAAGGATTGTTACGTGTATTTCCTCTGACAGACTTTAAAATTGGGTTCCCTAATTCTATTTCCGCATGAACAGGATGCTACAACCATTTACTCTTCTCTGATCATTTTTTTTTCTTGATTCGAATAGATAATTTCATTTACTATTAACGTTTTCTGGGGTTTTCCAATCGAAATAATACCTATCTCTATGTGGACATTATTTTTCAATGACGTCACTGCTTTCGTCATAACTTGTCAAACAAAACGTCAGCGCTTGGACACTTATTCAAATAGATCAGTTTTTTTTATCATTGCTTGCATTCGAGAAACCCATCAGGAAGTGCGAGGTTAGAGCTCTATAAAACCGGTTTAAGCACCCCAGTCGGTCCATATTGCCGACTGACCGTTCCAAGGCGGTAACTGTCGGGTTTGTTCTTATTGTTCAATGACTCGTCACAGATTTGTTCTCACTTTTACATTTGGCGTGCATGTGGATACCTTGGTCCTGTGTCTTTCAGTTTTCAATTCTACTGAAACGGCAAAACCGTTCTGTCGTGTATTTTTGTCTTTTAACACAAAATGAATACATATTTGTGTAGGTCGAAACACCCACAAAGGTAATTACGCACTGTACTACACACAATTTCTTGCAGTTAATCTTTTAGATAATTGCATATCATTGTCGTTGTCATTTTGTAGATCTAATGAAAGTGTTTATAAACCTAGTAAGTAAATATTAAATTAAGCATCGACTCTATGCCTTTTGATGTGGAAACAGTGTTGTAAAACATGAATTCAAATGCATATTTTTTTCAGTTTTCCTACCTTTATTTTAACATGTCGCATGATAGGTCTAATTAGATCGTTAATATAAATACAGCTGAAGAGTGGCATTCATTAGCTTTCTCGGTAATTGTGGAGATGTCGTCTAATGAGACGATCACCATAAACAACTGTATAGGGTTGTTTCAGGGATTTTATGGTCTTTCAGCAAAGGGAACTACTTTTTTTTATTTCTGGTTTGTAAAGTTAATTCAGTATGAATACGATATCTATAAAGATTATTAAGAATTAAAATGTTTATTTCTATACTTTTGACGTTCTTTATTGGAATACTTTTGATGTAATTTATTGGTATACCTTTAAAGTTGTTTATTAGTATACCTTTAATGTTATTTATTGGTATACTTTTGATGTTACTTATTGGTACATGTATACCTTTAAAGTTATTTATAAGACCTTTGGTGTTATTTATTGGTATACCTTTGATGTTATGTATTGGTATAGTTTTGTTGTTATTTATTGATATACTTTTGTCGTTGCCCTTATGTCACTTTTTGCTGTTCTGTTTTGGATATTAAACTTTTAAGGTGCATGTTTGTTTTATTTATCTTGCATGCATAAGTTTGATTCATTTCATTGTTAATGTATTTTATGCAATCAAAACTGTTTATTTTATCAATTATATGCAACCGCTATAACTGTATGCATTTTACGTTTATACCCACAAATGGGTAGTCTCTGTATATCCTCTGTTAGGGTAAATAACTTTATATTTGCTTGATATTTGCCAGCGTTTGTATAGGATTACTTTAAAGACAGTTACACATTAAATGAACGGGGTCTAACAAATATTCATAACGATCGTTTTATACACAAAGACAAAACAATGAAGCTGTAAAATGGTAAATTAGTTTCTGGTGCACGTTCAAGTTAAAAGTTGTCATTGGATTTACTCATGTTTGTCACCGTGTATTGTAACCGTGAATTATTATTTTAATCTGCATTAGCTAGCAAGGAAATAACATAAGATTGTGCGTGTTTTGTTGCAAAATTAAACATCGAAAGAGAATATAATAGAAAATTAATTACAATTTGATGAAACGTCATTACCATTTTTAGCAAGCCTTACATAACTTTAATGTCCCCTACACCAACTACAAAATGCATTGTCTGCTTAATGATCGATATACACATTTACATTAGGAAGTAGGATCTTCGATGGAGGTAAAGTACCTAGCAGTCAAGAACATTACAAAAGTAACTGAAGTTATGTATGTCAATATTCGTTCAAGTGTGTTTTATCAAACTCGTCCGACTTAAGTGGACATCTCTTCTAAACGTTAAAATTATGAGTGCGCAAGCCGTGCACAATTATTGTTTACGATGATTCGGAACAAAGGATCTTTGTGTTTCCTCTTATTTACTTGTTATTATACAGCCACTTAGGGGGCAAATGTCATAAATAAGGAAGCTTTGAAAAAGCACTTTAAAAACTACTTCAACTTAGTATGTTTGACAAATACAAACTGTTACACTGACGCAGTGAAAACTATAACTTTTGCGAGGACAAATGTTAGTTTCTGTTGTTTGCAAATCTGGTATAAAAGGAGTAATAAACAATCAACGAAAAAAAATATAATGCAGCGCCATAGTTTATCTGAAGCAACTTTGGAGACTTTCACTGAAGGTTTGGGAAATCTTCGACGGTCTTTTTCATCGATTCGCCGAAAAAAGAAAAAAATGGTTTTACCATTATCTGTACCTGCTTCCCCGACATACTACGTGGATCGTTCAAGCCCATCCTCACCGTCAAGTTTGTCGCCGCCTGGTTGTGGATATAACCGTTTTAGAACTGGCAAATCGAACACACTAAGGGTTAACATGTAAGTTGGATTAAACTTTATTGATTTGTAATGCTCTCTGAAACTGTGGTAAAGGTCATGCATGCAAAATGGTTCATATGATAAAAGAAGAAAACAAAAATTTACTTCCATAATTGCAGGGATAAAGTTATGTTCAACTTTATGTACGGTGTACTTTCTAAATGTTTGGTATATTTTGCACTATGAAATCTTCAGTGTAAATAACACAATAAAATAAGAAATGTAGCTACTTGGATGGGGGTTTTTCGACTACGTTTCCTGATAAAATGAGAGGCATTTATGTACAGTAGCATCTGTCTGGTGGTAAGCTGCCAGCCTCGCAAACTCGAGATCCCCGTTTCAATTCCAGCATGTTGTCATTTTTTGTTTATCTTTTTGTTCTTTCACTTTTACAAAAATGTGATTCTGTTACATGTAAGTTGATTTTATTTCATTTCGTACATTTTACGAAACTATATATTATTTCATCAGTTTGTAAATGTTTGGGAATTGTTCAAACAACAAACTGGCGAAGAGAACCTTTTAGACGCCAAATGGGTTGAAATCCATGACCATCTTTGTCCCTAAAAGTATTAGAACTAGCCTTAAATTGGCATTTGGTCTGAGACCATTACAAGCAACATCCTTTCAGACAGACACGCCAAATTTAGGAGTAAGAAATTGTTTTACAAAGGTGTTTGGTATTTCAAATTACAAAACCTCGGACAACAGAATTAAAGCAAACCTGTCAAAAAATGACTTTGTCTATGTGATTCTAGTCCATATGTTTGAGGATGAAACAAAAATAAATTTTAATTTCTACTACTACTACTACTACTACTACTACTACTACTACTACTACTGCTACAACTACTACTACTACTACTACTACTACTACTACTACTACTACTACTACTGCTACGACTATGACTACGACTATTACTACTGTTACTACGACTACGACAACTATTGTAACTATTCCTACCAAAACCACTACTTCTATCAGCACCACTACTACAACAAATTCTACAGCAGCAGTAGTAGCAGCAGCAGTAGTAGCAGCAGTAGTAGCAGAAGCAGTGAAACTTGTGTGGTAGCAGTAACCATAGTTGTAAAAGAAAAAGAAACACTATCTATTTTTGTAATGTCAATATTATTATTAATCCCGAATTTTAGGCAATACTATATATTCTACAAAAAATGACAGGCTTTAAATCCTATAAAAATCATAGTATTCTTCACATGGAGCTTGCTTTCTTTCTGTCTCAAATGCATTGGTAAGCTTTGGAGTTTGTTGTACAGTCAACTCTCGTTATATCAAATTTCAAGGGACCGTAGAAAATAGTTTGAGATATCCAAAGTTATCCGAATTCAAGGTTAGTTTGTGTAAATCTTAAAAATCTTACCTGCTATAACAAACCTTAATATTTTATTCAATAATCAGTACGTGTATTGTGGGTAGGTAGTGGAAGAATGATAAAATCACTAACGCGACCTCTCATTGTATTTACAAGTTGAGAAGCCATGTCAACAAGTTCTCAAAAACTGTTACAACAACAAGTATAAACTGAAACACTTTAATAAGCGTTAATTGATTAACAAAATTGTTGTTCATTAAATCAGCTAATTAAATAATAATTGATTAACCTCTTCTCTAAATAACATGACATCCTGATTGCCGATAATTGGCGATAAAACTCGCGCCCAAATCTCCGCGAGTTTCACGGTATGTATGAAAATCACTATTGTTGCCGTTTTGCATCTTATAGCAATTTGAAGTATGAGATAGACCAACTGATTTCAACAGTTTTATACGTGTGGGGACAAAGAATTTAGTTTGATATATCCTATAACTTGACACATCCGAATTTGAGTTAAGCGGAGTCGATCTATATAGACACTATAGGGAAAAAACGGGACCGTAGAAAACAGTTGAGATAACCGATTTTGAAATAACGAGAGTTGACTGTATTTATGTTGGGATATATTTCCATTAAAGTAATGAAATTCGATTTGCATAGCCATATAAAAGACAATTAACATTGAAGTTTGCGATTGTGGTTTTAAAAACTAAATTCGCGTGGATAAAAATAATCAAAACATTTGCATTTTGCATAATTATTTGGAATTGATAAAATACTTGAAAAGCCCGTAATGAATTGCTCTCAATATGTTGACCTGTAAGAGAAAAATAAAAGAAAATACTACTACTACTGTTATAGGTCAATGTAGAGTCAATTCATAAATAAAAAACATATGTCCACTATTGTTAACTTATTTAAAGACTTCATGCCATAAATTAAGAGAGATAAAGATGGCACATCAAGTACAACGAATTTGTAACAATCAATCTATTAATAAAATGTAATTATGTAACATTTGAGATGGTAGTTAAACTCGTGATGCTCATCTCAGCTCCGAGTTTACCACAACGCTTGGTTGGATGTTTTGTTTTAGTACACTGCCTTTTTCAGCATTTAATTCAAAAGTTTAAGCACGCCAGTCGGTCTTTGGGCAAACTAATTGTGTAATGCGGTTATAGTTGGCTTTTTTTTCCTTTCAGTGTAATTGATCGTCCTAGTCTTTATGACACGTATTTTTTTACTTTAAGATAAACTTGCGTATTTATATCTCATTCTTGCGCTGTTTTAAATTCCTATTTCTCATAGAACATTGTCTCAGTATCGTATCAGTAATTTGACATATTTTGGTATAACATCATGTCTTATCATATTAACAATTTTGTTTATATATCTTAAGTAAATGTAGAATTACTTTCAAAATGCATAATAATTTCTAGCATATTAAACATGTACAATTAAAATGAGCCTGTTTGTTTTCAGTTTGCCTCAAATTTATTATCATTAACTCTAAGCCCTGTGTTTCTTTAAAAAACTGTCAGTTATAAATCTATTCAAAATTATTTTCTTTATTAGATTATTATTGAGCTGGTAATTATTTATCTCCAAAACCAGGAAAACGCCTATTCTTTATCCAAAGGGTCGCCACATTGTTTTTGTGTCAGCAAGAAGCTCCATTTCTATACGTGGTATTGCTAAGTCCTCTTTTCAGATGATAATTTTAATGAATCGGAAATGAAATAAATTGGCATTTGCTATGATGTAAACGTTTTATTGTTGTTTTTGTATTTTTATTAACAAATGCAATTACGTAAAAATATGTATACCTTTGTACCGCAAATTGTCCTTATTTTGAGAAGTTATGCGCTATTAAAACTTCAAGAATTATCAATGACGTTATGCACTTTTGTCACTTCTTCACATAAGCCATTAAAATTCGTCTGGAAGGTTGGAGAGAAATCGTGCTATTGACAGTAGACTGTAACAGAGTAAGCCAAACAGGCTGCTGATCACGTAGTTGACAACGATTTAACGAACGTATTTGTTAATTCCCTGGAAAGGTGCGAAACTTGCACCAGGAATAAACCAATTAGCGAGCTTTGGGAGACAGGTGAGCAGCCATAGATTATGCTTATAACCGGAATAGAGCTGACACCAAAGGGATATAGCCATTAATTCTTACCATTAATTTTTAACAAGAAGAAAATATTTGGTGTTTGTATTTTTATTTAATGAAACGAAATATATATGCGTATATTAGATTATCTGGAATTACCTGTATTTTTACACACACACACACAACACACATACAGATATATATATATGTATAGAAAATGAGGCACAGGAGGTCTGAACTTTAGAAGTTCTGATGTGTTTACTCAAATGTGATCTGGTCGCATGATTCTAGACTGCCATGGCTTCGTTTTGTTTTTAAGCTATAAAAATAAAACGTGACCTTAACTGGCTTCACATGGGGTGTTAAATGAATTGGAGGGAAGATTGTGGAGTTCAGATGGTTCTACCCGGCTAGACACAGCCTTATGCGGCACTGGAATCGACAAAAGGAATAAGAGTCTTACTTACCTAAGGCAGTGCAGTAAGCCAGTCCTATGTGAACAATAATTGTACAACCCTTCCATCATGAGCTATATGTGTGTATACTACACACACTTAACTGTTTATGACCCTTCTAACAGCATGGTGTGATTTCTATTTGCGGGGAGCTCTAAATAGGGCCATATGCTAGTTTAGATAGATGGTGTACTGTTTATTTGGTTCTGGATTTAAACGCAGGTAGTTTTTTAGGATTTATTCCTCCTTAAGGTTTTAATGACTTTATTGGGAGAGGTGTACATTATGTGACATAAAAAGTTGTACAGGTTATTTCAACATTTTGCAAATTTCGAAACATGTTAATGGCTAGTTTTGCAATGGTCCGTACCGAAGTAGGTTAAACGTTGGTCTCAGAGGCATGCGTTTGGCATATCCGCTTTTTAACACCTACACAAATAAAAATATACGTCAATTAATCGATACGGTTATAATTTGTGTTGTCAACTAATTTTTTACAAATCTCCAAATGCTATCCAATGTACGTCCACTTTATGGTATGATATGTGCAATATGTTTCGTCACATCCGTTACGCACGTGCTCCTTACTTATTCTTCCAAAGAATAAACATAAAAGAGCAGGCGATACAAAGTTGCTCCTCCGTTTCTAAATATAGATGTAGAAAAAAACATGGCCTGCGTGGCAAGGTTAGAAAAGATACACTTAACCATTTAGTTACTGTCTGTGTAAGAAAAGAGGTTAAGTATCTGTGTCAATCAGTCTTAAGAATAAGGCATTTTTTATTTAGGTCAGGGAGTTTTATTGTTTCAACACTGAAACCCAATTGCGCTGACCTGTTGGTTTTGCATTTAAACGTGAACTTACACGTTTCCTACGTGTGTCCGTGGTATGTGAATTTATAAGGCATACCGTCAATTGTTTATTGGCTAAATATAATTACCATTTTGTTAGTATTTACGAACATGTACCTTATGGGTCAAATCTGTGAATTGCAAAATGATTGCTGCAAAGCATGACATACGGTGCTATTCTTACAATTCGCAAGCATCTCATTTTACCACATAATAAAATCATTTGATGCGTCAAGTATGTATTTTAATAATGCAGTAATTCAATAGAAAAAAACACAAACACACACGCGCACGCACACAACCGCACATACACAAACACTCACACACACACACACACACACACACACACACACTGAGTAGCATATTACTTCTATCAATGTATGTATGACATCATACAATAGTGCTTTCGTATTTATCTGAAACAAGAACCAAGCTTCATTCAAAAGCAAAGCGTGGTGCGTAGAAAATACATTTTATCTTAGCTAATCTCATTTGACCATAGCCTAATGCTATGTCAGTTATATGTGGGTCTTATTTTACCCTAACAATATCATTACATATGTTTACATGTTTCGTGTTCATTTCATCGAAAACCATTTTCAAAACTAGAATTTTGTTGCAAAATGCTCGGAAGTGTTTTAATAGAACATCAAAGGCTTTTGATGTATTTGCAGAACCGGATTAGAAAAAGCATCCAGTGCAACTTCGGATTTTGTACAATAAATCATAAGGGCTAACTAACGGTCTTAGCTTATGTTGGAAAACGTTTTGTGTTTTGTTTAGGGATCAAAATAATTAAGCGTACCATGGCTTTTTATAGTTTGGGTAATACATACTAGGTTTTTTATTGATTTGTGGGCGTTATTTTATTTTAAAAGTCATTCTGTCCTATAAAACTAGATACAAACTCTAATTTCCATTACAATCTTCAGAAATAATAAAGAAATATATTTATGGTATTTAGTTTCATATATGGATCTTAAGATATCAAGAGTAAATGGTGTTTCGGGTTGAGAGGCGACAGAGTTTGAAGATCAATAAAAATAGGTTGTACAAGAGAAAAAAAACTGTGTTGGGTTCTTCTGCTTAACAGGCATGTAAACAATAATATCGACCTTGAGCTCGGCTATCTTAGAAATTGGTGAAGCTACTTGCAGCTTATTGACAAACGTTGATAGCCTGTTCCTTTTGACGGCAGGCAGCTGTCAGTGAACAACTCACTTACGCATATAATTTACCGCCGCGAAGGTGAAAGGTCACCTATTCTTCGTCCATACAATTGCTCCATTAAGCCATTTACATAAATGAACTTATTATCGAACCCTGAAATCAATTTATCTGTAATTGATTCTATGTTTTCAATATGTTATGCTTTTATCTGGTCGTCATTGAGCACATCATGCGCAAGGTGAGGTTTCTTATACCCTTTGTCCGTTGTCCATGGTGCGTCATCCATCGTGCGGAGTCATCAACTTTGCGTGTTAACACATAGAAGCTGAAAAAAATACCATCTATGGCCAAATCTTCAAAATACGTGGTCAGAACTTTTATCAGTATAAAATATTGGATGAATTCGTTACTGGGTCACGAGGGGTCGGAAAGAACGTCTCTACGTCTAATCCTACAAAAGCATTTTTGATCATTCATGAGGCAGTATTGATGGGCCAATCGTAACCAATTTTGGTCGACTGCATAAAATCCGGGATGAGTTCTGAACTATGTCATGTGGGAGTCAAAAGGTAAGCCACAAGCTCAAACCATAGCAAACCTTTTGAACTCCATAGAGGCCACATTTATGACACATTAACAGCAGGTGAAACTTGTTGCGCCACATTGAAAATCAACTGTAATAACAGTGATAGCACATTCATCAGCAATCAAGATAATATAAATGCTAGCTCAAACAATACTTAGTAGACAGTAACCATTATTGGCGTGTTTTATAAAATCAGCCAATGTTCAGGTATTAATTTAGAGATAACCTTATTCTCTTCTGAATCCTTTGCGACGACCAAGTCTACTATCTTATTATCATTAATATATGTTGCATTATTTTGAGGTTATATTTACAACTCAATTTAAATAAGGTAAATAATGCTGACTGATATGTGATGTGCGTCTGTTGTCATAAAATAATTTAGTATTGGATGAGAAACACGATAAGCTCATTTAAATTATGAATTGTATAGAATATACTGTAAGCCATTTGAAAGAAATTCTTAAACGAGATGCCGTAAAGACTGTTCATGGAATCTGTTTTACCAAACAATAAACATACACTTAAAACAACGCTTTCAGCAACATCCGCCGCAAAGTAAATCCTTCCATCCATGATATTTCGCTTTGGAAAAAAATATCCGATATTCCAACAGAAAAGAAACGAATCGTATTGTACTTTATACCACTCGTCGTGAAACAGTTGCAATGGAAATCCTTGCTTGTTTCGTTGCTATATCGGGAGTACTAGGTTTCCACCACACCAGTGTGGGAAGGATATTCAAACAACGATCACTTGTGCCGGTTTCATTATCGTGACTTCTTTTGGAGGTTTCATTTTAACAGTTTTGATTCTCGAACGACGTGCTTTTTGTTTATTGTGCTGCTTTAGTATTTGCTTGGTTGGCTTTGCATATCTAGCGTGTAAGTGATTTTTGCATACTTTATCGTTTATTTAGAAACACATACAGACATGCATATATATTATATTAAATATACCATTTTGCTTCATTTTAAGTTTTTCGTTTGATTTACTTCTTAGTGTAACTGTGTACTGTAACCGTGTGTGTATGTGTGCGTTTCTTTAATGAGTGTGTGTTGCTCCTCTAAAAGGTAATACAGGATTTTAAGTTTGTGTTCGCGTGCTTTCGGAATGGAAGATCATGATAATTGGTGACTTGGATAGGTAATTGAAATACAATTCTAGCTTTTGCAGGATATTGCCGCAACATCTGAATAATTTATAGCATTGCGCAATCAAATGTGCCAGTATCTTTTGGCACCTTTTTGGATACTGGATCAGATAGATTTACCCGATAATACATGCATCGTCGCGAAGGGAGTTCATTATCCTGTAATTTTAATATTTTATTTATAGTGAAATGCATGGTTACTCATTATAAATTTATGTTTGTATAGACTTAGTTTAGTTTAATTATTAGGTCAATCAAAACTCATTATTCCAAAACACTTTCACAAAGATGAGTATAAAGTTTTTGAAGCAAGTGTGGTTATATGGCAACTGCACATAAGAAAGTTTTTGAAAAAAAAAGTCGAAACATTTGTGCTACAAGTTGAACGAAACATCGTTTAATCCGATATACAAGATCTCTTCATTGTTTTGTGTCTATAAGAGTAGCAATTAGTTTAAGGGCCTTTTTATCAAATGTTTGTCACTCAAGCTGTTATTTTCTGCGGAAATTTAATTTATGACCTCATTTTTGTTGTTTGGGTTTTTCTTTGTGATTGCCCCTTAGTTTTTATTTATGGTTAAATATCAGAGGACGCACATGTGAAAGAGGATGCCTTAAAGTGCATTTTAAAGCAACCTCCTTAAGTTAATATAACAAAGTCGTCACTTGTTTGCAATAATAAAGAACCCGTTACACCGAAACTGGGATACAATCTCTAAGCAGAAAAATTGGGAAGGAACGGTTGTTCAGCTTATAATATGGGATTAATAAACAAGTAAAATGCAGCGTCATAGTTTATCTGAAGCAACTTTGGAGACGTTAACCGAAGGCTTAGGAAACCTTCGACGTTCTTTATCATCCATTCGACGGAAAAAGAAAAAAATAGTAATACCATCATCAGGACCTTCTTCCCCGACACATTACTTGGGCATTCCAATCCCTTCTTCGCCATCGGCTTCTTCGTCGGCGCCAAGTTGTGGACATAAACCTCTGAGATCTGTCAAATCAAACCCACCGAGGTTTGAAATGTAAGTGAGCTTT
This sequence comes from Sinonovacula constricta, assembly GCA_007844125.1. Classification (NCBI taxonomy): domain Eukaryota; kingdom Metazoa; phylum Mollusca; class Bivalvia; order Cardiida; family Solecurtidae; genus Sinonovacula; species Sinonovacula constricta. The sequence continues at coordinate 18,512,219 of CM017572.1, forward strand.
TTTATAAATCATCATGTTTTAAAATCATGGATTCTTACATGTATATGTAACCCTGATTAGGAGTTTCGCTCATGAACATTGTGTGTTTGGAATCGTACCATGTGTTCACTGCATGCTAACAAAGTTAAGGCGACACTTTACATGCATCAAGTGGACACAGTTAATAACTGATTATTTAGTTTAACTGTGTACACTTAAGATTAAAAGCGAAACGATTTTGTTTAAAAAAATAGCTTCTGTAACATTTAAGTAACATTTTCATACTAAGACAAACGAAACCGATCGAGAAAATGAGTCAAATGCAGTTTCGGAGTCAAAGAACAATAATAATCAATTTACAGGTAAAAATAACTGAGAGTAGTTATACTGTTCGTGATTGTTTAAACTTCTAGATGTGTGGTGTCCCTGTAAGGGAATCCATGATATTATTCTTCCAGCGCATTCTTATCTGAAAGACTTCCCCTTCTTACAACACTAAATTCTTCAGGTCCAATCCCGAAACAAGTTATGTTGAACTATGTAGATTTATTTTTGGACTGAGTGTGTGTTTCTGCATGAACGATTTAAAGTTTATTCTCTTAGGTCGATTCTGACATCAAAACAATAACTGATGGATTTATTTGAATTTTGTCTTAGGACTTTTAGAGAAGAACCTCGTTTGACAACCATGTATGTTTACAAATAAGAATTGAGTCATGCTGCTTAGTCAAACGTCAAAAAATGACAACAAATTAAGAGATAATTTTAAATGGAGCAAATATTATCTACGGATTACTTTTAGTGAAGTCTTAGTTATACGTTTTAAATTTTAACATTGTTAGATAGTTTAGAAAATATCTGAAAATAATCCAGAAAAAAAATGTACAGGATGTGCAACTGTAGAGATCAATTTACTTGTTACCAGGACATTTGAGATGGGTGTAGAATGGTTCTGATATAACTTGTGTGGGGCCTCTTACTTACACAGATATAAGCACACGAGACAAAACATTATCTCTTTATTATAGGTGTTTGTATAAATGAGGAGTTGTTGAGACATATACATATATAGCATACACGTTCAGTTTTGTTTCAAAAGTACATATAAATATTACATGTAAACTTAACAACACAGCGAGTGTTCAGATATTATTTATGAATATGTAATCTTATTCTTTAAACAGAAAAGGTCAACACCGCCTGCATATTGGTTATCTATATGTACTAATGTCAGAATTTATTATGATTTTATAAAAAATCATTTCTTTAAGAATGTCAGATATGTTTCATATATACGATAAATCTATAATGCTTTTTTAATATTGACATTTAAACACACACGTAAGGTATTTATTTGTATGTGCTGATAAGCAGAGCTCTACTATCATGACCTTGATAGAGGAAATACCATGAAAATAGTTCTCGTTCTCTTTGTTCTTGTATAATGACATTTCCACACTTACCAACAGAACTGTTAATGACACATTGTGTATGTAGTTTAAACCATGATATGAACCCTAGAAATCAATATACATCCCTGCTTAGAGCATTAAGATATAATCTTCCTTACTCCAGTCGAGAGAAGTAGGCTTTGTTTTTTCTATTGTTTTTACCATTCTTTAAAAATGGATATATGTTTGAAGCAGGTTTGAATACGATACATGATAATCAAGTTATAGAAAAACGCATGTGGACAAGTACACATGATATAAAACCTTGCAATATAAATGTTATCTTAAATTTTGTTGTATTGAAACCCCCTCAGAAAGTTCGAGGTTAAAGCTCTATAATCAGATTTAAGCAGTCCAGTCGTCAATTTTGCCGACTGGCTGTTCCAATGCGGTAACTGTTGTGTTTGCTCTTTTTTATTTAATTTCTCGACTCAATTTTTTATCACTTTTACATTGATTTGCATTTACATGTATTTGTTGTTTGTTGTTTTTTTCAAATAGTAATATAATATATACTGCAGTACTTATATGGCCTTGCCATCTTTTTGTATCCGTGATCACAACAATTTTATCAAAGCAGTGTGGCGGTCATACCAGATTTCAGCGTGCATTTCATGTATTTGCAGTGTAATTCATGCGTTCAGCATTGTAACTAGTATTTTCCTTTAAGTATACATGATCACTAGCTCTCTTTGCACTGCATGGATAGGAGGAACTTCTCAGGAAGTGCGAGGTTAGAGTTGTAACCCGGTTTCGGAACCTTCAGTCGACCGTTTAGAGTTGTAAACCGGTTTCAGAACCTCCAGTCTACCCTTTTGCCTACGACAAGTAGCTGTTAAGTTTTCCTCGTTTTATGAAAAGTCTAGACTCGTTTTTCACTTTTAAATTTGACTAGCATGTGAATACCTTATGTGTTGTTCATTTGTTTCCGTTGTAAAGGATAAATTAAAATTGTTTCCAAATTCCGATTGGTAATAAAATGGAGGCAAACTTCATTTAGAGATCCAGGTATGAGCTCATGTTTCCATGTTTCTTCACGTTACAAAAAAATGTATCTGTGACGAACAAACTACATAAGATTTGTGCTTAATGTGTTGCAAAGGCAATAGTCATTCTTTTAGTAATATATTATTTTAATTTTAAAAAGAAATCTGCATTTATTTGTATCGTACGAATGTTACTTTGATGACATTGTTATGGATAATAACGTATAAACGTAAACAAACCTGCCATTTGCAAAATATATTATTATTATTTCGTTTAATGTGTTGTGTTGTGGTTGTTTCTGTGTTTGTTTGTTTTTTAAGTTAAACTCAAAATCAGATCAAATGCCCTTTACAACTTTTGAACGTGTTTCTGATTTTAGACATCCACGCTGAAAGTATAATATTCATGAACAGTAACACTGAAGTTTAATTGCTCGAAATCTAGAAATAATTGTCATGAACATGGAGCCTCCTTTCATTTTACCTTGCTGACTCCAAATCAGATCTTTATTAATATCAATTTGCGTTTCTAACACTGCTTCATATTGCTTTTATAACTTCGTCTTGTTAGACGTTTAATGACTGACCAGACTTGATGATGTGTCTGGTTTTCAACACCGGTAATCAATATCCGTCTCCAGGTAATCAAAAGTACAGCGATGCCAACACATATGAATGAATGGAAAAAGGGGAATGTTAAGGCTTACATGCTATTTATGAAATCGTTATTAATGTGATGTCAATGCATTATATTCCAAATGTTTCTGGAAATGGAGCGTGAGGTGTTCGGTCTCAAATGACCGTAACCGGTAAATAGACTGAACGTTAATCTTCTCCTCTTCTTCTCTATATAATATGGATCTATTAAAACTAGCTTTCAGAATTGCAGAAAATGATAATAAATGCATAATTAGTACAAAAATAAAAATATGACATATAAACTTAGCTCAATATATTGTTATTCTCCTTATACATTTTGCATGTGGTCTACAGCGTATTTGTTATGGAAATAACGGTAAAGGATCACAAAATATGACAATGTTCATTAAAAGTTTATTGAGCCATTTTGTTTTCAAATATGTCTTTGTTACTTGCTTCAATATTGCTTTCACCTGTTTAGCTGTTCCAGTTTTTGCGTCGCTTCGCATCATTGACTTTTCATTTTTAATGTCAGTAAAACTCATTAGCTTCTCTAATAAATATTTAGATGTCGACTAAGGATGTAGACAAGAGTGTCTCCGAAAAATCATGCTTTTGTATAATTGTACTAAGAATAAGATAAAACTCTATTTCGGAACAGTAAGAGCACGTTCAGCTGCCATTTCTGTTTCACTAACCAGTAGTAAATTAACATATACCCTCGGGCAATACCGAAAACAATTATGTGTGCATTTTACTGACCATAAAAATTAACATTTGAGCATTGTGAATCCTTTCACTATTAATTTTAGGTCCTTGTAAAAAATAAGACATATCAAACATTGAATCCGTTCGGTTAACTTTTTATTACATTCCTTTTTCTGTTTTGCTGGAAGTACTGTCTGTTTTTATCCGCGTAAAACTGCTACCCGTATCTATTTACTGACCGTATTGTTTCACGTATCACATTGCATATGTCCGTATAAACGAAAAGTTTGAATGCCTACATTATTTTTGCAGAAGGGGAGGTAACCAATACATGCTTCAATCACAGAATTTTCAAGGGTTTATTTATGTCGGTTCTAATTTTAGTAACTTTTGAAAACCAAAGCAAATACATCAAACGATTAACGCAGTCGATTATACATAACACTCGATAAATGTGTAAATTAAAGTTATATAGGGTTTGGAGTTTCATCATGACATTTGGTACAAATAACATTTCAGATGCATTATATGACAAATATAATGGCAGTTTGTCTATTGTTGTTAACATTACTTCAAATGAGTCAATGAACTGGAAGGTAATAAGAGATTTTAAATTACTTCGGTCGAATTCCGAAATGTTACGATCAGTTACGTAAGCGTTCGTATTATCATGTTACCTGCATTTATACTTCCGTCGGTGACTCCTAATTCGTAAATAACAATGGCGGAGGAAGAAAGCCTGAATCGAAAGAGAAGAAGTCCAGCTTTGTCTTACTCGGAAAGAAAAAGAAGATCCTTAACATGCAGGATGGAACAGCACAAACCTGTTGACCGATGTAAGCCGATAATTACATCGGATATTTCCGTTAAACACACCAAAAGAAAACGGTACCGTCGGTGTTTTTCCGACCCGAGGCGAATTCTAGATATATACATGATTATTTATAAAGAATAAACGTTATTTTTACTCGTTTTGAGCATTTAAACATTGGCATTACACGAGCATATAGGCAAACACACAGTATTTGGCGAGGGGAAAAGGGCCAGTCCGATGCCTTATATCACTTTAATGATAAAGAGTTTTTACTCCATGAATCACACCAACACAATAGCAGAGCGCTACTTTGTTTACTTGCTTCGGCTCCAGATACGGTAGGCCTCGGGTTCGATCCCGGAATGCGACATACCAAAGTCGTTAAAAATTGTAGTGGTATAGCTCCTTTGTTAATGCTCAAGCAAATATAAGGGTAGTTCCACGACTGGTTTACCAGGTGTCAGGATAATGTGACTGGGTGTGGTATGATGTCAGGTGTTCACCGCATGCAATACACAGTGAAGGTAGCACTATATCTGCTTTAAGTGGACACTGTCTCAAGATAACCGAAATACTATTGGTGGGACGATAACCCCCAAGTAAAAACATACAAAGCACCAAAGCGTCTCTTAACCAGCAGGAAAACATGTCCGACATTTTGTCAGACAATCCTATATTACCTCACAACGTGGGAAATAACCTCACCTAGTCATCGCAATGTCTATGTCACTTTCTTTAATACGTGTACTAAATCTGATATGAATTCCAGCACTACTCAAAATTGTCATTTGCAAGACTGGCAACAATCTGATATGTATAGGGCAAATTTCAGCCAGCGCGACACTTACCAACTTTTTATCATTATTAATAACTATGTAAGGCCACCCATCCAGCATATTTGCGTGATTGAAAGCGATTGTGATAAATAAAAAATGACCCATTTCGAAATGTGTAAGCATACAATTATGTATATATAAGAACGCATATGTAAATCATATTCATACGCCATTGGCAACTATTGTGTAGTTAAAATTGAAAATGGCGATGTTTTTAAGCATTGTGACTGGGATTGTGTTAGGTATTTTTCTCGGTCTCGTGGGGATGCGGTATTAGCTAATCAATCGTGAACCTGTGATTTAACCATTCCGCAGTAATATGCACATTTTATCTTAACCCCCCTGACCATCTATCTATTGGATAAACAGTAATGTTGCTATGTCTACTTCGTATCAAATAGTGATGCCTTTGACATTTTGTCCAAACGGTTTCATGAAAAATATATACGATATTAACAATCTTTGCGATAAAATGCGCAAGGGAACTTCTTGAAATGAAACAGATGACTACGAAAAGTGTTACTGATAAAATCATATGGGATCTGTAATTTGATTTTCGAGTGATGGATGAAGGCGTTAAAGTTAAGAAGCAAGCATCGCGTACCAAGAAACGTGGCCAATGCTAACACCAAAAGAGTTCCTAAAATACGAGCGAGCTACAGCTAAGATAAAATGTGATAACCGGTCAGACAATTATGTACTATATATGGAGAGTATGCTTGTTAAATGAATCGTGATTTTATTGCCAGTCTTTACTAGCTTTCAGTAAGTAATAGGTCTATTGTTAACCATTTGTTTAATATTATTATTATAATGAGTAGCAGTAGCAGTAGTAGTAGTAATAGTAGTAGTAGAAGAAGAAAAAGTAGTAATAGTAGTAGTAGTAGTAGTAGTAATAGTAGTAGTAGCAGTAGTAGAAGTAGCAGTAGTAGTAGTAGTAGTAGTAGTAGTAAGTAGAAGAAGAAGTAGTAGTAGTAGTAGTAGTAGTAGTAGTAGTAGTAGTAGTAGTAGAAGTAGTAGTAGAAGTAGTAGTAGTAGTAGTAGTACTAGAAGTAGTAGTAGAAGTAGTAGTAGTAGTGGTAGTAGTAGTAGTAGTAGTAGTAGTAGTAGTAGTAGTAGTAGTAGTAGTAGTAGTAGTAGAAGTAGTAGTAGTAGTAGTAGTAGTAGTAGTAGTAAAATAAGAAATAAGAAACCTCCAGTAGAACGATCCGCCAATCCTCCTCCTCCTTTTACTAATTTTACTACTTCGTTGGAATCTCGGGAGTGTATTGGAAGGTCCCCTGCTTGTTGCATATATGCCATATTTAAACTGTATTGGATTGATTGACATATTTAAGTGCTTAGTGCTTGTAAGCTTAGAATATTGCTTATGAGCGAAATGTATAACAATACATGTTACCTATTATTGAATATATAAACATGCATTTGATATAATTGGTGTGATTAATATATACATGATGCTTCGCTACAAGAACAGCTTTGCAGTTAGTTTGCATAGGTATGGAATTGTTTATTGGGTTTATCGTCCCACCAACAGTATTTCAGTTATCTGGAGACGGTTGGGTATTTTGTTTTCCGTTAAGCGTGTAATGACTGATATCTTTAATGCTACTTATGTTTATTTCAAGGTTTATGAAATCCAATGAAAAATTAAATTAGAAATCATTGTGCTGACTTCTAAATGATTATTTGTAAATGGATTTTAAGTTGGATAAATTTCAGTAAATCTTCTGATCTATATGGCTGTTCTTTTTAAACGCGTGTGCTAGTGTATGTTTTATCTATCTTATGTACATTTACATGTATTCATGTAAGATGTATTTTTCCACTTGACATGATTGTTAGTCTATATTTAAAGATCAGAATATGTTTACTTGGAGCAGTTATCAAAATACCTTTCCGACTTTCGGGCAACAGTTTCCATGACGTCTTTAAGGTTATTGAATTATCGAATTGTTCATTTCAATTTCGCAGTTTCTTTAGGCGCCATTTCAAATTTAGATGAGATAAAGATACAAGATAATATCCACAACATCAGAAAAAATGTTGCATTATCTTATAGTTTAATTTAAGCAAGTAATATGTGATATAGTAGTTTAATAACAGTATACATACTGTGTCGCAATTTACTTTAAGATCTATGTGTATATCGGTATAACTAGTTCTTTTTTCACAAACACAAGGACCTTACTAACTTATATTTGTTCGAAATGTTGTCAAATGTTGCTTGTTTTTAATCGAGTTGAATATATACAACCTACAAATAAGTTATATTTGTTAGCACCAAATTTCATGTATTTACATTAAGGGGAATCATCAATAAACAAATTCATCCAGAAGTCAAGATCTCTGCACAATTTAATGCATTGCTTAAAGCTTAAGGACACAATTATCAAAAGTGGTCATGTTTCCTGAAATAAAATTGGCAATGTTCCAGCTTTTTTATTAGTATTTTAAGTCGATTGACAGTAATCATGGCGTTTATCCTTTTTGCTATTATCGACCCAGTGACAGTTTTCTATGGATTTAAATGTCGTTTATATGGACCATTACACAACTTTATTCAACCAACAATTAAAGAGAAGACTGTAGTGTCGGTGTCCATTGAAACATCATATTATCACAGTACTACAATGATAGTGTGTTTCCGTCACATTATTTTGCGGATTACTTGAGCAGTCACGTCGCGCCCACCGAAGTTTAACATAAGATTTTCCCATATTACGAATATATTTTATGACTGTCCCAACACTGAACAGATGTGTAATTTATACATGCGTAAAATTTATTTATTTTACCTTTAAATGTTTTATTGAAATTGTTAAATTCCCATTTTCGTCCGAGACGTTTAGTTGTTTTGAGCCGATTCTTTTACCACAAGGTTTTAGATGCAGTTTATCACGTCACAATGTTGTATGCATATTTAATTGTTTAGATTGTGGTCCACTTTATATCATTTATAACTTACTACATCAACAAACCAAACAATTTTTGTATAACATTTCGAGTCTGTTTAACGCTACTTTAACTATTTTTACTATTTTACTGTTTTACTGTTATTATAATTTGATATAAAAACATTGAAAAAAAATATTTAAAAAGTCCTGCAAATCCATTACTTCATGGCAACATTTTGTTTAATGTATTTATAAGGAGCATAAAATAGTAACATAGTATAATACTGTTGTTAGTAAAAAATTTGGGATATGACTTAATAATAATTAAAATCGATCTCGATTAATGCTTGATTTGATGTCGATCTTTGAAATCGACACAAGTAAACCTACTAGAAGAATTGCAATTGGCAAATCGATGTGTTTGCAGACGAAAAGTGCATAAATTATCATGCTGATTCAACATATCGTATTGATAAATGCTCTTTAATATGTATCTTGATACTTTACTACTGCTCTTGGCTTTTGGTTTTGCTAATCAAAACAAAGCATAAATTGAAGCGAGTTGACATCAAAATAGAAAGTGCCATTGCACCACTTATTTAAATGCTTTAATGGGATCCAAGAAATCAAAACAATCATTTAGAACTTGTGGATGGAACTTTAGTAAAATATCATTTTCCTAGAGACAATTCAATTAATAATGGAACAAACAAACGATACTGGCTGCCATACAACGACCATTTAATATATTATGTTTAGTCATGTTAATATAGTTTTTAACATTTTCCTTTTGTCAGTATTAGTTTGTTTTCCTAGGATTAAGTACTTTTCTTCACATTTAAATCATATAAGGTTTTCAGTTATTGCAAAACTATTTGGTTTTGAAGAATGTCAAATAAACATGAAATTTCTGAAGAGGACATAGTCTAACGTCTTATGTGTTTTATATCGATCAGAAAGAAGAGTCGTATTGAAATTTTTTTGCTTTTATGGTCAGTTTTAGCTTTATGGTGTATGTCTGTGTAAGCCTACCGTTATGGTTTCGTGAGCTGTTGGTGTTCTGTCTTTGCATCAAGAAATCCCATTTACATAGATAATTTTATGACTACATATCACTGAGTGCTTTCATGCTTTTAGATATCAACATAAAATGTTGATTGTTCGTCCATGTCCTAACAACTTGTTTACAAAGATTTGATAATTTACTAGGAAGAAACTCATTCTCGGCCCATGAGACTGATCTTGCTGCATTAAAAGCTCAGTTTAGTTAACATTAACATTCCTAACCAAACTATGCCGTCTATTTGGTTATCTACGCTAAAAATCAATATCTGTTTACGAGATTTATTCCCCGTCCTACGATGCCGGCAAATACGAGCGACACACTGACGGATTAAGGCTCATATGCTATTTATGTAATTTATACTAGAGTAAAAGTTCGATTCCATAATACTAATGCGTCTGGAAATAGCTAGAGAAGTGATCGTTCTCAAGTGGTCATTACCATGAACAAGACTTGATTGGTCTTCTCGATATGAAGAAGGCTTCTATTCGAATTGTTCTCGAGAAATAAAAAACGTATCCAGATAATCAACTGAATGGAAATAAATATTCAATAAGAATATATGACAAAGTCAAAACAACATTTATTCTCTCGATATTTTGATATAAAATAACTAATTGTTTATCCAAGCAGAAATGTTGGCGTGAAGGTTTAAGAATAGTTAGGCCTATGTTCAAATAAACAATGTGTTATACGTTCAGGCCTTATGTTAATCACTTCAAGTTCTATATGTACTTCAAGGACATGCTTATTTTGTACATTGGCTTTAATGATTGGCTTGTAACCTTTAAAAAGACAGAATGACCAAATAGTGAAAAATTGTCATTCTCTTTACACATAAATTCATTCAACTTTCAGAATATAAAGTGTATATGTACCCTGTTTTGACAAAAAGGGGCTGTCGGTTTGATAAATGTCTAACGTTTAATTGCCGTAGTGTTTTTTTCTTGTGTGTCATACTTATTTAATTCTGACACTTGAATTGATGCATATCTTCGCGAACATCCAGACTTAAACCAACGTTAAATTAAGGCAAACTGCATTCAATATTTATACAATTAACGTTACATATGATTTCCTGTATATGATAAACACGTTCCCACAGGTCTGGTTCCATACATAAAACTATTTTGGATAGGGTCATATTAACTGACAGCTTGACAACACTATCTGACTGAAAATGTGTTATTTGTTAACACCAGCAAACAACAGACAATCGAATCACTTTAGATTCAGCTCTAGCTTACCATGTATAATGATATAATTTAAAAACAAAATAAGATAGATTCCATATATTATCGAAGCTTGTTGCATGCATAAAATCAAGATCCATTTAGAAATAAATAGCACAGTTGTATATTTAAGAAACTTCTGATTAACATTGCTTGGTGAGAATAACTTAAATATTTGTCTGAATTTCTAAACATTTCACGTTTCTGCTCCACTAAATGTTGATCGTAGTACATGACTTTACCGACTGTTGATAGAGGACCCTTGAGACTTATTGCCATTTACTACATACTAATCGTGTTTACCCTTTCTCCTTGTCTTTCTATGGTCTCAGGATGCTCATTGAGAACTGGCTTGTGAAATATTTTATGTCTTCCCAAAAGAAATTATACGCTGCAGTAAGAAATATGTCTAAAGATGTACACTTTTTAAACAAATTTCATTGAGAATAAAAAGAATCGAATGGTATAGCATCGTATCCTGTTTTAAATAGGGTATACATTTTTTTCCTTGTGTGTTTTCACAACAAATACAAACATACTTATTTCCAGTTTTTGAGCAAAGACATTTATATCTTACATGTATGGCATCCTTACATAAAAGTAAATGATATATTTTTTAAGTTTTTCATTTTTGTCATGATGGTATCTTTTAACATACAGCCGAAGACTACTCACTATTTAATTGAACCTAAACTGAACACTCACGTTTATTTTATATATGCATTCTTATTCTCTTCCCACGAGTTGGCTTTCTTTTAAAATAAGAGCAGATACTAAATAAATTTTACTTTGGAACGGCAATCGCCAAGTTTTATGTTTTTAATCAAATAGCTACAGTTGCCAGCCATGTTACTAAGATAGAAAGTTTCGAGATTGGTAACAATCTGATGCGTGGCATATAGCTGTCATCTGAATAATTTAAAATTCACGAAGGTCTTAATTTGTCATAGGAAATCCATACGTGTCATATAGTCGGATAAGCGCGTATTTATAATATAAAATTGCAAGTCATGTTAAATGACCTTATTACAACAAGAACATGTTAAGAATATAATGTAAATGTAATAGATTTATATTAATAAAGATTTAAATATGACACATCGTTTTCAAAAAACTTCACAGTCACATGTGTATACTAAATGATTTTTAATGTCCATGTTTATGTTAGAATATTTCATAAATTTGTTAAGCTTTGCCAAGTTTATGAGACCAACACAAAAAATCTTGAATGAAGTGAAAGACATATGAAATGAATATTTTTATCTAAGCAATATTAAAAATACGATGGTATTATGGTCAATTTAATTTATTTTGTCTCCTCTTTGTATTTCTAATTGCATTTGTGCCAAACCTTATTCACTAGACAGTAGCTATTGGAGTTATTACGTCGTTTGTCACAGCAAGTAAACTAATTTGTAAGACCTAAGACGCAGTAATTGAATTTTAATGCACAGAGCTGTTGAGAGCTCATCTTAACGTGCTTCGCTTATTTGACTTAAGAAGTAAAAACGGTAGCTGTTGACTTGATCTCGCAGAACTAGAAATCAATAGTAAAATTGAATTTAAAACAATTCCAACTGTCTCTTTTTCTTACTTGTGACATTTTCAATCGTGAGAAAACGGCACATTAAACCTCTGATATTTACTCACTTTACAGTGTATTTAAACAAATTATTAAAATAGAACACGTTGTGTTTTTATATAAACAAAGATATTTGTAATTTGAGTTACATGTTTAATGGTAATTTTGCCATTGACATTACTTTTAAGTTAATTAGCCAAACAAGATCAAAGACAATGCATTTAAACTCAAGCCACTTTCATACTTAGAAATATAGCGATTTATAAGATTGATGATAGAGATCTTAAAGAAGCCTTCATATTTGTTCTGCTTTCAACAAAGCATCAGAATGGGCTATATATTACAATTATATGCTTAAATTAAATTGTTTATATAATTAAGAATGATAAATACCCGAAACAGGTTGATTTCTCAAAGGAGGATGAACGGATGCACTCAAATAAAGTGCATGTAAAACAAACTTCTCAAGTCACAATAAAGGCTAAAAAATATGTATCAAACTGGGGGTTTTGTTCTTTAACGGTTTTTATCTTATTTCTTTAAACAAAACCAGACGACTTACAACTTTACCACGGGGCCTGTTTTTTTTGCAATATATAAAGATTCACTTTGTATATATATTTAGATAAATTGTTTTAATAGATAGTTTACTTTTAATTAAATGGGTGTGCTGCTTTCTTTTAGTATTTGCTTTTTTTACTGCCATATACCACACACTGTCTCATTTAGCTTCATTTGGCTTGTCATTGTTTCATGGTTTGGCAGTTAACCTTCAGAAATATAAATAGTTTTACCGTTTTTACTCTAAATATGATAACTTGCAAGTTAACGATATTTGCAAAGGGATCTTTTAAGTTCTCAAAGTTGTTAGACAAAGTTTGTCTCCGATTAAAATTCTATGAAATGTTTCATTGTTTTGCGCCTAAATAATACTTTCGGAGCTTTACTGCTAGTAAACTACACTCACAAGTTTAAAAGACATAACTGAGTTTGACGCAAAAGTAACCATGTATTTAAAGAAAGTGGTTGGCTACCCTGATTAAGCTCCATTGCAGAGGACCCTAACGCCTGACTTTTGCTCCAAATAAGGTCTCTCCCCGAAATCAGGTATAGGAAAATAACCCCATGCTCATACATCTTTCAAAACAAATAAAAAACAATAACACCATCTTGTAAAACAATAATTGTTGTTTTTAAGTAATATGTTTAAGCAAATGTGACGCATCAGAATATTTGTTGTGGGTTTTGTTTTGCATTTTATTTTTGTCTTTCTTTAATCACTTTATAATCATGTTCTCTTTAACAGCAATCAGTTACACTTAAAATTTCTCATTTTGACTAGCGAAGAATCGATCTTCTTACACCTAAGTCGTAGTAATTATATTTTTCGTTACACTTCTTTATACAGTTAAAAATGTTCCCACTATTCGACATGTTTCTGTAACAATTTGAATCGGTTAAGCTGCATTTGTCTTTTTGACTTATTTTAAGTATTTGAGACAGTTTAATGAATTTACATTTTTGTCTGAAAATAATAATCTATTTATTTTGAGATTCTATTTATTTTGAGAACTAGTAAGGGTTGAACTCATCTTATAGGCTTTGCCATTTACCTTTGCCAAGTGATAGTTCTCTTTGAACTCGTCTAAAAGACGTAATATAATTACGACTGTAGTTGAAAAGCAAAAACTTCAAATCAAGGGCGTATGTCGCTTTTGTCGCAATTGGCTTGAAATTCCTATTTAGTAAATATATTCCCCCAAAGGTCAGTCGCTTCGTATAATCGTATTGGACAAAGATTAATAGAAAATGGATTTTAATCCCAACTCTTTTAAAATAAACAGATTACTAAGAAAGCTAACAGTAATAATCGGTAAAGTTATCAACATAACTTGAATGATTTTAGTTCGTATTTAAACGATTCAGACAACGATGGGAACATAATTTGACTTATGGTTAAGTTACTTGCTAAACTGTAAGCTTGTAAAAGACGTGTCAACATGCATGGTCATGTTTTCATAAACGTTTGCTTCTGTTAATTTTAACTTTTGTAGATCTCACTTCCTTTAAGGGGTTCTGACACAATCCACAGATACGGCCTGCTCCGCTGTGTGAAATGAAAAGGAATAATATTGTGTGAAACGTTTTTGTCCATCGCAGCTACACTTTTTTATGTAATGGAAATTTATTACCTATCTTTGTGACTTAATGGACCGACCAAGTTAGACACAGCTGGAAGCTTCTTTACTTCAGGGATAAAATTGGCATATAGAGGTTAGAGTCTATTGTAACTACAGGTTGACCATTCTCGCGGTAGTAAGCCCGTGCACTTTAAGAAACAAAATACTCACACACCCATTAGTGGTATTTTGTGCAATTGACATAATGAGGTCCCTGCGGGTGGCATCCTTTATATATTGTATTTGGTTTTCAAATGCTGTGAGTGAAGTCATGATAATGGGTGTTTGTCGTAATGGCAGATATGTACTCGTAAATTGGGAGCCTGGTGCCATATTTGCTTCACTTTACATGATTCATATAGATAAATATCTTAGCAATACCAATTAATTCAGTTTTTTTTATACATTTTTAACTACAAATTTACGCCTTTGAACAAGATGTTATGATATAAAACGATCGTTCATCAAAGACATGTACTTCTAGATAAAATACCTTTATGAAAAATTTCCTGAACAAAGACTTGCCGTGTAAAAACAAAAGCCTAGGTGATTTATTGTCGCATCCAGTTTGATTGAATCTCATGTTCCGTATCTCATGCGCTACCAATTACATCTTGTTTTGACGTTGTATGCATCGATTACCTTAACTTTAATAAAATACATGTATATATAAAAATTCTATCATATATTCACGTACATGCAAATGTGTACTCTAATTAATAAATGTAATGCACATGTAAACATTCCATTATTTTCATCATACAATTTAGTACAAAAACGACGGGAATAGATTAAACGTAAAAGAACGGCAGTAAAAACTCTTAAAAAGTCAACATTTTGCTAAAAATAACTAAATAAAAAACTAGAAACAAATATTTGCAATTACAAACTGTTATTCTTCTTGATTTAGGTAATCAAACCACTGTAATATTAACTCGTATTTCCTTGTGCCACAAACTTCTCGATTACGTGTCTTTTGCGTGCAAAAGTTCCGCTATTCAATTTTATTTACTGCACGGCGCATTTGATCTTTTTGAGGAAATTTTACAAGAAGCTAAGCATTTATTCTCATTTTTGCCTTTTCACAAAAAGAAAGATTTCTCCGAATTTGCCTGTTAAAGGTCATAACTTAATGGTCCTTACCTTCTTCTTTGAGCTTTAAGTGCACTTGTTTTATGCACATGTTTTATTAAAATAATATAATGTGTAAGCAAAAGAACGACATATAGTGCAGCATTAAGCACATAAAAGTCGCTTAGCAAAGAGATATGTTATAATGATTTAGTTGTTATGATAAAGAGTTACTGCTTACTTAAGAATGCGACAAAAAACACCAAGAAAGTGTTCACATAACTTACGTGATTGTTTTATGCTCAAAATTATAAACATTTATTAGTAAAGTAAACGTATGCAACATTTAATTATACGATTCCAAAAGCATTGTTATTGTTGAATAATAATAAACAGCCTATTTGTATCATAAAGTGAAATATTGAAGATAGTTGTTCACAAATGTACACGTTAGACATCTTTGTGGTAAAACTAGGCATTCACCTCGGATACCGTTCTGGTATACTTTATAACCATGGGTATCTACCTCGGATACCGTTCTGGTATACTTTATAACCATGGGTATCTACCTCGGATACCGTTCTGGTATACTTTATAACCATGGGTATCTACCTCGGATACCGTTCTGGTATACTTTATAACCAAAAATGTACAAAATGAATTGTTTTAAAAATATATAAATACAGAATTTTAAAATTAACATGATTATTACTTTTAACTGTTAAACATTTGTAAAAATAATATTGTTTTTAAAATTGAGCATCAGCTAAGCAACTATCATGCAAGCAAACTAATACAATAAAACGTTTTTCTGTCAAAATAAACGACTGACATTCCTGTTCAATAGCATGTATAGTAGTAATTGATACATAGATGACAAAATCTTAACTGTTTTGTCACCAAAGAAAATGGAACTTTAGACATTTTCCAAAGTATGCATATCAGAACAAGACTTGAAACTTTGGTTCTTTACACAAATCTGAAAGGCAATAATTGTATTGAAGTACGAATACAAACGATTACCATCTGTTTCGAAAATAAAAACATACTGTCCCTTTAGTGAGATTACTTTTAACATATTCTTCACATTTGTACTGAAACCACTCTGAAATACTGAAATACGTTTAAGAGGTGCGATGGTTTTGCACAACACTCTGAAAAAAGAAAGGTGACTCAAGTGGTAAAAAAACGACAGAGATAAATACTACACAATTTTCACCTGTCAGCTGATTTACACATCATTGCTATATGTTTTGTTTGTTGTTGCTAGTAATTCTGTAACTTTGTCATTTGAGATATGTTGTCTGTGCTGCAACCACATGGCTATGTCGTCATCTCGACACAAAACAGATTTCATGAAATGAAGACACTGTTGTTTTACAAGTCTATAAGTAGTCAGTTATCTTGAATTATTGTCTGCAAGTTTCGTGGCTCACAAATGTAGTGAAACTGGCACTATTTTCATTTAAATAGTAACTGATGAAATAAAAGAATACTTAAAATTGTTACGGGAACATGTGTATTTAATCGAATATAGATTGTCTGTTGTAAATCAACATTTCACATTGTTTTATTGCAAGGTATAATACTATCAATTCTAATTAAAATCTAATATTCCTATTTTTAATAATTTAAAATGCACATACTATTGATAAAAGTGCAAGTATTTTAATCATTTTTCCATCTTTGAACTTGACTTAGGAGTTTAGTCTTAAACATTTATGATTCCCACTATTACCGAGAAGGATAAAAATGCATGTTGTCTCAAAGCACAAAAGAACAAATATAAACATATCACGTGTTGTTGTGTCGTTCTGTAAGAAAAAATGTATGTTTTTTTTTCTGTTTTAGTTCACATGTCATTATTGTCTTTTGTATTTCGTTGACTTTGCAAAATGTAACTTCTTGGGTAATACAAGTAATTACTTAAACCGTACAACCAAGTAAAACTAATTTGTTAGACCTTAGACGCGGTAATTGAATTTCGAGCCACACGTGTTCAGATCTGATATTTATGTCTCGCTGTCTTAACTTGTCGATTGATAGTTGTTGACTTGTTCTGAGAGACCTAGAAATCAATAGTCATGCGTTCTGGTGTTGGATTTCAGAGAAAATTAGGATTCTGTTGTATCTACTACATCACAGACATAATCATTGTGTATATGCATTTAATTTAGCAAGGCACCGAAGAATAATACAGACATAAATTGCTGAACTTATTTTGGTTGTTTATTTTTGTTGTCTTTGATGCTGTTGTGGTTGCTGCTGGTGGTGGTGGTGGTGGGGCGTTAGTAAATAAAAAGCACATAAATTGTGACAACTGAAAAAGCTAGTTTTGCAAAAAGTCCAATACTCGGAGAAAAGTATTATTGACTTATTCAATGTTTTAATTATCGGCATTATGATACAATCCTAGAGTTTTTTTAGGAACTTCTTGACGACTACATTTTTCTAGTCAGCATTTAAACAATGACGGTGATAAATATACTACATAATCATTTACGGCTTTTAAATTCCCCTATAGATATTTTTGCATGATCGAGTTAAGTTTAAGATATGAAATAGAAATAAACTTGAAGGCATGGCATGTAGGAATTGCCCCTCATTTTTTTTTTAATTTTACTCAAATAAATATTTTTTTAGCGAAATACATCTACAATATTTTCTAAGATCTCTCGGTATGGAGCGAGCATAATCTTAACTTAATAGTTGTAGACGTCGAGTGTAGGACAAAATCCTTGTTTTAAAAAAGACTTGTTTTAGTAAATACTTCTTGCGACTATTAGGATACTTTAGCTCTGTTATTTGGCTAAGTGAAAAACGATATTTAATTTGATATTCTCATTTTAGGTTCAAATATTTTTTTGTTATTATTGTTAAAATATAAGGTTTTAGCAATTATTAAAACTTATGTTGCTATTTGTGATAAAATTTACTCAATAAAGAAGAAAACTTACAAGCATAAAGTCAAGTGTGAATTAATGTGAAAGCTAATTGCAGCAATTTATAACATAAATAATGACCATGTCTTACTTTATTATTAAAAATACCATCGTGTAAATCGTGTTATTTTATAAGTCTCTATATTCATGTATCTTGTGACTAAAGTTAACGAAAATAATCAAGGTCAGATACAATGCCTACCTTAAAATAACCATGCCGCCGCAAATACGACACATTTTCTCAGCCACTATTGGACGCATTGTCATTTAACTTCATAAATAGTATCAAATATAAGCCTACATTATAGCGCATATCTTTTATATCTTTATGTCTGGTTGTTTTATAAATAGACACTTTGTGTGGTCTATTTTTGTGCATTGTTTGTTGATCTAAACAAAACTGGAATGGAACATTTGATCGGATTTGATTCGACGGATAGATATATATAACCTTTATATAATCAGTAATATTTCCATAGAAATATTTATACAAGTTTGCTTATATTATGTCCGTTTAATGGGTATTTTATACTTCGATTTCGCCGTATCATTCGGAATTGTTGACAAGAAAAAAATGGTCAACCATGCAATCCTGTCATAGCCCCTCGGTCTGCTGTGTGCAATCGTTTGAAGCCTATTTCGTCGTCAATTTCCTTTCTTAAATTTGATTCTCTCTTTTTGTGGTTTTAAGCCCGTCATTGTTCTTTTTAGGCACTGTGTTATGAAGAGATACAAAGTAAATTATTCGACCATGTAGACTTCATTTAGACTCTAAATATGTAAGCCATCGTATTATTATTTGTGTCAGAAATGTGTATTGTCGCCTTTAACGACTGTAAATTGTGTCTGTCTGTTTATGAATAGAAAATATCTAAAATGAAAAATAGGTTGCCCTAGTTTGGTTTTTGTTTTGTTCTATTTTTAATGTATTTCATTTTTATCTTTTCTACAAAATTTCGTTTTCTGTTTATTATTATGACTTCTCTTCATAACACAAACAACCGCCTTCCGTTCTTTTTAAATCTGTTAATCCCGTTTCTGTCTTACTAGTTGTCCGAATTTAATAAGTAACCGTTAATTATAGTGGCAGAAACACCTCATACCACGATTGCTTGACGCCAGTAAAACAGTAAAACACATCCAGTTGATGTATAGGATACAATTTCTTGAATAAATAAACAAGTAGTCATTAGTTGAGTAATTGGCATAGTTGTGTTCGTGTTTTCACGTTATCCCTATCGTCAGTGTATTTCTTGGTTAAAGTAAGCATGTACAGAGAAACAGAGAACCGAGATTTAGGGATGTGAAATCGGGTTGATTTTGTTATTCATGTCTTTTTGTTGTCCGTGAACGTAGTATGGTATTTTTTCTTTTCGGTCTATCTGTCTAACTGCTAACTGTTGACGTAAAGCAAACCCGGAAAAACACCATAGCTGCCATTGGTAGAAATTATCCACAGCATCATTATACTTATCTAAACCAGAAACGCACCAGTAAACCAACGTAATATACACACACGCTTTACAAAAGTCTTCCGCTACCACTGCAGACTATGTTTATCCACCTGTATAGTAAATATAGCTACATTCGAAACTCATTGTCCCTAACTGCCGCGCCATTTTATGCCACCGTCGTCCCACTGATACTAAATGTAGATTGAGCAGTTGGAATGTTATCTAGTTTGTTAAAGATCTGATATCGTTGGGTTGTAAATGGTACAATACAGGTACAAGTCGGAAACATAAAACGTTTCTGTTTATATTGGTGAGTTAATAAAGAATATTATTTGATAAAGACAAACCATATTTGATGATATGATATTTTAACATATAAACCTCAAAGGTATTGACAAACCTTCTTTTGTGTGTTATATAATGAGGGTTTTATTATTACAAGAGTATAACAGTATGGACCGTGGAAGTAATCGGTATTTTAACCAATCAAAACAGTAAAGCCGAACTTTATGGCGATTGTTTGTTTTGGAAGTAAAGAATTTAAAGATATGAGAGATGCATTATGTTAAGTAGAGGCATTATAATATTCTTAAACGTATGTAAATATGTCATTGCTGTGTGCGTTTATTTCTTTTTCTCATCGTACTGCTCTCTTTGGTTGTCCTTTAATGTACCTTTATATTGCCACTTTTCGTCTAGAGCCTTCTCTAATATAACAATGTTCATCTTTTACATAAAAATACAAAAACAAATCAGTTGATGGAAAGACTGAAATATGACACTTGTTTACTTATTAATCTATATGCCTCACGCCATCTAGCTAGATCTCACCTTTTGGAAAATGTCGCGATTCATAGGGGACAATAAGCTTAGTTTATATAACTGTTGTATTCAATTTCTCGGAAATGACAATGCCTTTAAGGCTTTTTATTTGTCAAATAAAATATGCCAGCGAGATTTTATGTTAGTGAGAGTGATGTTGTTTTTCCCCAAAGACGGTGTCTACATTAGTTAAAACGCTCTTAGGTGAGAAAATGATGATTTATATCTTTGGTTAATGCCCTGGGCTTTTATGCTGTTTACATATACCTGTTGATTTAGTGGGAAGAACAAGTTGCACATGCTGTTGTTGTTGTTGTTGTTGTTGTTGTTCCAAACACAATGACTTTATATAAATGCATACCAAATTTACGATAACTGGTTTAACTGTTTTATGTTCACATCGGACAACCATTATCAATTAAAAATAAAAGAATAAATACACTTACACTGTCTATGCATACAGGTTACATCACACCAACTGGTCTAGATATGCCTATCTCAATCTAACAATAAAAATCCAGATTGGATTGCAAAAATGACTAATGATCGAATATTCTAAATATTTATATCTGATTTATTCGATGATAGATAAATTTCATAAATTGCAGCATTGTTTCTAATTTATTTGCATGTTTTACAACTTCAAATAACATCAAATTAAAGGTAAAAATACAGTTATGTAGTATCTATGCGTGACAGTATTTTTTGGTACAATTTCTATAGTTATGGCAGCATATCACTTTCTTAAAGTTTCTTTAAATCTTTTGAAATGTTATGCGAGAATCACATTAAAGCCACTTTGTTAATAAAATCCAGGCAAATATGGAGTTTTGTACATTACGTCTCATTGAATATTAGCTTGCATAAAAATATTTTTGAACATTTTAATTGTTATGCCGCCTTAACAAATGTTTCTCTAATTATATAGTGTACTGACGAAACAGTGTTTTTGTATATTTGTACTTTTTTTCGCAACTGTTGTGCTATCGTTACCATTTCTTTGCACCTTTTGTAAGTTGTATGCCAGCTTGACATTGCAGCCGTTGCTTGTAGAATGGTTTGCATGCGTAACAGATTTGTCTTCTATTTACTACTGTGACAGCCTAACACGAGCATCGCGTCTATATGAATGGTATACCAGCATAACAGTGCAAGATTCAATAAATCAAGGAATTTGCTATGCTGGCATAAAATATATACTGATTAATCTTGGTGCATTTAAAAAGTCTTGCTATCTTAACGCTGAGTTTATTTGTATTCCTACTTATCACTGTAGTATGGTGTTCAGTGTTAATGATGTCCTTTTAAAATCAGAATATAGTACCAGTCAGAATGCTTGAGTCTGTACAACTTATATGTCAAAATAAGCTTTTTGAATTGAAATACTTAGTTAATAAAATTTACGTGTTTGTGTATATATTTTTTTTAAATTGAGGCATATCAATAAGGTAAACTTACTTTCTAACCAAAACTGAAAAGTTAATTTAAGAATAATTTCTAATAATGTGCATTTTTAATACGGTAGAAGGTGCTAGATCTGTGTCAAATGATAAACAACTTCCCTAACACTGTCAACAGTATTTCCAAGGTTTGAAATAACATTTCTACTTTATTAAAAAATCGAACTTGCATACTAATATCCTTTAATACAAATTTCAATAAAAATATATGTTGAAACTTTTGAAAGTTTAAATTCGTTAAACCTGTTTTAATTGCAACACGTCAGAGAGAAATACATTAACCAACTATTCCCACATGTACTGGTATACAGAAATAGGAAGCAAGTGTTAAGCTAACGAGAGTTAAGACAGAACCAAGCAAACATATTTATGTATTCTATATACATTGCATAAATCGTGTAATAATTAGGAAACAAATGCAATTATCGATTAATAAGATCATTAGATTTAATGAATAGCCTGACAAATTAGCTTCTAATTCGATCTTAAAACACATTACGTCGTGATATATAGAACCATTTCGAACTTTCTTATCAACAACATGTCTGAATTCTAATTAACACACATCGAAGAAGCATTACCTTTATTTAAGACCTTAGAAGCTGTACCCCGTTAGATCGTTGCTGCCGTTTTCTTGAATTGTTCGTTAATTACATTCCTTTTAAATTTCCTTCTGCATAAAAATACACTATGTAAAAGGGAAAAGTATATTTTCCATTTATTAATATTTTCTAATTTATTAAATTCAGCACATTAAATATTATAAAGGTAACCTCATTAACACAAAGTATTCAAATGCGTGTCCTTGTTCTAACACTGTAGTGTGTCTCTCGTTGATAAGCATCGGACTCGTCTTTTATAAAGGCTCAGATTAAAACTTTCAGATTTTAAAGTATTTTCTACACTTTCGCAACATTCCCTCCTTTATCTCTATATAAGTATTCGTTTGATACTATCATTACATCTTTGATAGTCGCTGTTTCATGTTTATACCTTTATTTTTCTCGTTGCATATTCATTCATCTTCATTCCCACACTTAAGTACAACATTATACCAGTGATCGTAACTTATTGTGATCGTAACTTATTGACATAATATACATTACCAGGATACGATAGCATCGTGATTTAGACTTTGAGAAACATTTATGGGACAATTTATGCATTTTGTGGTAGAATGAAACAGCTGACAGCAAGTTCGAAGCCTAGCTACACCTAAGCACCAAGTTTTACATACTGACGTTATACTTATATACTTTTTTAATATATACATTACTTCCACAAATGAAAATTTGTCCGGATCCTAACATCATTGGTTTGACTTGGAGAGCCAACTGCCACGTTAGAGCGTGTCATGTTGTGCTACAAGTATTAACTGTATAGAGCAAGGTATTACAATAATCGCAGCACTAAAATCAGTGTCACACTAAATTCGAAATTAACGAAATTTAATGCTGTTGCAATTTAATCAGGAACAACCACCAGTAACAAGAGTGGTGTTATACATCTGTAACACTTCCAGTTGATGTATGCGAGACGTTTTCTCGAGTAGATATCGAATCACAAGTGCAGTTAACTCTTGTTCTTGTTCTTGTTGTTGTTTTGTCGGGGTTGATCTGATTTTGTCTGATTAATCACTTTACTGCATTTTATGATAAACTTGTTCTGAGAAAATTGGTGGAAATTTAATACTGCTTTCTGTAATAAAAAATTCAATGTGTGTGTGTGTGTATACGTGCACTTAATAATAAACATGCCAAAATAGCTACATGTTAAATTATATCTTTAATTGATTCACGCTTGTTGGCGGGTTCTGTGAACCTTTTTTACTCTTTTATTGCTAATTACTATGTTCATTATTAGTTTAAGAGAAAACATTGCAGACTGTACAGTTCAAATTAACATGTATTTTGCAAGTTGTTCTGGTATGAACAATCAAATTTTATTCCTATTGTTTATGTTCCTTTCTTGGTGAAAGGAATTCAATATACTGATTTTGAACAATATGCATCAGAAATGCTGATTGAGTAATACAACACACGTTCAAGCCAGCATCTGTTTTAACGAAACAATTGCTGTATCGATGGATTTATTAGGACTAACAGCAACAGAATATCCCGAAATATTTGTAATCTACAGTTTAATCAAAGGTTGCTTCTGTTTTGTTTGTTTATTGGGTTTATCGTCCCATTAACAGTATTTCAGTTATCGAGAGACGTTGTCCATTTGAAGCAGATATCATGCTGCCTTCTCTGTATATAGCATGCCGTGCACACCTCGCATGGCACCACACCCGGTCACATTATCATGACACCAGGCCAACCAGACTGTATCAGTATATTTGCTCGAGTGTTAGCAAAGGAGCTATGCTACTTCCATTTTAACGACTTTGATATGTCGCGGCCCGGGATCAAACCCGGAGCCTCCCGTACCTTGAGCCGACGCTCTACCGATTGCGCTACCAGGTCCGGTTTCCGTTTTGCTTAATACGTGCAAATACAAATATATAAATACATTGCTTATAAACAGGCAACAAATTTTGGTTAATTTTGATAATTTCTTATGTAATTTCTTCTGTGGTAAAGGATCGTTTTAAAATTACTTCCGAAAATGGTATTTTTTATGAAATATGTCCAAATATGTAAGGATTTCTTTATCACATATTACGTGGATAAGAGTGTTTTCTGTTCTAATGTGTGTTTTTTTTTCTTTTATTTTTCATGCAATCCCCAATTTCCTTCTGTAGGTAAGTTATTGATATACTTAATTACAAATGTAAATATGGTTGTCTTTTCATTTCTTTCGTAATCTGCGCCTTTTCCAAATTTTGTCATTTTGTCATTTTTACATGTGATATAATACTAGTAAAAGAAATATATCATATTTTTCGTGATTTTAGTTAAAACAGCCTGTTCATTAATGTCGGATCACATATTCGAAGAAAATGACAATGTTTTAAAACTCAAAATATATGATCCCCTAAATTATTTAGTGTATTTAAATTCGAGTTATATTCCACTGAAAACCCCCGCCCCACGTATCTGAAATCCCGGGCCTCAGATGATTTATTGAGCTCATATTATTTATTATTCTGAAAGATAATTCTTTCATCTTTCTAACAGTGTATCACTTGCAAGTACGGAAAGTACATAGTTAAAACGTCAGATGAGTGACCCCATTATGTGTACAATTTGGGGCTGGGGAATTCCACAGGCAGCAAATGCATAATTTTCCGATTTTGTCTTGTCTTTCAATCGTTTTTAAAGATATTTATACGAACAAAAACACTTATCTTTATAAATTCGGAAAGAATAATCATTATTCTATTCGTTAATACATACATCATTGGAATAGATGTATAATAAATTTTCGAAATAGTTTTGAATAGTTTCCCCCTACTTTCGACCGGTGGGCCGGGGGTCGGGAGATTATGGCCGGCATTTTCACTTTGCCCAGTAAATTTGCTTTATTGTTTTGTTTTGTTATTTTGTTGATAAAAAAAAATGAATGCTGTCAAAATCGCTTTAGAAGACAAAAAAGTTGGTAAATGTTGAAGTAAGGCCTTTTCTCAACATGATGACTGTGGTTAAATCTTTGTTTTTAAACTAATGAAATGATTTATGTCATTAGGAACTTATATTATTATTGTATTTTACTAAGCTCGGAGATCTTTTAAACCATGTTATCTAATGCAGTTTGAACAGTTTAGCATCACATAATATCGTCCAAAACGAAGTCTGATTTAGCGAATTCAGATTTATTTTATCTCTTGATTTAAAGTCACAAATTCCTATTGTTCAATTTAGAAAAAAAAACACAATAAAATTGACCGCGGAAATAATGGGGAATTTTAACAAGTTTAATCATTCATACTACAATGATGTTATGGCAGACAATAAAACTGTACGAGATGTTTTTTATATAAACCTCGAACAATCCAGCTGTTATATTTTGTGGCCCTGGGTCCTGGTTCGTGAAAGATTTCCTGACCTTGATTCGCAATTATTCAATGCACGCGAAATTAATTACAATGTCCTTCTACGGTTATTTGTTTTCAACACAGAGATCGTCAAATTTGGTGGCAAAAAGCTCTGGCATCATTGTTTTCCCTGATTTAAGTGACACTTCCAAAATGAATTGTGATTTTTTGTCGTTTCAAGTTGGCAAACGGGGCCCTTGGATCCATGTCGCATTAAAATGGCATTGCGTAACGTGATTACGTGATCTGTATGCATGCTGTTGTTTGAAGGAGCTTGGTTTACGTTCTTTTGGTATATTACTATTTCTTCTATTTTATCTTTACTCTTAATAAATATAAAAGGTATTTACAGTGTGATTATCTCTGGTTTGTGTTGCCTTATGGAAATTGAATATACAGGAAATGTGTTAATGGTCACCAGGGGCGTGCCTGCCGTAACGCACTTACGCACGTGCGTACAGTGGCTTCCAGAAATTGAAAAAAATAAAAACGCCAAAAAGCGAATAAAAATCGTCGCCTAACCCGGGTTAGGCACTATCTGTAAGATCTAGTGGTTTTCATCATTTATTTTTACAAATGTCTAACTTACACCCATTTTTTTTCTTGTTTGACTATATACATATATAGTCTTAATTTTACTATTACTTGTTTTCAGGAAAAAAATGATTTGTATACATTATGAAGCGTTATAAAGACACCTGAAAAGTATGACGTATTTTCTATTTCAAATGATAGTTATTGGCAATTTTTTAATGTTTAAAAACGCCACAGAATGCACCTACGGCGTTATGTAGTAAAAATTTTTTTTCCGGGGGAGCATGCCGGACCCCACTAGCAGGGGTGCGTATACACAAAAGTCGTCTAGGCACGCCCCTGGTCACATTACCTATAAGGGTTGCTTGTACAAACAGTAAAAGAATAAAATGGAATGATGCTATATGACAAAAGTGATAAGAAAAAAAAAGAAATAAAAGAAATAGAAGAAATGGGGATAATTCAACAGCGCACCATAATTTAAAACATTATATTGCCTTTCGTATTGATTAAAACATGACCATTTATTTATAGATTGTTTTTTCTCTTGCTACACCAATTGTAAATTGTAAAGAGTTGTAAAGTTTATTTTGCAAACATTTAAACGCGTCAACTAAATTAATGCAAGGACAGATTTTAAAGATTATTATTAGAAAGGAATAAATACCGGATTATGCTTTTATTCTGTTATGATGAAGAGATCATGGTTCTGTTGTTGGTTGTTGTTGTTGTTGCCGCTGTTGGCGGGTTGTGACTGTTGTTGCTGGAGATACATTGCCGTGACACAATTTATGTCATTTTCGGACCGTCCAGCATTTTTTTTATTGAGAAAAAAAACCAGACAAGTGTTTTGGAAGAACCTCAAGCGCACCGCTTTTAAGCGAGACGACTTCTTCGCCTGGTAGTCTTCGAGCTAACTGGAACTCAAACCTTCACGGGACCCTGGAAACAGAGGAATAACACGACCACTTTTCCATTGCTTTGGGTGCTTTGTATCAATAATTTGTCTCGAGCTGTTTCATTTTTAATAGTGTCATTCCAAATTGCTTTTCTATTCCCAAATCTCTCATTTGAATTATTGTTGCATTTGTCATATTTCTCTTCAGGCATGGTGATTCATGATTGCAAATGCGTTATAATGACTGCAATTGAGTCGATACATTGGCAACACATTATCTCAGAATAGTATGATTTTCCTGCTTTATTCGCTGTAATATAGGAGAAAGGTGCATTTCTTGGATTGATTTGGAATGAACATTTCTATTCACTTAACTGATTTATTAGAGCACGCCCAGTCAGTTCTGGATAGGTTCAAAACTAAATCGCATTATGAAGAGAAATGCCAGAAGTTAGGTATGTGCATTTACACAATCGGCAGAAGGTTAGCATTGGTATATTAAGAACCGGTGTATTGTTCTTGCAGCATTGTTACATTTATGAAGCAT
>CM017572.1:18545292-18826378 GCA_007844125.1 Sinonovacula constricta
TATGAGATAAATATTGAAATTAAAATAAAGCATTTTTACATGGAATAGTCCATGGTTAATGTTTATTTCGAACTGTAGACTTCATGTTATTAATAGTCTTAAAACCATGTAGATGTGTCTTTTTCTCATTTGTCCGTATGTTGAACCATGTTTGATTCATGTGAGACTGTCTTCCGTCATTGATCTACACAGACATTTATTTGGAGTCTTCCTCCAGCGGCAAAAAGCAAGACGTCGCTATAATGAAATTATTGTATTAATTTTTATTATCGATTTTTCGTCATATTCTTTAATATTGTTCGATCAGTTGATTAGTACTGATTTAATCTTGAAGTTATAATATTTCCGAAAAAAAGAAACAATATAATTGTGACGAAACAGATCAACACAAGAAAGATATGGCACAGAAGACTGACCAAAACAAGTATTGATTGACCCCATATTTTAGTCCGACTTCTATCAAAATGATCTGATAAGCGCCAAATGAAGCTTGTCAAAAGCCTAGCATAGGTTATGAAATTTTAATGTAAACATTGTGCCGTTTCCATATACAATAGAACTACATAAAAAGCGTATAGCTGGACTTAGAAGCGCAGATCACTAGACTTCCATTCATTGGTTCTAAGCATTAAAAAGCCAAAAATTTTGTTTTAGTTTTATTACATTGTCTTTTTCTTCCCTTTTCATACTGACAACCTTAATCGACGAATATGTGTTTGAGTATCATTTTAAACCACAAACCATTTGAAACTATTAAATCTCTCGTGAATTTGCTTTATTAAATTCGTAATGGCCTGTGCGACATTATCGTGTGGGGCTAACAGTAGAATGCCGATTCAACACAAACTACCCCACCCACCCCAACCCCACAACCCACACCCCACAATGAAAGTTAGACGCCACAAAATAGGTTTGTTCTATATTCTATAGTAAATACCGAAATGTTGGAAACAAATTGCACCATGACCCAGTTATGATAGACCCACATAACCACATATAGATGAAAAGAGCTATTTTTTGTCTATCAGAAAGACCCAGAAAAAAAAGTAAAGTTTTGCCATTTGTAAGAAGGCTCTGTTTTACAGAATGCCCATACCGCCAAATTGCCAGTCGGTAACCCCCAAATGTCAATGAAATATGTACTTCCGGTAAAAGTGAATCAGTCCATTATTATGCATAGGTGTTTACGATTTGGGCTTTCTTTTAATTCTTCTTGCTTTCAGCTTCCTTTTGACACCAGAGTATTAAGACTATAGCAACAGACTATTATCACAGAGAAAAGGTCCAAGCCACAGGCTTCCGGTCGGTATTTAGTGTACCAAACAAACAACATTGTGTTGCTCCGGCTAATTTGGTTCGATATCTCAATTTATTAGAGAAATTAAAGAACATGTGTTTGATTGATTTGATCGCGATTTTCGGTATTCTCTCTTTCTGCGTGTAAAAGGACTTTAATCTATCTTGTGGTTAGGTATTTGGTATATACTTACTGAATGATTTTCCACTTTTTAAAATTTAGAAAATTAAGACTGAAGCATGCACATTAAATGGAATCTTAATGATCGAGAATTTATTAAAAAAGGTTGAGCGTTTTTGTTTTAAATAAACAATTTAAAACTAACATTTTTTTATATTAGCCTACCTATATAAAGTTTATGAAAATACCTTCCCACAAGGGAGATAACTTTTATTTCAAATGGAAAAATGATAAAATTAATATCATAACCTACTGAAGGTAACCGAATATTACCCTCGGTTAACATTGCATATACTTGTCTCGGGGGGGGGGGGGGGGGAACATTCCGTTCCATCACTCTCTGTGTGATGTGATATTTATATATTGTTGTGGATAAGGTAAAACAACGTGCATGTCTGGGTTATGATGTCTATAACAGTGTGTAAGTGCACTACAACCTCAAATCAAAATACACATGTATACAGAATAAATCTTGTTGACTGTAGGAGATAACTTAATGTCCTTTATAGGATAATTAATATCCTTGTAGCTGTGGTTGGGTCTGTGTGGTTTACCTTATAAGCCCTTAATAACACGGAAGAGATTCAGGTTTTCTGGCTATTCAGTTCCACAATACACTCGTACTTGTCATAAGGAAGTTTTTAAGAATGGTTCAAGTGAGTTTTAACCGACATGTAAGCGGTAAACGAAGAAAAGGAAATTATTAATTCTGTTTGTGGAAACTATCCACGAAAGAACACGCGTCTAGGGTGATGGTTGGTTTTTTTTCCAGTTTTATCGCAATATTGTATTTTAAATATTATAATAGTTCTTGATTGATTTCATATCGGCCAAGTTGTTTAGCGGAGGATTACCAAAACAGGGGCAATATGGAGTCGCTACATTCAAAACAATCAGTACAGTGGTTGGTGATAAAGGCAGGACATGCTGGCCAATAAGTACATTACAAACATTTATTAAATGAGTCCAGGAAAAGTTATAGTAAGCTAGCCTATGGCTCACATACTTTCTTTTTTCCTGGACAAGTTTTATAAATGTTTGTATTAAATTACAACGAGTGTAGATTCTTTTTGTCACATGATTTTAATCACCTGTATACGAATTTACGAAATTTTTGCAACAAACCTCGGTAAAAAAGTGGTATGAGACGATCTGCATCATGATGACCCCGATGGCGTTATCAATAAAAATGCTTATTACACTAGGACAGTAAGTTATTGATGTATTGGGAGATATATTGATATATTCAAATAAGTACATGGATCCAGGGTGAGTGGGCAGTTAGGGATGCATCCCCACCACACCCACACTCCAGGTTAAAGAGTATAAGTAAGCTTTAAAATACTAAGCTTTTTAAGTAAACTTTGTTCATCGCTTAGGTCGAAGTTAGGGTCCCTCATATGTATATATATATATATATATTGTAATTACTGCGATAAGTTTGAATGAATCTTGATTCATACACCACACACACACACACACACACACACACACACCGCCACCACCATCATTATCTGGATCCTTCCCTAATATGTGTATTTTGTACTTTCAAATTTCCCTTAATTATGTTGAGTGAACTGATGCCCATTTAAGTTCTTTGTCAAAAGTGTCCATCTAAACAAGAAAAATATGATATTGTGATAATTTTGAAACGTGTCCAACATTTAAACACTAGTTATGTTTGCATTATAAAATCTACATGCAGCTAAAGCAATCCGGCTATCTCATTGCAAACTAACAACAAGGTATTTTTACTGGCTATTTTGATTTTGGTATAAACTATGAAACACAGAAATGCATAAAGACTTACCGTTTCAACGTTGAAGTTAATGCAGGTGTCATTTGGCCTTGTTTTGAAATCGAAATGAACTTTGGTCACGTGATGTGTCGATCTCAATCGGAACTCGCTATTTATTTATAAACTTGGGTATTACGGATTTGGCTTGATGCTCTTTACAAACGTGCGATGTGAAAACCCATCTAGTTTAATATCTATAGGTCTTTGGGGGCCATATATAATCATGTTTTCCCAATATATAATAAGGATTTGTTAACTCTATAGAAAATAGCATTGGTGTCAGAGAGAGTCGAGAAATGATTTTTTTTAATAAGTACAAGCATATAAACCATTTGATGGATAGTTTTTCTTTCAACGTCATTATGATAATTGGATTCGGTTCCTTTGAAAGAATGACGTCAGAATGGGGGTGTGGAAGGCACATGTGTTGTCACAGTTGCACCAACCAGCCAAACCGCTTTATTTCCGTATTAACCTAGTTTTTCGTATTAGATCTGCTTAATTATCCAATCAAATTGCTCTGTTGTATTGGCCCTTCTGTTCGTATTAGGCCCTTTTCATTATCCAATCAAATCGCTTCTTCGTATTGGCCCTGTTTGTTTTTCGTATAGGGCCTGTTTCACTATCCAATCAAATCGTTGCTGTTGTTTTTTCGTAATGGCACTATTTTTTCATATTGATTCTGTTTCATCATCAAACAAGATGCCTTATTTCGGTATGTTTGTTTGTTTGTTGCTGTTGTTTAAAAAAATATCATTCACGCATGGCACCACAGCAGTTGTTTTATTTGTTAAATTATGTGCGTCTTTTTAAAATGTCCACATATGTAAAGCAAAAGGAAATCTGACAAAAATAATTTACTAAATATTCACCTTTATAACAAATATCATGACATAGCACGCCGTGAAAAACCTGGCATGATACCACACCCAGTCACATTATCCTGACATCAGGCCAATCAGTCCTGAAATATTTGCTTGAGCGTTAGCAAGAGAGCTATGCCACTACCATTTTTAATGACTTTGGTATGTCGCGGCCCGGGACCGAAATCGGGGCCTCCAGTACCTGAAGCCGACGCTCTGCCGATTGCGCTACCAGGTCCGGTTGTGAAATAACTGGTTTTAAATAAATGAATACGTTAGTAGTTTCGACGTTGATAACCTTTTAATTGCGTTTTAACGGGTTGGTACAGTTTCCGACGCAGTATTTTGTCTCTCGATTACATTCTTTTACTGTCCTCCACTTACAGGCAGCTTTACCGCTCACCGAACGACACCGAACTTTCACTGGCTTGCGTTTTCGTGGCATTAAAGGTGGTATTCAACAGTTTAGAACATTTTTTTCTCAACTAACCAAATAATATTTTATTACCTGAAAAGATCCACGATATGTTTTAAATTGACGTCCTGCACCTTTTGTAAAAGGGGAAGCCTAACACCCCGCGGCTATTACAAACATGTATTTTCTACAGAGCAAATTTTAAAGGAAAAAAGACACTTGGCTACATAGAGATCAGGTCATATATCATAAAAGTAATCCGTTCAGACGTCGATATAAAAAATGTACCCTTAGCAGAACTCCCTATCGGGCTTGTTTATAGATGTTAAAAAAAGAACGAATATTTAGAAATAATGTTCACATTCTGAACTATCTAATAGTTATAGTGTTCGAAAATTGTTTTAATATGTCTACAGTATACATTTATGCTTTAATTCGGCACCACATGTATCTAATATAGGCAAACTGCCGGATACCACCTTAAGAAAGGTTTAACATATTGAACGCAGGTTCGACAATATCTGTCGGCATTCGCCTAATAAAGCCGAATATGTCAATGAAGTCGTTACACCATGTACATACTACTCTAGCATGTTAGTGGCTTTCCTTCCTTGCAGTATGCATGCTTGTACTGTAAGGGTAAGTGGCCATTTCCTGACCGGTGAATGGGTTAAGATAACATCGGGCAAATAGTCTAAAATGTTAATTGTCTACTTACATACGCGTGGGGTTTTCTTGCAAAGGAAAAGTGTTATATTGTATGTACGTTTTATTGTTAACAAATGTGTCATTGTTGTTTTATTGTGTCTCATTCCTGTTGCATAACTACCCGAAATATAGTTTGGTTTGGAATTTGGATAGACGAGTGACAGGGGGATATGTTTATTTGAATAGTATAGTAACATCTTTTACAGAACAAGCGGCCGGTTGTTGTGTTCGTGCAAAAAAATCGGAATACAATATATGGATATTGTTCTTAGCTTTGGAATTTAATTGTGCAAACGTGTCTTACTTACATAACAGACCACGTGTATCATTCCTTTGACAGTGTTGGCTTTGAATGCGTTATTGTTATTCTGTTAGAACCATCTACCCGGATATTTTAGTATAGTTTAGTTCTTAGCACATGTGACTCGTGAAGATATGAATTCTGAGCAGTATATTGTTTCCGGTATTGACTCAGTGAAGATAAAATGCGATCTCTGCTCTAGACTACGTTGTCAATGCAGTTATCAAAGTTTAAAGCATTGACTTAGCGTTTCTTTAGCAACATGTAAGGATATAAAAGTAACGTTGACAGGTTCATGTAAATTATTTGACAGAATAAAATCTGGTGCATTTACTTGAAAATCATGTTATACGTAAATCGTAATTTTTACATTTTAAATCGTTTTTGTGAACTCGAAGTGCGACACCTTGGATAATTTATATTTAATATGGATTTAAAAATTACAGCTTATTATACATGAGACATTCAGATAAATACGTCTGATTTTCGACTTTTGACACTATCTGTGTACACCAAGGTCAGAATCTTAGGAAAAGTATTTAAATATGGAGAACCTACGAGTGAAGCTGCGGAATTCATTGTCTTTGGGTACTTTACCGAAGAAGGCGTTCCGACATTCTGGTAGTGAACCTCGGCTGTTTCCGTCAAGCCCAACGAAGACTGAGCGACGATACACGTATAGGGACGACCTCGCCAACCGAAGATCTCCGAGGTTTGCCGATTTTCATTAGTCAATTGTACATGTTGCCGGCGTTTTTATTAATTTTATACCTAAATATACACATATGAGTGAATTTTTCAAGACATTTCTTGATCACGATCAATGTTTAGCATTAGGAGGTTTTTTTTTTTCTTTTATAAATTAAAAGAATAAGCTAAATATGAATATTAATTTACAGATAAGATAGATAGACAGGAACATGTTAGAGAACGGGTGTATAAAAGGTTTAATGAAACGAGACAAGATTGTTTACTTTCTGTTTGATTACACGGGTGTTGACACGGTTTTGTTTCCGACTTGTCGTGTTTTCAAACCCAAAGTTGAATTACAGTATAAAATATGTATATAAACATATGTATTCACAATTATCTCAAACGAACACGAAGGTTTGAGTGTTGTTTTGTGTGTTCCTTACGCCGGAGTGTGTCTGCGGGGGGGGGGGGGGTCTGTTTTTGTGCGTGCGTGAGTGCGTGCGTGCGTGCGTGCGTGCGTGCGGCTGTGGGTGTATTTGCGTGTCTGTCAATGCGTGTCGAGAAAATAAAATTAATTGTTATATAAGTTAATTTTGCATGTCAGAGTGTTCATCATTACTCTACTCCTCTTGCAAAAATAACTAAATATTGAATCTTTATCATGCATGTTTGGCCAAAATCAGGCAGTTGCTTAAATTTAATTATTTACATTAAATATTTATAAAAAAAAACCGTATGAATTCTATTTTCATTTACATGTTTCGTCTTTAAGGTTATTTCCCATGTTTTAGTGCTGCTGAAACCAACAAATACAACATTTGGTCTTTTCAAAAGCACCCTATTGAAGTTTCAGCACATAATATTGTACTGACATACATGTTTTTGTCGTCATAATTTTAACTTTATTGGTTCTTCTCTGACATTAGTTTTAGTTCTATTTGTGTTTTGTTTGCAAGTCAAGGGAAAAAACTACGTAAACATTATTATTTATTTGTCATGGGTTTTCTCCCTTGGTATCGTCATTCGTGTAATACAAATAAACACATATGAACATTTAATTTTCAGAATAGTAAAAAAATATAATCGAATGCTCTTTCTTACTTAGTTTAGTGTTACAAAATATGTTTAGGTATTCTTGAAACCTAAATCGTTATCTTGTCGATATCTTTATAATAGCGACACCCAACAACGACTTACAATAGTCTGGATGATTCTTCATTTGTTAACAGCTGAATTGACATACTGGCATTAATTTGCGAAAGAATGAATGTTAAATATACTAGTTTGCTTCTCGTTTTGATAAACAAATGAATAATATGAACTTTCTTAAGACACTTGTTTTAAATTAAGATTTATCAATAATAATAATAATGATAATGACAATAATAATAACGATAATAATAATAATAATTATTATTATTATTATAATAAAAAAGACGATGATGATGATTTTGATGATGATGATGATTCTGATGACGCAACAACTATTACTTCTTCAACTTCTACTACCATTCTACTAGTGCTACTACTACCAGCGCGCAATTACGACCTGGCCAATATAACAGTCCCCTGCAATATATGAGTTCAAACATACCTGTCCAGGGATTCAGCACTCACGAACCAACACAGGAAAATAAATTTACCGTTAGAATCCACTGTAATCGTGGCATGAGCGTCGGATACTGGACAGAGATCAAACACTTGTCAAGACACCCGAGAATGTGAGATCAAGTGTAGGCAACTCGATACTTGGCTGTGCGGTGATTATCGATGGTCTCCCTTCCTCCGTTTAAGACGATGACTTTATAGATTCGCAAATACATTAATGACAAAATACCAGCGAAATTAGAGCAATGACGACTCAAACGATCATATAGCGACAAAGTTAGGTGAATATTTTACGAAATATCTAGACGATAGGCTGCACGGACTCACGAAGGACTTGTACATCGACCTTAGACCTTACCTCATCGTCAGCGGAGAAACTGACTAATTACAAACAGTATTTGTTCTGCATTGCGTGTAAATAGGATTAGCCGCAAGATGACCTCTTGCGTCTAATAAATAGTCCGATGATTGCTTTGTGCTGCAAGAATATTTAAGTGGGAATATAAACGATATCGCAAAACTTCTGAAGCACCCTAACAGTCAACCCAATCAATCAAAAAGCAAGACAAAGACGAAGCGTTTAGTGACCAGCACCCCATCCCACAACACAGTCAAGACTTATGTCGTTACGACACTACAGCGCAGGACAGACAGATTACGTTTCATTACAGCATCAAAACGAGGCCGACCTTCATTAACAACGTCACCGACGTGGTAGTGCTGGAGCAGCTGCGCAGAAACTACCAGAATAATCATTGACAGCAACCAAGTGGGTCTCGAAGATTTCCTTAAGTTTGACATGAACATAAAAATGAAATCAACAAAACTCATGACCACGTCTAGACTGGATTGCAAGGTAGCACAGATAACAGTGGAATAGCGTAAAGACGAAGCTAGAATGGCTGACAACGATCGATAGTTCTATGATATAATTTGTCCACAATGGATAAGACGATATAAGTATGTGCAGCATTACCGAGAAATAAAACGATCTCGAACGGAAATCAATTTCACCGCTTTGGATCTGCGCTTACTGTCTTGTCATATCAATATTAATATCAATATAATGTTAATATTAATATCTTTGTTTAATGAAGGTATATACATCTTTTCCAACAGAGGACTTCGACAACAATGTCAAATACATATTACTATACAACAAACACGATTGTACTTGGAATGTAAATGAAAGCATAAATGAAGATGACAATGTAAAGAGGATGAAGATTATTAATAGAACATTTCTGGGATAATTAATGGTGAAGACTGAACTGAAAAATCAAGTACATGTACATAGACACATCGTTATAATTGAGACAATTGTGTTAATTATAATGCGTTATTCTCCAGTCAATACATAAAACTGACTCCCGAAATGCATATACTCAGTTATACATACATTATTGTTTAAATTTTGGTAAGGCGTTAAGCATAAATAAAAAGTGTATATGAATATTATTATTACATCAACATATACCGAGCCATCAGATAAGAGTATAGCTTTTTCTTAAAATTGTTTAAATTAAAGCTTTAAAGGAAAACAATTCCCATCTGTGGACTTGAATGTCTTTCTTTAATGTCTGTGGGCGATGTTCGTTTGTTTGTTTGTATCCCAGTGTTATCTACAATATAAATGGAATTGAAAAGATAACGCCAACCCGCACCACAATGGCGATCATGCATGCTGTGTCAGAACTTAACAACAACAAGGTGTACAGTCTCGCTTTATCCGAACATTGGCTCTTCAACCAAAATGAGTACATACTTCACTATATGGTCCAGTCATGGCTCTTCAACCAAAATGAGTACATACTTCACTATATGGTCCAGTCATGACTCTTCAACCAAAATGAGTACATACTTCACTATATGGTCCTGTCATTGCTCTTCAACCAAAATGAGTACATACTTCACTATATGGTCCAGTCATGGCTCTTCAACCAAAATGAGTACATACTTCACTATATGGTCCAGTCATGGCTCTTCAACCAAAATGAGTACATACTTCACTATATGGTCCAGTCATGGCTCTTCAACCAAAATGAGTACATACTTCACTATATGGTCCAGTCATTGCTCTTCAACCAAAATGAGTACATACTTCACTATATGGTCCAGTCATGGCTCTTCAACCAAAATGAGTACATACTTCACTATATGGTCCAGTCATGGCTCTTCAACCAAAATGAGTACATACTTCACTATATGGTCCAGTCATGGCTCTTCAACCAAAATGAGTACATACTTCACTATATGGTCCAGTCATGGCTCTTCAACCAAAATGAGTACATACTTCACTATATGGTCCAGTCATGGCTCTTCAACCAAAATGAGTACATACTTCACTATATGGTCCAGTCATGTCTCTTCAACCAAAATGAGTACATACTTCACTATATGGCCCAGTCATGTCTCTTCAACCAAAATGAGTACATACTTCACTATATGGTCCAGTCATGGCTCTTCAACCAAAATGAGTACATACTTCACTATATGCTCCAGTCATGGCTCTTCAACCAAAATGAGTACATACTTCACTATATGGTCCAGTCATGGCTCTTCAACCAAAATGAGTACATACTTCACTATATGGTCCAGTCATGTCTCTTCAACCAAAATGAGTACACACTTCACTATATGGTCCAGTCATGTCTCTTCAACCAAAATGAGTACATACTTCACTATATGGCCCAGTCATGGCTCTTCAACCAAAATGAGTACATACTTCACTATATGGTCCAGTCATGGCTCTTCAACCAAAATGAGTACATACTTCACTATATGGCCCAGTCATGTCTCTTCAACCAAAATGAGTACATACTTCACTATATGGCCCAGTCATGGCTCTTCAACCAAAATGAGTACATACTTCACTATATGCTCCAGTCATGGCTCTTCAACCAAAATGAGTACATACTTCACTATATGGTCCAGTCATGGCTCTTCAACCAAAATGAGTACATACTTCACTATATGGTCCAGTCATGGCTCTTCAACCAAAATGAGTACATACTTCACTATATGGTCCAGTCATGTCTCTTCAACCAAAATGAGTACATACTTCACTATATGGTCCAGTCATGGCTCTTCAACCAAAATGAGTACATACTTCACTATATGGTCCAGTCATGTCTCTTCAACCAAAATGAGTGCATACTTCACTATATGGTCCAGTCATGTCTCTTCAACCAAAATGAGTACATACTTCACTATATGGTCCAGTCATGTCTCTTCAACCAAAATGAGTACATACTTCACTATATGGTCTTGTCATGGCTCTTCAACCAAAATGAGTACATACTTCACTATATGGTCCAGTTTTGTATTTTCAACCAAAATGAGTACATACTTCACTATATGGTCTTGTCATGGCTCTTCAACCAAAATGAGTACATACTTCACTATATGGTCCAGTCATGTCTCTTCAACCAAAATAAGTGCATACTTCACTATATGGTCCAGTCATGTCTCTTCAACCAAAATGAGTACATACTTCACTATATGGTCCAGCCATGGCTCTTCAACCAAAATGAGTACATACTTCACTATATGGTCCAGTCATGGCTTTTCGACCAAAATGAGTACATACTTCACTATATGGTCCAGTCATGGCTCTTCAACCAAAATGAGTACATACGTCACTATATGGTCCAGTCATGGCTCTTCAACCAAAATGAGTACATACTTCACTATATGCTCCAGCCATGGCTCTTCAACCAAAATGAGTACATACTTCACTATATGGTCCAGTCATGGCTCTTCAACCAAAATGAGTACATACTTCACTAAATGGTCCAGTCATGGCTCTTCAACCAAAATGAGTGCATACTTCACTATATGGTCCAGTCATGGCTCTTCAATCAAAATGAGTACATACTTCACTATATGGTCCAGTCATGGCTCTTCAACCAAAATGAGTACATACTTCACTATATGGTCCAGTCATGGCTCTTCAACCAAAATGAGTACATACTTCACTATATGGTCCAGTCATGGCTCTTCAACCAAAATGAGTATATACATTAAAATGTACTACTACATAGACCTGAACTTGAATACTGGTGATTGCCTTTAAGGCTTTTTCCACTTTTCTCAGCGTTTGCCATTTAATATCTTTGTGCTGTATTAGCTTTTTATTTTCTTATTTCTCTTTCACACCAGCATTTCTTGAACTAATTAGCTCTAAACCTGCCTGAAATAATTTTCAAAAATGCTTTTGTCACTGGTTTATTTAATAGAACTGTCACTTGTAATTAATTGGGCACTGTTTTGGCAAGACTTCTCTGTCTGTTTCTGTTTTATTATAGCTTTATTTATTTTACTTTTTTCTTTTGTTATTTAAAACGCTCCTGAATGATGTTTACCTCGTTGTTATCCCCTCGCTTTTCTTCTAACGTTCCCTTGGGATCTATCTTGATTATTTTTAATGATTTCAGTTAATCTCCTTTTGTTCCCTTCCCCTCATTATTTTCGTTCTTTTTTCTGTTTCTCCTATCTTCAGCCTCTCTAGAGGTTTTTCTGCGCTTTCCTACATTTCTCATTTTTATCCTAAGATATCTCTCAATTTTACACCGCACACAATTGCTCAATTGGTACAGCGTCGGCTTGCGGATCGGGAGGTCGCGGGTTCAAACCCCGGCCGGGTCAAACCAAAGACTTAAAAGTTGGTAGTAGTGGCTTCCCTCCTAATGCTCGTGGTTAAGGGGACAGCATTATGCCTTACTCGTCGATGTCAGTATAATGAACCGGCCGGGTTCAGTCCTTGGGCACCTCATAAGTGCCCCTGTGTTATAATGATAGAAATGTCGCTGCACAGTATCGTCAAAAATGCCGGCAAATCTCAATACCATTCCCTCTCTATTTTACTTTCTCTTCGTATCTCTTTCAAATACGCCATCTGCTTTCTTCAATTTCTCACAACAAACGTCGTCCACCCTCTCCCCGCTACTGTTCAACGTTTATTGATTTATGTCTAGTGATTCCCGGCGATGAATTACAGAACACTGCATGCAATCTCTCTCTCTCTCTCTCTCTTTCTCTCTCTCTCTCTCTCTCTCTCTCTCTCTCTCTCTCTCTCTCTCTCTCTCTCTATATATATATATATATATATATATATCTCTTTCTCTCTCTCTCTTTCTCCAGTTTTATCACGTGTTCTTCAGTCTCGGTCGGTATTTCGTTTTGGTTGATTTAGCTCTATCATTGATTGATCATTTAATATGTCGTGATTTCGTAATGTTTATTTACAGTTCCATGAATGTGTAGCCTTTAAAAATCATCGTCATCATCATTACCATCAACATCTTATTCTCCACCATAAACATCATAGCTGTTCTTCTCCTCTTTTTCCTCTTCCTCTTCCTCTTCCACACCAACATTGTCATAAATAGGACTGCCTTTTTTTATAAAATGTTAGCATACATCACTGAATACGTGTGAATCAGTAAGTGCAGATTAAAACAGATTAAATTGACTTAAAATACATTCTGAGATTAGGAATTACTGTAATAAGTTGTTAACAATTGCTTGTAAACCTATTAGGCCAGGGAAACGTGGATGAGACAATTCACGTCTACACAGCCTTAGTTACGTAGTCAGGAAACTATTACCTGGTAAATACAAGACTCAGGCCTAGTTTATAAATGGTGTAAATGTATCGTCTATCTTGCGGAGTTACGGTAGTTTTGCACTTATCATTTCTCTTATTCTACCGCTTGTACAACCGGAAACGTATTGTTGGTCTTATTATAGCATATTTTCCCTTAAAACTTCTACGTTTGTTAAAAGTGTTGTTTAACTCGTTATTTGCTAGTCTACCGCCTTATTCATACCAGGAAACTCTAGCTCGAGCCGTGGAAATATTAAGACACAGGACTATCAGATCCACTAAGAAAGTTGACTTAAATTTAGACGATTAGGCGATGTGACCTGATCAATTCGTGACCTGCGGTAATAGATTGCCGTGACTGTGTATTACTTTATCTTCTCCTCGTCTTAAGAATGTATAAATCATAACGACAGTTTTATTTTAATGATGTACTAAATACGAAAATCTGCACTTGTATATGGGTAAAATTGTTATAGAATGACCGGGGGGATAGATTATTATCTACAGTATGTCGGGAAAAAAATGTTTAATAGAAAATATATTTAATATGCCATACTTTTCTTTGGTTGTAGTTATATTAAAGTTTCCGCATTAGACTGCAGTTCATTACTGAGCAGCATACCGGAACTTGATTTCTCTTTCAACTGACCTGATGACGATATATATTGTTAATGGTATGTATCCATGGCCGTAGACTGTTGAATACATTATGCATACAACTTGAAGGTGGTATCGGATAGTTTGCTTATATCGAATATGATTAATAATAACTTGTCCCTGTTTTGATGGCTTATGACATATTTCTCTGTCGGCGCCGTATGACCTATAAAGTGTCGGTGTGCCGTTAAACCCAAATACAAAATACAAATACATATTTCTCTGCATAAAGTTTACACGGGTGGAACACATCCTCAGAAGTACAGTGGTAATAATTAAATTAATCGCTCTAAATGCTTCGGCGAAGTTGTTTGTGTTTTTCTCCTTTTTTCTTTCTTTGTTGTTGTTGCTGTTGTTTGTTTGTTTTGTTTTGTTTTTTTGCTTGGTAAATGATTTCCTCGGGTAACATTTATAAATTATTTGTTTTCATAGAGATGTTACTACATGTCTTCTTTATACCGTGGGAGTTTTATCTTACTTGGTCCTCTGTGTGATTTACCAAAAGCAGACTATTACGAATGATTAATTCAGAAGTACTGGCGCCTCTGCCAATAGAATCAGATTTAAACTGATTTTGATCAGATCAAATTTGGTTTTGCCTAAACGTCTTTCCACGCTCCTCTCT
The DNA here is from genome assembly GCA_007844125.1 of Sinonovacula constricta. Lineage (NCBI taxonomy): Eukaryota > Metazoa > Mollusca > Bivalvia > Cardiida > Solecurtidae > Sinonovacula > Sinonovacula constricta. The sequence goes on from CM017572.1 coordinate 18,560,046, forward strand.
CTTTCTTTCTCTTTCTCTCTCATCTCTTTTTTTTCACTATCTCTCTCCTCTCTATCTCGGTCTCTGTCCTTCTGTCTCTGTCTGTCCGTCTCTCTTTCTGTCTCTGTTGTTGTTGTTTTTTGCCGTTTCTTTTTTTTCTTTCTCTTTTTTATTATCATCCTTCTTTTTAATGTTGGCACTCTTTCGTTCTTATAGCTTTCTCCCTCAGTCAAACTACCATTCCAGATATCTTTGTTTATTGTTCTCTCCCTATCCCTTCTAAAGCCTTCCTCCTTTTCATTCTTTTGCTTATATATTACCTTTTTATTTATTTAGTCTTTACGATATTGTTGACTTACTACTTTTAGTATTCAACAAATCTATGTGCGATCAGACCATTGATGTCAAGGAAATGCAAACTCATTTTATGCTCCCAGAACAATTTCGGGGGAGCATATATTCGCCGCTTCGTCCGTCCGTCTGTCCGTCCTTCTGTCCATCGCGCCTTTGTCCGGGTTATAACACAGCAACCGATGGCTTCAATTCAATGAAACTTTATTGGAGGTTTCACGGAACAATGAAATGCGCATATTGTCAATATATTCCGTTTCAATGATTTTTCACGGAGTTGTTGCCCTTTGATTTAGCTACATGTCTTTTTCTGTGTCCCCTAAATACTCTGGAAAGTACCGATCTTGTTTTACATGGGTACTGTTTATAGATATTTTATATATATATAATCTTCCTTGCTGGTTTGGTGTAGTTCATCAGTAAATGTATATGTCCCGTTTGAAAGGTATATTTTCCCCGAGGCTTCATAAGGCTACTACATTTGTTTAACTCATTCTGCCTTTGTTATCAGCTTGTTCCAAAGGAAGTTCATGAAAAGTAACTTGATTAATCATATCGACGTTGAGGTGACCCACAAAAGCTGGATTTCTACGAAATTGATCCTTAAACGCTAGAAAATATTTCTATAACCTAAAGACGGATGAAAGTTCATTATAGTAGGTTAATCATACCATTTATGTTAAACAGTTTAATCGAACATTGTCAGCCAATTTTAATTTTACAAAGAAGTTCAGATGTTCAAAATATCCGTACTTGATGATTTAGTGGACATTCTTGGGGTTTCCCTTATAATGTTTACAGTTTTGAAACTCAAAATCGATGTGTTCATGTTTATTTGTATAAAATCGCAAAAGTTCTTGTGTTAGCATTCTAAGAGTAATTCTTTAATAAGAATTATATTTTTACTTGTTATATCACATTGAGTCAAAAATTAAGCCGCGGTTTTATTATGAACCAGAAAGGTTCTTTGTGCCGTATCATTCAGAGTTTAAATATAACTTCACGAATTTAGGCTGATACATTTTAATATCTCCAGATACATAAAAGAAACGGAAACTCTGTATGATCTTGTTATATGGGAGAATTTTAATTAATACACATATGCCTCTCCAAGGCAAATTCATCGACGATGTTTTCGTCATCAGTACCATTGTGCCGCAGCATGCAACGTCAATATCAGTCTGCAATCTGCCAACGGTGACATTTCCGCTTCATTTACTTTCAAATCTAAGAGAAGATTGTATCAGTAATGAAGGCCGCTTTGCTTGCATCAGCATGTGTAAGTAAGTCAGGGAGGTTAGACAGCTAAGCCGAAAAAGCAATAATTAACAAAAACTGCGTGTGTCAAACACAAATTCGGGGAATAATAATAATTGATTGAAGTTCAGTTCAGACGTGTTATCTCTGAATCTTACCTATGAATGTACAACTAAGGGTGTAGTATTCTCTGAGATAAACACTTCGGTTAACACACTAGTGGTAGGGGTGTAGTATTCTTTGAAATAAACACTTGGGTGTAAACATTAGTGATAGTTGTGCAGTATTCGTTGAAATAAACACTTGAGATTGTACACACTAAAAGTAGGTGTGCAGTATTATCTGAAATAAACGCTTGGGGTGTACACACTAGTGTAGACACATAAAGATTATACAATAATCTAATTTATTGTAGTTGTACTCCTTGAGACAGCTTTATCTGAATAACTTAATCTGAATCATTACAAACATTTACCTCTCAATTTGTATACGTTTTTCTTATTTTAAGTTGTAGATCCAAAGCCAGTTTCCGACTCTAGTATACAAATGACAATGATATGTTCGTACTATTTTTGTACTCGAGCCTATAATTATCATCATTATTTTGCACATTACATTAGAACGAAAAGCCGTCACAGTTCTTAGACAAATATAGAAAATTTAATATGTTTTAAGTAACGAATTCATCAAGAATACAATATGCCAACCTGTGTCGACGTCAAAGAACTTCACTTAGCTCACGCCGAGCCTTATTAGTGCTCATCATCCTTAAACTGAAATCCATTATTACATAGATATATCACATATCCAGATATACATAAGAAATAAAATTAATTGAATCCTTTTGAATTTAAACCTACAAGTTTCATAGATAGAACTTTTCTTGTATTTTAACTGTAAGTGAAATTGTGTATTTTCAAAATTCGATTGTTTTGTACATGTACTTGCATAGTTGTACGTATTTCTGTTAAAAAGCAAACACTGCAGTCCGCATACTTTTACATACATGTATTATTTCTGCGCTCATATATTTTTCAAACTTTATATAAATGTAAAGGACCGTTTGTTTTGTCGTAAAGAATATGTACAAAACTACTATGAAAAATATCTTCGTTTACGAATTGCCTAAATTTGTTTGTTTTCAAACTATTTAAAAAAGTGTTCACGTGTGTATATTTATGCAGTGAATGGATTTCAAGGAAGATATTGAAAAGAAAAAGATCACGTTCATTTCCATCAAGATGGATCCTATACACGATTTGTCTTGCTTCTTTTGTTTGGGTTATGATAGACAGAACAGTGCGGTCTAACGCTGCTTCACAACATGATATCTACGAATAAACTAGCTAGACAGAACTTTTGTTTGCAAATATTGGCTATCGACCCCAAATACAATATTATATATAATGCATATTCATTATTATGCATATAAGTTGTGTTAAAATAAAATAAAATATTAGTGACGGAATTCTATGTCTCGGAATTTCTTTGTTATAGCATACTAATACATGTAGTTGACTAAAATGTGTAAAAGAGGATTGACGTAAATTGGTTTTGTCGCAAACCAATATGTTCCACTTTCTGCAGGATATTACATCCATTCAAATGGAAGCCGTTGTCTGTCGAAAGATATTTAAACACACGAAATTGTAGTTCAGTAACCACATATCCAGACTCCGGGATGTTTCTTTAGCAACGAAATATAAAACTGCTTAAAAGACAAATTTTAAAAATTTAAAATCTTTGAAAATATTTTAAATAGTTTTAAATATGCATGTCATAAAAGGATTTTTGTTTAAAACCATGAACATCTAAACCGATACTGACAAAATACAACATGTTTAATTTTCTTCTCTGGCAGACATGATCGAATGTATAAACTATATCAAGTATCCCTGATAGCTGATGGGGTTTTCTTGGGTCATATACAGTTTCGTCTTGATGCTTTTATTGAGAAACTATCAAATTTGGCAGTTCACTTTACGATAACGTCTACAAGGAAACTTGTCACGTGATATAGGACCGGCTGATGTAAACAAGATTTGTCACATAGAATTGATATATTTCTCTTTCTCCTGTTTAAACCTTACTTGTTGATGACGTTAAGAAAGAAAAGAAAAAGTAAAACACACGTTATTACTGATTTCTTTCGGCTTTGGAATAAAACTGCTATGGACTAGATAATCTGTTTATACACACAGAAGGTCATTGTGGAACTTGTTGTACTCGTATAAAACAAGAAAACGAAGAAAATTATGAAGCACCTTACTTTGTACTGTCCGTATAATAAACAAAAGAAGATGTTATATTGATGATGGTTATAGAAAATACAAGTATCATGTTGATGATGGATATAGAAAATACAAGAATCATGTTGATGATGGATATAGAAAATACAAGTATCATGTTGATGATGGATATAGAAAATACAAGTATCATGTTGATGGTGGTTATAGAAAATACAAGTATCATGTTGATGGTGGTTATAGAAAATACAAGTATCATGTTGATAATGGTTACAGAAAATACAAGTATCATGTTGATGATGGATACAGAAAATACAAGAATCATGTTGATGATGGATATAGAAAATACAAGTATCATGTTGATGATGGATATAGAAAATACAAGTATCATGTTGATGGTAGTTATAGAAAATACAAGTATCATGTTGATGGTGGATATAGAAAATACAAGTATCATGTTGATGGTGGTTATTGAAAATACAAGTATCATGTTGATGGTGGTTATAGAAAATACAAGTATCATGTTGATGATGGATATAGAAAATACAAGTATCATGTTGATGGTGGTTATAGAAAATACAAGTATCATGTTGATGGTGGTTATAGAAAATACAAGTATCATGTTGATGATGGATATAGAAAATACAAGTATCATGTTGATGGTGGTTATAGAAAATACAAGTATCATGTTGATGATGGTTATAGAAAATACAAGTATAATGTTGATGGTGGTTATAGAAAATACAAGTATCATGTTGATGATGGATATAGAAAATACAAGTATCATGTTGATGGTGGTTATAGAAAATACAAGTATCATGTTGATGATGGTCATAGAAAATACAAGTTTCATGTTGATGATGGTTATAGAAAATACAAGTATCATGCTGATGGTGGTTATAGAAAATACAAGTATCATGTTAATGATGGTTATAGAAAATACAAGTATCATGTTGATGGTGGTTATAGAAAACACAAGTATCATGTTGATGATGGTTATAGAAAATACAAGTATCATGTTGATGATGGTTATAGAAAATACAAGTATCATGTTAATGTTGGTTATAGAAAATACAAGTATCATGTTAATGATGGTTATAGAAAACACAAGTATCATGTTGATGGTGGTTATAGAAAATACAAGTATCATGTTGATGATGGTTATAGAAAATACAAGTATCATGTTGATGATGGTTATAGAAAATACAAGTATTATGTTGATGATGGTTATAGAAAATACAAGTATCATGTTGACGTCGGTTATAGAAAATACAAGTATCATGTTGATGATGGTTATAGAAAATACAAGTATTATGTTGATGATGGTTATAGAAAATACAAGTATCATGTTGACGTCGGTTATAGAAAATACAAGTATCATGTTAATGATGGTTATAGAAAACACAAGTATCATGTTGATGGTGGTTATAGAAAACAGAAGTATCATGTTGATAATGTTTATAGGAAATACAAGAATCATGTTGATAATGGTTATAGAAAATACAAGAATCATGTTGATGATGGTTATAGAAAATACAAGTATCATGTTGATAATGGTTATAGAAAATACAAGTATCATGTTGATGATGGTTATAGAAAATACAAGTATCATGTTGATAATGGTTATAGAAAATACAAGTATCATGTTGATGATGGTTATAGAAAATACAAGAATCATGTTGATAATGGTTATAGAAAATACAAGAATCATGTTGATGATGGTTATAGAAAATACAAGTATCATGTTGATAATGGTTATAGAAAATACAAGTATCATGTTGATGATGGTTATAGAAAATACAAGTATCATGTTGATAATGGTTATAGAAAATACAAGTATCATGTTGATGATGGTTATAGAAAATACAAGAATCATGTTGATGATGGTTATAGAAAATACAAGTATCATGTTGATAATGGTTATAGAAAATACAAGTATCATGTTGATGATGGTTATAGAAAATACAAGAATCATGTTGATGATGGTTATAGAAAATACAAGTATCATGTTGATAATGGTTATAGAAAATACAAGTATCATGTTGATGATGGTTATAGAAAATACAAGAATCATGTTGATGATGGTTATAGAAAATACAAGTATCATGTTGATAATGGTTATAGAAAATACAAGTATCATGTTGATGGTGGTTATAGAAAATACAAGAATCATGTTGATGATGGTTATAGAAAATACAAGAATCATGTTGATGATGGATATAGAAAATACAAGAATCATGTTGATGATGGTTATAGAAAATACAAGTATCATGTTGATAATGTTTATAGGAAATTCAAGAAAAATGTTGATGATGGTTACAGGAAATGGAAGAAATAGCAATGCAATCCATTGCTGCGTCAATGATTGATTTTGTCTGCAAATCGTCTTGGTACATGATAAAGTACCATTTTGAGGTAAAGTGGATTTGTTGCAGGGAAACTATTCGTGGTCTACTGGACGTCTATCACGAGTGAAACAAAAGTCATTGTTTCTTAAATAAAGCAGCAATACACACGACATTGCGAACCGCAAAATAATAAACGTGTTCTTTTCACTTGTTAACACGCTCAAGTTTCTACCGGTATCAAAAATCCCTTAGAAAAGGGCGTATTTGCAAGTTTCTTGATTTGAGAATGATCCTATTTAGCTATATATATAGTCCATCGTTGCTACACAACACGCATGTCTACGATAATACTTGTCGCGTGGTTCGCATAAATTGGTCTTGTCTCATACAAACCAATAGATAACTTTTTCTAGCGGATACTCATGAGTTTTTAAAAAGAAGAGAAGCCGGTGTCTGAAATAAAACGATAGTAAAAACCATTTATCTGCCAATTTTTAGAAATACGTTTATAACCAAATCTCGCTTGTCGCCTTCTATATAAATTTACAGAAGCTTGTATAATGTAATGTGCGTGTACCAAAGCGAATATTTTATTAAAATTTAACTGGCTATACTTTTAAAATGTACACGTGCAAAACAACCATTCATATTTTGATATCAAGGGAATTACGGATGTCTTGCAAATAATAGTTGAATGTCTCTTGAAATGCTATAATTACTGTTTAATTATCAGTTACTTATATTTCTTTGTAGGCCCAATACTTCTAACTTGTCAAAGGGAAATTGTACTTTCAATATGTAGATATAATATATTAAAATAAGTATGTAACCGTGGTCATGAATTTTCGCCGATCTTAGATCCTAATTGGTTTTGCCATCAATCGTCCAGTGGGGTACATTGGTGAAATGGAAATTGTCTCCCTTATAAGTTAATGTCCGAGGTATTCCAAACACTAAGTAGGTCATTTTAGTTGGAGTTTTGACCTTTATCGCCTATTCCTGTAGATATTGCAATAACAAACATTAAAATTTCTTACTTTTACATAAATTTAAGCTTAAAACCATTTTAATACTTAAATAGATTTTTTTATAGATATGTTATTTGAAAAAAAGAAAATGGAAGTGTTTCTTGATGATGGTAAAACTGGGTTTCACAAGGAAGGCAGAAACGTCAACATGTCTTCCAAAGAGCACAAGCATATAAACCGAGTAAAACTAATAAAAGGACCTGTTTACATGTAGGGATTATTCAGGGGACACGATTCATTAACGCCTCTCATTATGTGTACATGTCTGAGCCTTCAAATGGTGCAATCCAGGTCAGGCAACTGCCTGCAAGGGGCCGTGTGATCTGAACCTACGATATTTGCTGACCCTTTTGGTGCAATCCAGGTCAGCCAACTGCCTGCAAGGGGCCGTGTGATCTGAACCTACGATATTTGCTGACCCTTTTGGTGCAATCCAGGTCAGCCAACTGCCTGCAAGGGGCCGTGTGATCTGAACCTACGCTATTTGCTGGCCCTTTTGGTGCAATCCAGGTCAGGCGACTGCCTGCACGGGGCCGTGTGATCTGAACCTTCGATATTTGCTGACCCTTTGTTGCATGTTGATGTAAGACAATGGATATGAATTAAGTATTGATAATTTCAAATGTAGCGTGAGAAGTGATGGTGCATGTAGTTTGCTGTCGCCATCACAATCAAAAGTGTTCTTGGTGCGACAAATAATGGTTTTGCTAATCACGTAAACACTGCAGCAATCCATTTTGCTTCAAGACAGTTCTTATATTGTGTGCTTCTCTAGGCATGTAATGACTTACGTGCTTGTCGGCACAGGGGGTTAACTTACCTTTATTGAGGTGTTGCATTTATGTCAATGAAATCCTTTTATTACAATAAACTGCCTTTACTACTTAAAGTATACTTTTTATGTTGATGTACATGCAATGAACTGTATGTTTTTATATATTTATATATTTTACTTTCACATGTTGTTTTTGTGTTATTTTTACATTTTGGAATTTCTAGCTTATTATTAAAAAATGTGAACATGTAAACGTTGTTCCTAAGATTTTATATATGTTATATACTTTACTTTCAAATGTTGTTGTTTTTTGTGTGTGAGTGTGTCATTTTTACATATTGGAGTTTCTTACTTATTATTAAAAATGTGAACATATAAACGTTGTTTCTAAGAGATACATGTATTGCTATCTTTCTATAAGCTCAATGACTAACTCAGCAAAAAGAGAATTTTGCTTTGCGAATTCAGAGTAATTGAAAAAACGGTTAAACAACCTAAGAGACATTAACGAAGATTGTTTTTAATTATTTAATTCTTTTGACTACCTTTTTCTGATGATCTTATAATATCTGCCTCAATAACGAATTGTGAAACTCTGAACTGATGACATGCTTTTTATAAAGAATCATTTTGCATTAGTGATGTAATTTTCAACGATAAAAACTGACCAGTTTAATCAAGCCTTCGTCAGATCAGTGGTCGACTTCGGTGAACATTTTTGTTAAATGCATGAATACTATTTATAAAACACATTGAGCTGTGTAGTCATTGCTGTTGAATACTGTTAGGTTTTGCGTATAACAAAACAGAAGGCGACATGGGGTATGATTATATATCATGTAACGAACTTGGGATTTTTTGCTAGTACTTTTTCGTCAAAGACCTAATAACGGTAATACAATGCAGACATAATTACCAAATATTTGCTCTTTGTGCAAAACTCTGCAATCTTTATAGCCGGGGTAAGTAGTGCGAAGATGGCTGATATTCATATTACGTAAAGTGTAAAAGAGACAAGACACATAGGAGCGCATGTTCACATAACGTATAATGTAAAAGAGACAAGGCAAGTAGGAGAGCATGTTCACATTGTGCACATTGTAAAAGAGACAAGACACATAGGAGCGCATGTTCACATAACGTATAATGTGAAAGAGACAAGGCAAGTAGGAGAGCATGTTCACATTGTGCACATTGTAAAAGAGACAAGACACATAGGAGAGCATGTTCACATTGTGCACAATGTAAAAGAGACAAGACACATAGGAGCGCATGTTCACATAACGTATAATGTGAAAGAGACAAGGCAAGTAGGAGAGCATGTTCACATTGTGCACATTGTAAAAGAGACAAGACACATAGGAGCGCATGTTCACATTGTGCACATTGTAAAAGTGTCAAGACACATAGGGGCGCCTATTCACATTGTGCACATTGTAAAAGTGTCAAGACACGTAGGGGCGCCTATTCACATTGCGCACAATGTAAAAGTGTCAAGACACATAGGGGCGCCTATTCACATTGTGCACAATGTAAAAGTGTCAAGACACGTAGGGGCGCCTATTCACATTGCGCACAATGTAAAAGTGTCAAGACACATAGGGGCGCCTATTCACATTGCGCACAATGTAAAAGTGTCAAGACACATAGGGGCGCCTATTCACATTGCGCACAATGTAAAAGTGTCAAGACACATAGGGGCGCCTATTCACATTGTGCACATTGTAAAAGTGTCAAGACACGTAGGGGCGCCTATTCACATTGCGCACAATGTAAAAGTGTCAAGACACATAGGGGCGCCTATTCACATTGCGCACAATGTAAAAGTGTCAAGACACATAGGGGCGCCTATTCACATTACGCACAATGTAAAAGTGTCAAGACACATAGTGACGCCTATTCACATTGCGCACAATGTAAAAGTGTCAAGACACATAGGGACGCCTATTCACATTGCGCACAATGTAAAAGTGTCAAGACACATAGGGGCGCCTATTCACATTGCGCACAATGTAAAAGTGTCAAGACACATAGGGGCGCCTATTCACATTGCGCACAATGTAAAAGTGTCAAGACACATAGGGGCGCCTATTCACATTGCGCACAATGTAAAAGTGTCAAGACACATAGGGGCGCCTATTCACATTGCGCACAATGTAAAAGTGTCAAGACACATAGGGGCGCCTATTCACATTGCGCACAATGTAAAAGTGTCAAGACACATAGTGACGCCTATTCACATTGCGCACAATGTAAAAGTGTCAAGACACATAGGGGCGCCTATTCACATTGCGCACAATGTAAAAGTGTCAAGACACATAGTGACGCCTATTCACATTGCGCACAATGTAAAAGTGTCAAGACACATAGGGGCGCCTATTCACATTGCGCACAATGTAAAAGTGTCAAGACACATAGGGGCGCCTATTCACATTGCGCACAATGTAAAAGTGTCAAGACACATAGGGGCGCCTATTCACATTGCGCACAATGTAAAAGTGTCAAGACACATAGTGACGCCTATTCACATTGCGCACAATGTAAAAGTGTCAAGACACAAAGGGGCGCCTATTCACATTGCGCACAATGTAAAAGTGTCAAGACACATAGGGGCGCCTATTCACATTGCGCACAATGTAAAAGTGTCAAGACACAAAGGGGCGCCTATTCACATTGCGCACAATGTAAAAGTGTCAAGACACAAAGGGGCGCCTATTCACATTGCGCACAATGTAAAAGTGTCAAGACACAAAGGGGCGCCTATTCACATTGCGCACAATGTAAAAGTGTCAAGACACATAGGGGCGCCTATTCACATTGCGCACAATGTAAAAGTGTCAAGACACATAGGGGCGCCTATTCACATTGCGCACAATGTAAAAGTGTCAAGACACATAGGGGCGCCTATTCACATTGCGCACAATGTAAAAGTGTCAAGACACAAAGGGGCGCCTATTCACACTGCGCACAATGTAAAAGTGTCAAGACACATAGGGGCGCCTATTCACATTGCGCACAATGTAAAAGTGTCAAGACACATAGGGGCGCCTATTCACATTGCGCACAATGTAAAAGTGTCAAGACACAAAGGGGCGCCTATTCACATTGCGCACAATGTAAAAGTGTCAAGACACAAAGGGGCGCCTATTCACATTGCGCACAATGTAAAAGTGTCAAGACACATAGGGGCGCCTATTCACATTGCGCACAATGTAAAAGTGTCAAGACACAAAGGGGCGCCTATTCACATTGCGCACAATGTAAAAGTGTCAAGACACAAAGGGGCGCCTATTCACATTGCGCACAATGTAAAAGTGTCAAGACACATAGGGGCGCCTATTCACATTGCGCACAATGTAAAAGTGTCAAGACACATAGGGGCGCCTATTCACATTGCGCACAATGTAAAAGTGTCAAGACACATAGTGACGCCTATTCACATTGCGCACAATGTAAAAGTGTCAAGACACAAAGGGGCGTCTATTCACATTGCTCCATTTCGTAACATCCAGCCGGTGCAAATTTCCGTGACTAATAGAGTAACATACATTCATTTGGGTATGAAAATGCTGCATTTTTTAAAGATGAGTTTAACATTGTATTGGTCCGTTTTTTTAAGTCAAATAACTACCCGATTTACACCGGAACCTTTTAAGATTTTATTGGCGTGGTTTACTTGGACGAGGGAAACATACACTGTTTCATTTTCTGCCACTTATATTCTCTCCTAGTAGGCGACTCTTTTTCCCTGTGTCACATGACGTCAGAATTAAAAATGGTGGTTACACCATCTGCTGAATAGTTGTTTGCAAACGACACGTTGTTAATGAAATATTAGACATTTGTGGTCTATGATTACAAGCATCTGCTTACTGACTGACTAACCTAGTGAATGAAGGTATGTTTTGCCGTGTGGGCTGAAATTTACGTATTATAGTGGGAAATATGGTATATCATCAGAAATACTTCCCACGTTTAATAATGTTCATTCAGAAAACTTTTAATAAGCTAGATTTATTTTAGCTCTCTTAGATTTATTTTTGTTCTCTGTTACGATATCAGCTGTGTCATCTTTTATTTTGGAATTAAAATGTTTCCATTTTGATTCATTGCTATTCTTGAAAATTAACATCTGCTTCCATTATCTTGTAATAAGATTATTTAGTGGCATGAACGTCATGTGAAACTAAATGGCATCTTACTTTGGTCTGCGATGATTTGTATAATAATGATAGCTTTATTTCAAGAGTGTACAATATACAGACATTTAACTCTAACGATGTTACAATAAAGATTTATTTTAATGTGGCCTTATACAAAAGTATACATACATCATGTAAGCATGAAAGATACAGATGTGTATCAACGACGAATAAATAATGAATAAATGATGATGATGAAGATGATGATTACATATAGGAGTTGTTACGACCGGTGTGGCTTTTTAAGAGTTATTTTTAAAATGACACGTTTACTAAACGACGAAAAGGTGAAACAGAAAGAACAAGCCAGCAACAAACTAGTACAATAATGTTTTATTTTAATAAACAATTATATATATATGGCGTATCAAAATAATAACAAATATATCAGACAAAATTTGAGAAGGCAAAATAAATGTAAGCTTACAGTTTGTCCCTTTAGGAGGTGTCCATTTAACAGTCCAGTTAATAATCCTGAAGATTTTCGGTAGAATTTCCTCATAGAGACGCACAGGTGAAATAATCGAAAGGTAGAACATACACGAATATAATTAATATAATTCCAAAAACCAACATTTTAATATTTATATCACTATAGAATATAATAAGTCCACGTAAGTTCCAACACGGAAAGGTTTAATATAGAAGCTGCAAGTATTTCCAAACTATATGTCCAAACTGTATGTTCAAACTTAAACTTAAATCGGCTAGCAAGCCCTTATATAGACCCAACGAATTTCTGAAACGCGTAAGTCTCCAGAACATTCACGAAACCCGGCTAAAAATAAACAAGCCTGATTCTTTTCTTTCTAGCTGTTACGCGAATGCTACGTCATGCGGAATACGTCATTAATACTAATTAAACGATAAACAACCCCCTAACCTGACTAGCGTATCCTTAAACGCTGGCGAACTACTGTACATAACAGAGTGTAATGATACAAACGTTTTTCACAGTTTTATGATGCAGTAGAAAAGTACATATCTACGGATGGTAACAAATGTTTGGGATAATCTTCTTTTTTTAAGGTTTTTCAATAGGATTGTATTTTTAATGGTTTTTGATTGGTAAAAGCTGATAATCGGACGCGCAAAGAATCTTCGCTGGTTTTAGCACAAACTCTCATACTCGAGAAAGTAGTGCAAACACGTGAGGATATGGCTGTCGGTACGTTCTACGGGGTGTTCTCACTTTACCAACTCTTTTTGGGGGTCCAGAATATAAGTTATTAAGGTGGGAATACGTCCAGCAATGCATTCACCGCACAGAAGCCAGGTGTGACGCAATGAGAGTAGGAAGAAAGATCTTGCGGTTTAAACTCCTGTGATGAAATTTCTAAAAAGGATCAGCCTTTCTGAAACTTTGTAGTGACGACTTATTTCTGTCAAATTCGTAGTCGAACAGTTATAATATATATATATATATATATATATATATATATATATATATATATATATATATATATATATATATATATATATATATATATATATATATATTTATACGTCCATACGATTTTTCAGAATGTATTACACACACACACACACACACACCACACACACACACACACACCTACACACACACACACACATATATATATATATATATATATATATATATATATATATATATATATATATATATATATATATATATATATATACAGAGAGAGAGAAGAGAAGAGAGAGAGAGAGAGAGAGAGAGGAGAGAGAGAAGAGAGAGAGAAAGAGAGAGAGAAAGAGAGAGAGAGAGAGAGAGAGAGAGAGAGAGAGAGAGAGAGAGGTGTAATACATTCTGATATATCGTATTGACCCACATTACAAATATAAAATTAAAAATCTCAAACCCTATCTGAAGTTAGAGTCATTTTCTTCTATATGTAGACGGTCGCTCCTCACATACTTTTTCCCCTAGAAAATAATGCATTCGACAAGACATATTTGTGCTATAGGTAGAATATCAACCTTACATTCGATTCATGTGTGACCGTTATTACCTATTTAGTCAATGAATTAGATTCAATTTAGTTGATCTGTTTGTTTTTTGTTGATTTTTTAAAGCATGGCACCAAGTTCGAGCGAAAAACAATAAATAAAGCCGAAAATAAATCGCATGTTAAGCAGCAATAACAATTCTCATAATCGTTTTCCTACAAAAGCATGTTTCTATTACTGGATTTCTATTGTTTTGTTATCTTTTAAATTGCGATGCAATTCACTTCACTAGAGAGCGTTCTAGATAGAATTCAAGAAATCAGCTCCATGTTCAATTGAACATTTACAATATATTATATCATTTCATTTGTTTTTATCAAACATGTTCCAGGATTGATTACGGATCGTGTTCAAGTGAAAATGAAAGTATACTGGACTTTTTCTGGTCATAAAGGTTTATATAATTATGCAGAACAGTTGTTTATTGTGTAAAGTTCGATTCGAAACCAAACTGAAACAATTTTTCAAGCCCCGTCAAACATGCCCCAACCTCCATCAGCCCCAACCCCTCTTTCACCCACCCTCTCCCCAACACACACTGGCGTCAGAGTTGACGACCATGTGGATCCATAAAATCTTCATAAGGTTTTATCATTTATCGGAAAATATTCATATTTATAAAAGAGGTTTTCTTGTAGTCAGATAATGGAGAGTTCGGACCAGTTCCTCTTCGGACCCGTAAATTTCTTAAACGTCCACATGGTTAAATAGGTGTTGATAGCAGGGTTGTATGGGTTTTTTAAAATTGATCTTTGTGTGTCTGTTGTGTCCGCTAAACATCTATATTTATGAAATTGCTTACATGATTATTTATGCATTGTACTTTTCCTCGATATGTTGTGAATGATATGATACATCCTAAATACAAACCTAGTTTAATACTGTGCTTAATTGTATCGTGATGTACTCAGTTTTCCGCCATCGTTATATTCCTGATGGTTTCACTCACATCATAAATAATATTGTTTTATGGTATCGTACTAAACAGGAAATTTCTTTGGGTCCTAATGTAATGGAAGATGGTATGAAATAAACATTGCTGAAATTTCGCGGACGTTAAACAATATTTGTTATCCCTGATAATAGCTCTTACATTGCTTTTAATTTTGGAAAAGTAATTTAAAAGTCGAATCATGTTTTATTGTTTGCCGCCTTCTTGGAACGAGTCATAATTGTAATAAAGCTTGCTTTGTGTATTTTTTAACAACTTTTAGCTCTTAACCTGATTTGTTGAAGGATTATGGAAGTGAAAGAATATGGATAATTAATAAAAGTAGCATGTTGAATGCCCGTCATAAATGTTGGGGACCGTTAGGCTCAATCTCCAATAGGGACAATGCCGAGGATTGACATATGGTGGATGTGTAACATTTCTTGCTTCTGATTGGCTAATTACTGCGTCTTGACTGTTTAAAGATCTGTATGGACAATGTATATACATGTGGTGTCAGTACACATGTCTGTGCCATACGTTAGTTACACTGAGGCTCGCGCTCTGACTTGCAATACGTTAAAACTATTATCTTAAAAGTTGGTTAAGCATGCAAAGGTAACTTTACCTAAAATAAAAAAAATACAACATTAAAGAAAAATATTTTACCGAGAAATTGTCCATCTTCTTTTAATCATAGTTGCTTTTTGCGTTTAAGATAAAAAAATACACAGATACACAGTGACAAGCTATTCTGCAAGGGAACATGTGTCTCTATGCACGTATGACTGAATGAGTGCAGATAATACATTAACCCCGTCTTTAAGCACAAAAACAGGCTAATAAAATAACCCTAAAGTAATGTAGATGCATTATATAAGTAGACCATAAAACGTTATTTACAAGTCTAACAAGCTCTAAAACTAATTACAGGAATTGCCACTGTAAATTAAATGACTAAAGTGTACCGGTACTTGCGAGTGAATGACGTTTTTAACACCATCTAATCAAATTATAAAAAAGAAAAACAAGTAACGTCACTTAATAACTAGCTTTCACTTAACTTGGGGTATAGAAATATCTACCATTAAAGCGACAAAGGACTCAACTATCAAACTTAATGGAGAGGGCTGGGAAGTGTATAAAACATGTCAGAGTGTCACTTACTATGATTTCTAACGTCAGAGGCCACGTCTATTTCAGATGACACAAACCTCTACCAGCATGAAGGTTTAAAGGACATAGGGTTTGACGAACAACATTTGGTCAATAATAGAATATTTTGATATGTTTTTAAAAAGTATACAATTACAGAGTAAGTCTATCGATAAAGTCCGAGGAGAATGCTTACATATTTAAATTAAGATCTCGATTTTTTGACACCGACAATGATATCGATGTGCACAAGCCTGATGTCCACTATAATCACATGTAATTCAAGGCGGCAGTGGTTACTGTAACAGTAACTGGGACTCGACACCTATGTGGCGATTGAAATCAAGCGATTAACTACTTGGACACCTCCCTTTAATTAATTTTATATGTTTCATTACATTTTTCATTCCTTAAAGTATTTTTTTAAATTATTTGTATTCTAATAAGGACGAATGCTTTCACTAAGGCAATCTGAAACGTACGCTTTCTGTTATGTGTGTCTTAAATCTAATTAATTTCCAAGAATCGCCTACAGGTAAGTAAAAGAATGTTAGAGGGCCAATCAACATATAGAAACATTCAATGGAGACCTCTTAAGATAAGTCAAAATACGGACCTCAAATGTACCACCTACGAGACCCGTGCTGTAGCACTAAATATTGGATTGGCAACGAAAATATTGTATTTTAACGACTTGAATTAGTCGGTGGTTTCTCTTCTGGCTTACTAACCTAGTGTACTTTGCCGTGAATTGCATGGTTCTAATCCTACGTGGGCTAAAATAAACGTCTGATTTATAATGAGAATTATTTTATCATGGAAAATACTTCCTACGCCAAGTTTAGTTCATTCAGAAATTTCGAATTGTGATATACTTGTTCAACTTATGTTTCACCAATGTCAGCTGCTTGTGTTTTATTTTAATGTTTGCATTTCCGTGGCTACCTAGTTTATAAATGTATATTATTTCATCAGTAATGTTTGTTTCTAAAGATTATTGAAAGTGTTGACATGTGTTTTTAAAATAAAACTTTAACTCGAACGCTGCTTTTGTTAAGACTGTTGTCTGTCTACGAGCACGAGGTTCTGATGAAATTATCAGTGAAACGAAAATTGGTTAATACATGTAGTTGCATAGAAACCAATACATTGCCATTGATTTTGCTTACGCGTAAAGGGGAATCTAATGTCTGTTCAATGACAGTAAATATTAACTTACAGTTGATGTTTCTCAAACGACATTACGATTTGCGTTAGATGGACGTTTTTACAAGCTTAAACATAAAGTCAAATGTGCATGCACTTGAAATAGTTAGGTATATGCAGTGCATACATTAGCTTGTTCGAAGGACGGAAGTTTGTCGAAAGTAACCGATTTTGTCCACGGTAGTAGGTATCGTTACACAGGTAACAAAAAACATGCCATACAAACAATACCATAGCTTATCACATAGATCCTGACAGTAGAAATTAAAACCTTATAGTTTATAAATACACATCAACTAAAGCGATTTCATGTAAATTTTTATAATTAAACTATTTATACCTTACTAAAACCACGCTTGTTTGTTGTTGTTTCTTTTTGTAAGAGGAAACTGAAAACTTTTTTTTTTGTCGTCATAGTCCGGCTTTCGGAGAATTCACTAGGTTATAAAATGTATACACTAAAACCTCGATAGACACATTGATTTGCCGTTTCCATGACAAATTTAATGGTTAGATGATGAAAATTTGCTAGCCAGACAACATAAACGAAAATACAAATATGTAAAAATAATTGATTGTGTGTGAATCGAACCCGGGACTTCCAGTGTATCAGTCCATGCTCTACAGAAATGGTCACTGAAATATATTCTGACTGCCACTATGTTTATAAACAATCTTCATTATAAACTCTGTTCACTTAGATTAAAGTCAATCTCATTCAGGAATTATTTGCAAATTTGTAGATCAGTATGTGCAATATGCTTCTTGTTTTGACTTGTTTGCACTGATAACATTGTTCCTCTGAAATAAGTATGTATTAAATGACAACTAAAATACAATCACCAGAATATTAAATGAACAGGAAAAGCTTCAAATTATTTTCCCACACGTGATAAGTTATGACCCCAGAAAGACGTGTGTTTTCCTCATAATTTTCCTGTGGGTTTTATATCAAAAAGAATATTTAATAATATTTATTCTACAATATCTATTTTTATGATCAACGAAAACTAAAATGACACCGTCGTGCTGGAAGATGAATATATATTAACCTGAAGTAAATCGTTTATTTCACCACTGTTGTAAGTTTATCACGACCATGTCAATTACGGGAAAATTGCATTACACAAAAGGCATCGACTGTGATTGTATTCCTTCATTCTAAATCACAATACAAGTCTTACTATAAAAGGCAATCTTTGAAAATATACAATTTGATTTGTCGATGATGTTCTTATGGTATGTCAGGATGTCTTTGTATGCAAGAATCGTATTGTTGGTAATGTAATGTGCTTTGCTTTTGCAGCAAATTAATGAAAATTAAAGTCGATGGTTAATTGTTCTTAATTTGCTGGAACTTGTTAAAATGAAGTACACTTTTCAGAAATGGATTAATTGATTTAACTCACAGCCCAGACTTACTAAATTATTATTGTGTTAAAATAATGAAGTTTTAGTACCGTCTTTTCTATAAGGATATAAAGCATTATTCCAGATCCGGTTCGCTACTATGTTACAATGTATCTTGACCTACATTTAGGACTGTTCGTGAACATGTGCAGCGTATTACGTAGCTAGCTGTATGGCGGTATAAATTGACTCCCGGTTGCTTGTTTTTGCATTTGTGTGAACGATATCTACATTAAAGTTATATTGTTCGTCTGTGTAAACCTGTTTACTGTTGTAGTAGCAAGGGTGGAATAGATGTAAAATATGTATGACTAAAGCTATAGAGAAAACATCCAAATCTCTTTTCCGTTTGTTTGTTTAGCACCAACAGTGTAAAACCCTTTAAAATATATTTTATCCATAGATATCTGATATATCATTTAACACATAATTACTCCATATTCATGGGGTCAAAGTCACCAAATAGAATATAACATTAACGAAAACATTCGTGATGTGATTTTTATTTCATTCCAAACTCGGAACCACAAGCCATTTCCGGTTAGGCAATCCCTATGTTTATGCTGTGTATTTCTTGAGTATCCTTACTGTGTCAAAGGTAGTCACCAATAACACTTCCGGGGACGCTATGCAAGTAAACTTTGTGGCAGCTAAAATGTAAATGTGTACCAACGCGGTGCATGTTTGAACTGTTTCCTTGAGAACAACAGTGTTGTTGGAATTGGGAAGGATTTCGTAATTTACACTTTTGGGCGTTAATTAAGATTGTTGGTAATTTAACCGTGCTCCGAGATAGCCTACCGTGATAAACGCTTTCTATTTTTTCTGCCTGAAATAGACGCACTTGCCACCTTGGTGTTTCAATTTCAATAAATCAAGAAACGCCAACGCCATAAGCACTGCATTCTATTTAGGTGAGGGCGTTTACCTTCGATTCAATATTTACAGGCTGACGAAAAACTTACCAGTCATGTTGCCTGGCTTCTGCCTACTGACTGATTGACCTAGTCCACATTTGCTATGTGGGCTGAAATAAACGTTTGGATTTATTTTGAGAAATTTCTCCAAGGAATATTTCCCACGCCATTTGATGTTCATTCAGATATGTCTACATACCTTGTTCGGTAGCTGCGTCAGAAAATATTTAATTCACTGGCAGCTGCGGTTTATTTTTGTCTAGAGAAATTATATGCTTCTTTTTTTCTTAGTTATTTCATGCAATTTCGTTTTATTTCTGCAACGATTTTTTTAGATTTTAACTGACATAACGGCATGTGAAACTTGCGTGATGTCGTGACGTGGCTTCATGTGGGCTTGCGGAATTGATATGTGTCCATTTGTAGCTTATAATAAAATGTTTTTATTCGCGCAAAGCAAATTGGCAGCAATGAAGATGTTTAAAAAGTTAGTGCAACAGACCGTTGTTTCCATAAACAAGCTGAAAAAAATGTTGACAATAGGCTACAGTAATTTATATTTTTATGATTATTGCGGACATTAACTTTTCGGTCGTGCGGAGCAACGCTTTTAAGTATAAGTTATAGTAGTATGTACAGTTATTTAAATCAAATGATCCGATGTTTTTTTCATTTTAAGTGATGAACTTGTCTGTGAGAACATTAAAACACTACTGTAAAGTAACATACCGGTTCCTAAAGGAAAGTTTTTTTTAACACTTTTATGGTAGTTGTGTCACTTACCGTCATTAAATGGAAAAGACGTACATTAAAACAGCTTATCCATTATATCAATGAATTCAATGATCCCCTGTCAGAACTAATTTTATTTTCGTATCAGGTGCTAATTGTATGTCCTCACATTAAAGAAAGCACGATATCTATTTATGATGCACAGTATCTGAGAAAGATTGGTGAACAATTTACCAGACCAAAAGGATTGGTAAAATATAGTCTCAATTGTGAATTAACCATATAAGAGATATGCGTCTTATTCATGGCTTCTGCACTTTTGTTACACCATCTAAATGGTTCTCTTATTGGGCCATAAACTGTAAAATGATAAAATTTGAAGCCATCTATATGTAATGCGCAGGTGTCTGTTATAATTATTGCGTTAACATCTTGTAATGGGTATGTTATAAATTTGCCATTGCAGCACACTTTTAGCCAGAAGAACATTTTAAAGTGCGAACCCCAAAATAAAGGTGTAAATGTCTGCAACTTATCCGAGCATACAGTGCTTATATGCTTTTAACCACCTTTATAAGACAAGACTAATTACAATAAAAGAAGACGATTTTCTTGAAGTAGGGTGATGACTTTTATATCACCAGTTTCATGAGTATCAATCGTTTATACCATTTTAACAACGGAATAGTAATCTGTAATCTTTTCACAAACGTATATATAAGATACTGGCGTATTTCGAATTAAGGGTAGTTGACATGGTAATACAGAGAACACGAATACATTTCAGTTATCCGATGTATAATATTATCTGACATTTTTATGAATAATTATATCACTATTTGCTTTCACGATGGTGTCAGATAATATAGTAGTTCAGATCATATATCGTTCAAGCGTGAAAATATAGTTAAGCTTTCTAATCTAAAATATTAGAAAGGTGACTCGTCGTTCTAGCTTATACAATTCAACACACCTTACTGCCCACATTTTACTTTAATATTAGTTTATTTCTTGCCACCGATTTATTGATTTTAACAGCAAAGAATGTGTTAAAATAAAATGAGTTTTGTTTCTTCTTTCATTTGGTTTTGTAACAGGGTACGAGTATTAAATGCGTATTTAAGTGCTCCTATATTTTGAAATTGATTTAAATAATTCTTAACGAAGGCATTTGTATCAGTGTCACAGCTACACTGAAAGGCCCTGCTGACACGTGATTATACATTTTGCGACTGGAAATACGGCCACATTCTATTACAATATGCAAGGAAAGACAGCACTAACAACACTGACTTATTCTCCTTTGATCATAATAGCTAACACTTCAAGTGTACGTGTACTCTTCGCGTCCAGCGTAACTTTGTCTCAGTCGAGATGACATTCTGCTATGGCATGTGAAAAATAAACATACGGAAAATAAATACAAAATTTAATTTTAAAACAAAATCGAACTTTTTGCTTAAACAAAATTACACGAGGTGTCATTGGCTTATGCCACTTAATCGTAT
The DNA here is from genome assembly GCA_007844125.1 of Sinonovacula constricta. Taxonomy (NCBI): domain Eukaryota; kingdom Metazoa; phylum Mollusca; class Bivalvia; order Cardiida; family Solecurtidae; genus Sinonovacula; species Sinonovacula constricta. Next base: position 18,582,086 of record CM017572.1, read on the forward strand.
TTGTTGCTACATGATTAATTTGAAGCTGATTATTGATTACCCGAAGAAAATTATACTGTTTTATCATTTCAAATAACAAACTGTCTTCGGATGAGGTCACAAACGTAAAAGACGTGACATAAACCTTTATTAATTGCAAAATAAAGCAGAGTTAATTTCAGCACGTGATCCCGATCTGATTGTATCAAGCTCTTGTCGAAGGAAATTGTGAAATAATCATTCATAAAAATATCAGACAATTTAAGAGCTTACAGAGAGACACGACAAAACAATCTTTCAAAAGTATTAATTCCTTATTTATTTTTATGCACTGATTTTAATTCTTCATTTTATACATTCATAAACACTATATACAAGTTTGCTAAGATCAATGTTTAGTTTCGTGTATTGTTCCAAAATCTAATCAGAAAGAGAGGGGGAAGACAGAGACAGAGAGACATAGAAAGGCAGACAGACAGACATAGAGACAGAAAAATGTTACTTATATTGCCAAATCTTGTCGTCATTGTAGACTGTACACTATACGCCTGGTCTTAATCACGTTAGTTTTCCCTCGGCAGTTAGTAGGGAGCCTTCCTCACGTATATACGTTTTTCTATTTTAAACGCCTTCCCGAGAGCTTGTTTTATCAATTTTAATTTGCTTTTGGGCGAAATTAAAATGGATTTTATCTTACTTTCACCAATGGCGAAGTGGATGTGTGTACGTGCGTTATTACAATATTGCTAGTTCTTATATAAAAAGATAAATTTATTTCTTCCATTTCTTCCAGGGTTCTTTTGCAACTAAATTCAAAAGGAGTCAACTTAGCAATTGTGTACAAATGTTAGATGTTTTATATGCATCATCGGCTAAAAAACTAAAAGTTTTCTTAAAAAATCGATTTACTGGCTTTCTGCTTGTCTTCTAAACAATGATCCTACGAAAAAACTAAACTCGTTCAAAATCGTTTAAATCAGAACTCATTGAAAGGAAACTAAAGGCTTTGGCATTAATCATGGTTTCGTTTCTCCGGGTTTTGTTTTCAAGTTGGATTCTAAAGTAGAACAAAAGGCGAGAAAGAGTTAAATGACAATACACATCTAAACTTTGTAAACTGGCTTGTATTTTGTGAAATAAAAGTCATGACCTTTTGTTAATTAATAATGTATATGATGGAATGAACACTTAACAACAGCAAAATCATTTCCGAATGTTAAAGAAAATGTGATTTGTAAAATAAGTACGATGTCAAAGGTTGGTGACAATAGATTCGAACAACATATTGCTTTAATGTCATTGCATATAATACATTGTAGCTTTTTACCCCTTTCAAAAGTTGGCAATATATGAACGATGAACCAACTATTTATTGTTTGTTACACAAAAGGTGATACAACATTTGTTTGGTCGATAAAGGCGTTACTAACATTTACGCTTCCCTAGTTATCATGATGGACAACAGTAATGCCACTGCCAGATAATGAACGAAGGAAAGTATGACAAAAGATCAATTAACCCGACAAACCCTACCAATTTGTATAGATGTAATTATCACAAGTTTCAACAGCTATTAAATAATAAACATAAATTAACTCTTAATTAGTTTGGGTTTTCTCCTGTTTTTATTGTTATTAATTCGATTTCCAAGTGATAATTACCGTTTTGGAAAGCTGCTTAGTATTCATTTACTACAGCGTTATTGTTTTCTGCAATTCAGTGAAATAACGGAATAGTTGCCAAATATTATATGATTATATATTTGCCATGCACCTATATGCTGCAATTGGAGAAAACAACTTAGGAAATTTACACTTAGCAAGAAAGGCTCCTTGATACATGATTAGTTTAACTAATTACGCAGTTATTAGTTCCAATTTACTAAAACAACGGGGAAAACACATTTATGACGTCTTGTTATCATTGAGTTTAGTGCTTGTGCACAAACAAAAATAAGAAGCCAATCCACCATGTTTCATCTCAAAGGCACAGATTTAAAGAAAGAGTGTGCCATGCGTAACCGCACATTTTTGTCCACAACTGCTAAAAAAATAGCTATTATCACTGTTTTATTTAAACGTTAAGGTGACCGTCGGCAGATTGATGTTGATAATTTTTATACCAATTGCTGTAATGTCTGGTTGTTTTCCTTTCAATGTAAGTGGAAAGTGTAGAGTAAACATGTCAACACAATGTCATTTATTCTGTTATTGTATGTAATGGTGTAATTAGTTTTAGTAACCCTTTGATGTTCCATCTTCACAACGATCATCGTTCCGATACTGTACATGAATGAATCCGCATGCTCACAGTACAATAACATTCTTGCTATTCTATTTCTTGGACAAACTTCTTTGTTAAGCATTTGAAGAATAACTAACGTGTCCTTGTAATTATTGCTAAACGATGGCGTTGTTTTAATTATTTGCATTTTTAATTGCGCTTAGGGTTCTTGAAAAATTACATTTTGTAGGAATTGGTCGAAAATGTTTTAAATTTGTTTAAATTAAGAATAAAACGCATCCTGTAGAGATTTGATTGCATTTAAGTCAACATTCTTTTAAAAAGTAGAAAATTTCACATTTGTCTATAGTTGAGAAACCGCTTATTAGGCATTGTTCTTTTGAAAAACATAAAATCATGTACTTACTGGCTTCAATAATTTTGAAAAGCCATCTAAATGAGACGGTAGACTTAGATCAAGCTTACTTAAGCAAACACACTGCACTGTCATAAAATGATACCCATTTTAGGCATCTTTCAATATTTACTTATGCCCTTGGACAAAACTTTAGAAATCGAAGAAATGTACAACAGAAGACATACTAGAATACAAAATATTTATCAGCACATTTACATTGTCTTTATTTCTATGTCGTATGTCGAGCTTTATACAAATGAATGTTAGTTGTCTTCGATGTGTTATTTCCATGTTAGGTCATTCAGACAGTAGAGGAGGCAGTGGATAGTTATGATTCTAATAACGGTTATGCGAACAAGCTGTTGTATGCTATATTTCTGCCACAGTAGGCCACTCATGTCAACTCCTCCCCCGTCAGTAAGTAGGAGGGAATTTACAACCTTAGGCACGCATGTGGTCTTTACTGCAGCACGTTAAGATGTAGACTGGGTTTATTAACTAGATTTCTATATTTACACACATGATATAAAAGTGCGTGGTTGAAGGACTTTCGATACCCATGCGCACATGTGGTTTCCTTATCTTTCAAGTTACAGTTAAACCTCTCTACAACAAAATTTGGCGGAGGCACAGACAACTGTTGCTGCTGAGAAGTGTCGCTGTGCAGAGGTCATCATTGATGAAAAGTTAAAATACTTTAAATAAGGCAGTATTTAATTCAATATTACTTTATGGATGTTTTAATAATATCAAAATATTACGTCACATATTCATAATGTAGTTAACTCTTTTAAGCAAAACTTAGTAAATGAAACTGAGCACTAAAATATAAATGTAGATAAATGCCTAAGCATTTAGTCACCGTAGATTTGAATTATAAGCTGCAGAGAAAGATAAATCGTTGTCTTGTTCACCTCTAACGCACTCACCAAAGGTGTTATTTTTATTTTATAAACACATAATAAGTCTTAAGTACCAATAAACGTATATTTTTCTTTCTGATAAGGACTTTTCTGAAACAAGGTAATCGGGTGTTTTTCACATGAAACTGATTACCTGTACCTGTCAAACTGAAACTGGGTTAGCACCTATGCTTACTCGGTCAACCATGATTCCTTATCTTTATATATTTATTTATTTGGGTTTTACGGCACACCGACACTTAACAGGACATACGGCGCCGAATACAATGTTTAATGTGAATAGAGCATAATAAGGTTAAAACTAAACTATGTAACAGGCTGTCAACCAGATTTTCTCCAAATAATAGGAAAAATATAGGATTTTTTTCCCCAGAAATATAGGAGTTTTCGGATTGTTTCATGGCAAAATATAGGAGTTTCCAACTTCAAATGATATTATATAGTGATTATTACATTAACAATACTTGCCTTCAACTTACTGTTTCTATTATAATCAATGTTTTTAGTGTCTACCTTACAGTTGAACGAAAACTTTAACTCTGAACAACAGCAACAGAATCCAGACAGACAGCTACTGCAAAGCTCATCATTGTCATCTGCATGGTCACCTGAATTTTTTTTTTTAGAATAAAGTACACAATACAACATAATAACAATGGATGTTGCATAACAGAAATAGCTTGAAATGGGTGTCTTATATGTACCATGTAATGTTCATTGCATTTTAGACTACCAAACCTTACACGTTTAGTCAAAATTAATACTCCTATTATTTCTTACATTATTATTATCAAAAACATTGAAAACAAGTATGATGATTTAGTTCAATAACACAAAGCAAAATCCAAATAATTCCTTCATTTACCTTAAAAACATGTCTCCTATTGATGCACTGCATTTTAAGGATGACCATGAAGATAAAGAAGAGGAGCACAGCAGCCCTGTCTGAAGGATTGTGGTGCTTTTGCAGGCATAGACAATTTCTTACCTGTTAGAAACAAAAGGCCAAAAGCAATATCAAAGCAATATAAACATTTTATTTATCGGCAACAAATTTACTTAATAATGTAGGAATGTTGTTTAAGATATAGGAGAATATAGGAAAAATAGGAGGCTTTTCAGAATATAGGATTCTCAACCAAAATATAGGAGTTTTATAGGAATATAGGAATCAGTTGACAGCCTGAGATTGTAAGTAAAATATAGAAAAATATAAAAAAAAAACTATCAGGTTAAAAAAAAGTAAATTATAATTGAAAATAGGTTAATATATTAAACGGTTTAAAAATGTATAACGGTTTTTAAATAAACAGTATAAAAATATAACTTATTAAGTATACTAATCTCGTTCAAGAAGCAAATAAGTTTAGAATTCGACACTGTCCTAAATAGTTCGTACATGTTACTGACATTAAAATACTTCGACCGAATATGGTCTGTGTCGATACACTGTAATAAAATATGGTTTACCGTCAGTGGTTCCTGGCAAGGAACACATACAGGTTGAACTTCTCTTTTTAAAAGATATAAATGAGTCAATCTAGTATGTCCAATACGACAGCGGGTAAGAGCTACGTCTTCCCGTCTACTTTCTCTGCAAACAGAGACATTGGCACCGATGTTGTTTGCCACTTGGTTAATCAGTGTGTGGGATGCAAAGATCTGTCTCAGAGAAGGCTGAGGCAGATTTTGCACCCCTTTCTGCATCTTCGTTTCCTTGGATGCCTACATGACTAGGAAGCCAACAGAAGGAGATTTCGTTAGTGTCATATAAACTTCGGAGTTTGTCAAAGCAGTGCAAACATGTGAATTTGAATAACTCAGTGACTTTATGCTCTGCAATACAGATATTGACTCTGAAAATATAACATATTTTTCACCGGAATGTTCAGAAATGAAATCAAGGCTTAGATTTATAGCCTAGATTTCAGCGGTGAAGATAGACGAGTTGTTAAGAAGTCTTTGTTAATGCAGTGGCTTTTACTTACGGAGGCACAGCCAACGTAAGTGTCCGTCTTTGAAATATCAGTATATATATATATATATATATATATATATATATATATGATGCACGACGCGAGAAAACCGGGCTTATGGTCAAAATTTTCATTTTTTTGTTTTTAATGAAACATGATTCTCCTATCATTTCTGATCACATATTCGAAAGATTTTTAAGAATTGACTTAGTATTTATGAAATAATGAGATTTTTAATGACCCATACTGAAAGTAGTTTTGTTAAATATGACGTCAAATTATTGACGTCATAATATCGGGATGAGTAACTTACTCACACAACTAAATTAAGATTTAAGCTAATATGGTTTTATTAACGTTTATATTAAACTGCAAAATAAGGGTTATATTGTTAAAGTGGGTAAAGTAACAGGTTATAATTAGATAACATTAAAAAATATCAACTGAATTGTGTCTGACAAAGTACTCGAGGTCTTGTTTGCGCTGACGCTTTAACCCGCCAGGTTGAAACGCGGGTGACATTTCTGTATTCCCGAACTTTTGCTGGGGATCCTTGAGTAGCATAAACTCCCTCTGATCATCATCTGGAGTGGTCCGCAAGATGATACAACCAGCTTTTTCAGACGTGATAATTGAAGTGTTGATAATCTGAAAATGCATTTTAATCAATATTATGTTAATATCTAAGTCTCGCCACAAATACAAATCAGATTATATCAATGATTTTGTTTTTCGTCTTTTGCCGTCAAACAATTTTGGTGAACGAAAATTGCAGATAAATGTTTGTGAAGTGAAACTACTGGCGGATCGCAGGCATTATCACTTCCTTACCGGGACGATAACCCATGAAGTGAAAGGTTGGGGCATTAAGAGTCTGTGAAACTAACCTTTCTGCTTAGAGTAGCTCGTAAATATAAACCCAATTGTGTCAAATATTGTTTACGGCAAATAACATGGCCATACCTTATTCCTGTCAAAGCCTTGAAGTGTTGCCCAAGGAAACCATTCCAACCTCTCCAGTCACACCTGGGATAAAAAAACAAACAAACGGGCGAGTTGAACTGTGAGGATCGCTTGACAATGTCAGCTGGCTCCTTAACAGTCTCGCAGTCATTTTCTCGGCACTTAATTTGAGGTGGACAAAACCGGCATCCACAAGACAACTTGCGTGGCCTGAAATAAGAAATAAACTCTCGCTTAACATATTTATATGCATATTTATGTATGATTATTGACTTTAACTCTACATGTATGCCTATTCCTGTCCGTTTTGTTTGTTTTGTAAAATACATTACATCGTCGAAATTATTGACATTATAGCGACGTCCAGCTATTACTGGTGGAGAAAAATCATGGCCCATGTCTGGGTAGAACCAGTAGCGCATTGCAGATCAGCTGGAAAACCTGACCACATGAAAGTTTTACCCCGCCCGGGACTCAAACCCACAAGATGACGGATTATGGAGTCAGAGAAATAGCAAGTCACCGATTCTAACCTTTAGACCATTAAACCACGGCGTCTCCTATGTTTCATTTTTTTTTCTTTTTGTTGTTGTTGTTTGTTGTTGTTTCGTTTGTTTGTTGCAGATACCTCGCACCAATACAATTAATGTTGTATTTGCAATATCCAGTTTTTACTGGTGGGGTAATTTATATATATCCAGTGGTGGACTGTAGGTTAACGTGAATACCTCCGGACATGAATGTTTGTCGCTTTGACCGGGACTCGAACCCACGGGTGGAACGGTCTGTGACTCTATGAGCTCGGCAACGGGCGCCCCTTATTTGCTTATGGATACATTAAATGGAATGTCATAAGTGACTATCATACTATTAAATCAGTCGAAGGAAACAATTAAAACAAGTACCATGTACATGCATGGGGTACTCGATCATGCTTTTTTGTCCTGTCAATGTCCGCCATATGAAGTACCCAAGTAGATACCGGTTTTTGTTTTGTCCTGAAAGTATCAACAAAATACAATAAAATACATGAAAATTAAGTCGTCACAGGTTTACGGAGTTGCACTATAACTATAAACAATCATATTACTTGGTTATAGTTTCAGTCATTTGCTCGAAGTAATTTGAACGTTAATCAATAATTTCGTTATAAATTTCATGTATTCCGTTTTCTTTCGTTTTTCTGTGTATAAAATATACTTGTAATGAGACAAACAATTTTGCGGCAGTATAAATATTTAATAAACATATTGCTTGATATGTGTATGGTTAGTTCCTCTCTTAAATAGAACTCGGACCCTGCACTGTAATTGTATGAAACGGCGGACGGGTTTCTTCTATTTAATTTAAAGCGACAATATAATGTTACATTCATTTAGAATTATCACGAATAGTCGTTAAACATTAAATGTGTGCAAACACAGTTTATTACTTTTTGTGGGTTTGTTTTGTTTCACTTTAATGTAAGCCCAACAAACAGTTGTCAAGAAAGAAATATGTTTTATTAAATTCGTTAAAAACAAGACGTGTATTAAATGAAATAAAATGCATAAAATTGTGTTGGAAGAAAAGTAAGAAAATAAAATTGGGGGCCGTGGTTGGTTAGCGAACCACCAACCCCGTCGATAAATATATGTATAGCGAATAGCTCGACTGATCAACAACGTTAAGCGCTCTGTATATACCAACTTGCATAATTTTATAATAATCAATAAACAAGCCTACGTAGTTATAAATGGACACGTCCATGTGACATTGATCTGTATTATATGCAAAACGTGTATCAGGTTTTTAACAAATCTATCAGCATTTTTTCTAGTGAGTAAATATAATTAGTTGATTTAAAGTGGACTGATTTAAATGTCGCTTGTAATACTAAATCATTTTTTCGTTAAATCTACCCATCCACGTCGATGAGTTAAGTTGAACAAACATGCAACCTGCAACATCGGTTACATAAAAATCTAGTCTAGATTATATAAAAAAATGGTTTACATTCTATTTCGTTTCGTATAAACTTCTAACACGATTTTGCTAGAAATGACAAAAAGTACCATAATAATTCTGTAAACTTGTAGGCCTATATTAAACTGTTTAACTGTTAAAGTTTGATTCACGCGTGTTTAGATCTGTGTAGCCTCTATTCAATCCGATTCAATATATATGCGTAAAATATAAAGATTATGTAATCACAATATAATGAATAAATCTTACCTCTAGTTCCTCCTCCATTCTTGTTTGTTATCGCTTCTACTAAGACAACAACATTCAGTTTTAAATACGATAGTCCAAGCCATGCTGTCAAGGTCGTAGTAAAATACCCGGTAAAAGTGACGTCATTTTAATTGTGGATTTCCCAGCGTTACGTCATAATGCCATAAGCCCGGTTTTGTCGCGTCGTGCGTCATATATATATATATATATATATATATATATATATATATATATATATATATATATATATATATATATATATATATATATATATATATATATAAACTTGATCGGAATACTTGTCACGGAGTTCGAGAAATTCAGATCGTAAAATCAGAGGATCTGTGCTCGATTTTTTATTTTTACAGAGTTCTGAATTCACATCAGGGGAACGGAGTTGCCATGGTGGATGTTCAATTGTGGGGGTTTCAGAAATGCTATCGAGTTTTATACCTGATGTGTTTATGCTACCTTTAAGCCTTAAACCAAGAGGTCTGATGGCTATAGGTGATTGATCATAAAGCTCTTTATGTTTAGGGTTGAAAAAACAATTAAACGTTGGGTTATCAGGGGTAGACATGAGTTTAATTATATACTGCAAAGAAAGTTTCTCGCGACGCAAGTTGTGATAATTCTTACTGCTCTTAAAACCTGGTTGGGGTAGGTGCAAAAGTGTTGCTGCTTAGAGATTGTTGCTGCTCGGAGGTGCCTTTTGAAAAGATTTACTGTTTATACCGATGATTGAACAAAAACTATTCTAACTTAAACCAGAGGCAAAAACTTTTCAATCTACGAGAAATTCTAAGGAAGATAAAAGACTTTATTTAACAAATGCAAGAAATCAGTGTTTCAGTAAAATACAAGGTCAAAATAATAATTTTAGTGACTACTGGAAAGTAATAGAATTGTTACCCTCTCCTGTAAAATATGAAAAACCTAGATAGAAAATTCGAATTAAAAGTCAAGGATGAAAGTAACTGCGAGTCATGGAACAAAACAAACGCTTAAGTTACTAATCGGAACATTTCGGATTCGACCAAAGTAATTTATCTTTTATGATTCCCGAGTGTTAAAGTGCTAAAAGATTTTAAAAAATTGTATGTATTTTGAACAACTATGGACGAACAGCCATTATATATGTCATATAATGTATCTTAAACTTTATTTGCGCCAAAGTTGATGATGAAACTCCAAACCATAAATAAAATTTACAGATTCCGCTTAGACTACTGACAATTAGTGGATGAAGTGAATACACAATATTTAACTATTTGTGCTGATTACTTTCATTGTAAAATCTACCCAAGGTATTACAAGAAAATGTGTAAAGGGTAAATGAATGTCTTGTTCTGTAACTGCAGGTCATATAATTTAACATCTCTCTGGGGGTCTGTTTAAAACGCAAGTTTACGCCTTTTTTAGAATTTAAAAAATCATAAAAAAAGGCCAAGAAAACGTTACAGTGTATAACAATTGTTTTTGTCTTGTAATCGTCAGACGTAATGGAAGAAAAACAACCTATGCGATTTAAGGTAACACTGTAATTTGACAGAAATTCATCATCTGTTCCTTTGGTGAGTCTGAAATGGTGGGACACCACACATTTTAATTGTGTGTTTTAAGGGGATGTTTTTTTGTAAGTAATTAAGGCGTTCTGTCTCACCGGCAATTGTGTATTTGTTTTGTAGTTCAATTTTACCATCGAAAGCTAGTCAACATATTAAAGCAACAACCTGGCTTATTGTTTAAAAATTAAACAAAAATAATTAACACACAAATTAAACTAAGTAAGGAATAAAGCAATATGTGACATTCATGAAGCGTTCTAGAAAAGCAAAATCAGCACAAACAATGAACATCGTAAAAATGCTTCGCAATGGAGGTGGCTCGAACAAAACCATGTCCGCAACATACATTCGGAATCTTTTTATTACCAAGGTGGCTACACGCTTCAAAAGTTTTATAAATCAGAGAAATGTTTAAGATCTTATGACTATTATTAAGAGTAGCTACGAGCTTTATGTTAACTAAAACATTTCTATTTTTAAATTTAACCATCAGATGGGAGTTTCTTACACCGAATATTTCCTCTAGGAAAGGTTGGTTGTAAGTTTATAAAAATACAGTGAAACTTCCCGTTCACCGTAAGAGTTTAAGCGATTAAATGCATTTAGTGCAAACATTCACGGGTTAATAGTATTTCCAACGCAAATTCGATATATCTTTATTACAAATAACGAAAAAATGTAGATAAAGCTACACTGTATCCTCGCAGGAATATAATCTCCGTACTTATTTCCAACATTGATTTTTAAGTATCGCGTATAAAGAAATTAAAAAGGAAAAATCGAGTTCTTTAAAAAAGTAAAGTTGGAAATCCATTAAAGTTACCAGATATGTATTCTCGAAAAGTTTAGTTAAATCGAATAAATATCAACTTTTTGCACAAAACGATATAAGTGGCAGCTTGAATCTGTAATTATAATTTCTTTTCTTTCGACAGCACTTCAATTTAATAAAGAACTATATAGAAATTGGACCCTTGTTAAAATTACATTCTTCAAAATGTCTAGAAATCTAATATTAAAAATCTTAAAATTGCGTGATACCATGGTGTATATATCGAGTGTAGGAAATTCGTTTTTACAGCGCATGAACTTCAGAAAAACGGGTGTGTACTCATTAATACTAGATGGAATCTGTTTACTTAGTCGAGTTACCTCCGACTCCTTGAAAAGAGGCAATTAAACCTATTTTCGCCCTAAAATGCTTGTAAACTGAGAAAATTCTAACATTCGTCCATCGTCCAAAATGTTCGCACTTTGGTCCAACAGAATGGGTGCTCATTTGGTTAGACTTGGTTCGACAGATTGTGTGCACTTTAGATTGACTTGGTTGGACAGAATGTTCGCACTTTGGTTCGACAAAATGTGTGAACTTAGGTTCGACAGAATGTGTGCACTTTGGTTCGACTTGATTTAACAGAATTTGCGCACAGCGATTCGACAGAATGTTCGCACTTTGGTTCCATTTAATGTTTGCATTTTGGATTCGACTTGGTTCGACAGAATGAATGCACTTTGGTTCCATTTAGTTCGACAGAATGGCTTCACAGAATGTTGGTACTTTGGTTCGACTTGGTTCATCACAATGTTTGCGCTTTGGTTCGACTTGATACAATTCATGGTATACTGTCTAGTTCATCTATGTTCTTTCTGGTCTGCAGATTAATTGTTATCTGAATGTCAAGACAAACATAAAGCAAATTAAACAAAATAAATACTCAGCTCTAAAAGATTAGACTATCATGGCACATCTAGACGTGTTGTATGTTATTAAAAGTAATAAACAATACAGTACGATGCATTTATACGAGCAAGAAATCAATCTAATTATCGTATATACTTAATACATAAAGTCGGTACACGTTGTCTCGACCTACCTCGGACCTGAAGGAATTAGTCGACATAAAAACAAGTTCGACAGATAAATTCTTACTTCTTGTGTAGTCGCCAATTCAACTTACACAAGTCATACTTCGGCAAACCGTGAAACAACTTCGAGTTAGGAATGGCTGACAAAAGGTATGAAATAGCAACTGGGGAACAGTAAATATGTCGATATACTGAAAGTGATGACACTTTAAATATCGACTGATCGACACTTTAAATATCGACATGTAACTGCTAAAGTAATAAAGATAAAGAAGCACAATAAGTTGGGACTTTGTAAAAAGCTCGACACATCGAGAATATCGACACTACCGATAAGAATATATAAGACAAAGTCCCATGAGCATTGCAACATATATAAAAAATTGAAAAGACACAGGACCAAGATATTAACATGCAAATTTAAAAGTGAAAACAAATTATTGACGAGTCATTTAACAATAGGAGCAAACTCGATAGTTACCGCCTTGGAACGGTCAGTCGGCAATATGGTCCGACTGGGGTGCTTAACCCGGTTTTACAGAGCACTAACCTCGCACATCCTGATGGGTTTGTCAAATGTAAACAATGAAAAGAATACCGATCCAGTTGAATAAATGTCCAAGCGCTGACGTTTTGTTTCACAAGTTATGACGAAGGAGGTGACGACATTGAAAAATAATGTCCGCATAGTGTTTAGAAGAGTGATATTTTTTCGATTAGAAGACCTACTGAAAACGTTAATAGTAAATAAAATTTACTTTTTTTAATCAAGAAAAAAATGACCAGAGAAGGGAAAATGGTTGTAGCATCCTGTTCATGTGGAGATGGAATTGTGGAAACAAAGTCCAATGTCCAAGAAAGGAAATACAGGTAGTCGTGACAACGAGTACCGACTGTATCTTCAGAGACTTAATTTTGTTATTGTAATGCATGTTTTGTAAGACTTTGTTGTACAGCTAATGATGACAAAATCTTCCACAAGCACAATCAGTAAGCCACATTGTGTGAATATAGTTGGTAAAACACCATACACACATATTCATCTACACCTTGTAGATACAAAAACATGAATGTTGTTATAAAAAAAAAGCTTTGTTAAACCATATGGCTATTATTTAATCGTCGTTTGGTCGCTGTCTCGGTTCAGACAATGCTGACATTTATTTATTGCTCTGTTATTATAATTTTTGAGGCAACTACTTTACTAGTTTTACTTTTTTCCAATTTGTCTCCAAACAATTGTTCCTTAAAGAAATACACTTTTATACAGCTTAAGTAATTGCTTTTCAGTAATTGCGCCCTATCTCCTCGGATAAAATGGTTCTGTTCTCAATATAAGTGGAGATTGCTTTCAATCTTGTTAGCTAACGCGATGCATAAAGGTCGACGTGTATGCATCGTTTAGCATTGTATTAGTACTTCTGGGGATTATTTTCTGTTAAACCGCTTTAGTTGAAAAACAAGTTTCATTTCATAAAAGAAGACATAACAGACGTGAAATTAAGAGACGGCTAATTGAGACATGTAATTAAAAGACTGGTTATTGAGACATGTAATTAAGAGACTGGTTATTGAGACTGGTTATTGAGACATGTAATAAAGAGACTGGTTATTGAGACATGCAATTGAAAGACTGATTATTGAGACATGTGATTGAGAGACTGGTTATTGAGACATGTAATTAAGAGACTGGTTATTGAGACATGTAATTGAGACTGGTTATTGAGACATGTAATTAAGAGACTGGTTATTGAGACATGTAATTGAGAGACTGGTTATTGAGACATGTAATTGAGAGACTGGTTATTGAGACATGTAATTGATAGACTGGTTATTAAGACATGTAATTAAGAGACTGGTTATTGAGACATGTAATTGAGAGACTGGTTTTTGAGACATGTAATTGAGAGACTGGTTATTGAGACATGTAATTAAGAGACTGGTTATTGAGACATGTAATTGAGAGACTGGTTATTGAGGACATATGATTGAGAGACTGGTTATTGAGACATGTAATCAAGAGACTGTTAATTGAGACATGTGATTAAGAGACTGGTTTTTGAGACATATAATTTAGAAATTGTTAATTGAGACATGTGATTGAATGACTGGTTATTGAGACATGTGATTGAGAGACTGGTTCTTGAGTCATGTAATTGAGAGACTAGTTATTGAGAGACTGGTTCTTGAGACATGTAATTGAGAGACTGGTTATTGAGACATGTGATTGAGAGACTGGTTCTTGAGACATGTAATTGAGAGACTGGTTATTGAGACATGTGATTGAGAGACTGGTTATTGAGACATGTAATTGAGAGACTGGTTATTGAGACATGTGATTGAGAGACTGGTTCTTGAGACATGTAATTGAGAGACTGGTTATTGAGACATGTGATTGAGAGACTGGTTCTTGAGTCATGTAATTGAGAAACTGGTTATTGAGACATGTAATTGAGAGACTGGTAATTGAAAGACGAATTATAGAAATCTGTTTTAAATGCTCCTGAGCTCTACCCTGTGATACGTGTCAAACTGTTGTTGTGGTATGCGCCGCTGAATGTCCATTGATTGGGCATCAATTTGGAGTTGCTGTTTTTCTCAATTTAAAATCAACACTGGCTTCGTCGTCTCTCAACGCGATGGTTCTAGTTCTGGTCGGGACGAATGACTTTATGTAGGAAGTCCAGGTTTTCCCGATAATCTGCGGTGCACCGGTTGTTCTGCCTTGGCATTTGATTCTGCCTTGGCATTTGCTCGGAAAGTCTGCGTTCTTCCTGCACAAAAAATAGCTCGACGTCGTTAAAATGACCATAGCGGTGTCGCTGTGAAGTATTAAAACACATTATCTTGCTATTACGATGGTATTAGTATAAACCTCTCCTAACTCCAGATACAGAGGGGTTTTCAAATGCTTTCTTTTCTTTTCCAAAGTCCATAACCGTAAGTCTGGTACGCGTGGGCCGTCATATGGATACACTACAAGGTTTGGTTCAGATTTATGGGACATATTGACTTCTCAAATAACATATAATCCCTTCACACGGAAAAATGAATTTTAGGTAGTAAACAAGTATTATATTCTTATAGATTTAAAAGGGCGGAAAACATGTTAGTTTTTACTTTACGGTAATCGTATATGGTCGTCAGTTTTACTGAGTTTTGTAGATAATATAGTAAGTGCATTCTGCAAATATAAAATAACGATAACCAACTTCACACTCTTGAAAAATAACACCATTGCCGTCGCTATATGTATCGCTATAATATTATTAGAGCATCTCCCAAACCTTTATAAACGGTACCTAATACCTGTACACTTTGATCATATTGCGTTTTTGCTGTACCCTTTCCCTTGAAATGTTTTTGTCTTGCGTGCAGTTTATTGCGCCTGTTGCGGGGACGGCTTTAACAAAGCGATCACAATTGCCTTAAATACTAGACCTGTTCCTACGGCTTTTCCCGCACCCCCGATCTTCGCCTCGCATATTGGACAACATTACCAGTTTTATATAAAAGAGTGATATGGCAATGCTAGTTATTCAAGCGGCTATTGCTATGTGCTCTGAAGGCAGAATGAAGTGTAGACCACAGCAGTCAAGAATTTGGATTTCCATTGGACTTAACAGACCTGTTTAACTTGTTCAGAGAGTTTCACGAGTTGAACGGATAAGAACGGTTTGACAGAATAAGAATATTTGCTTTGGATTTAATCTAGGACATAGTGTTAAACTTGAGGAAAATAACTATTCCAGTACTTTTCCAATAAAAGGGAACTTATAGTACATAGTATGTTTTATATGTGTGTACATGTTTGAAAGATATTGGCATATGTCATTTGATATATATTTGGAATAATCTGGATAATTTATAGAAGAAAAAATCCTTATTGGACGGTGTTTGTTTAAATGACTTTGTTATACCCTCGTAGTTAAGACTTTGAATGTTAATTAAAATCGCGTTCAATTATAAAATTGCTTCTTAATAGAAAGAAAGAAATCAAAATTTAATTATTTTGTTATTAACAACAGTTTCGTTGTGAATAAACATTAAATAAGTAGGACTATGTTTTAAGCTAATTACGTTATCGTGTTTAACGTTTTAACTTCTAATAAAAATATCGTGATCCACATACTCGACAGGAAACAAGAGACAATCATGGACTCAATTAAGAGCATGTTTAGACCTAGATCTAAATCAGTCCTCGACCAAGTCAAGCCTGTTATTCATAAGAACAGAGCCCTAATGGCAGGTCACCTTGATGTGTCTAGGGAGCTGGGTCAAGTGAATGAATTACGAGCATCAGCAAAGGAATATTACAGGATTAGAGCACAAAGGTATGGTAGCCGCCATTTTGACTTATCTTTAGTTTAATATGTATCTTGATTTTGAAAAACAATATTATAAGAACTTCAGAGTTTCATGTTTTGTAATATTAGCATAGGTAAGGGAACGGATTTAAGCGCAAAAGTAGGGTTGCAGTATCTTTTAGTTTTTATGTTTCAGTATGTGTTATTTCTATGCTGTTGATATAACCGGTGCAGTCCTATTATTTTTATATTGTTGATATAACCGGTGTAGGTCCTATTATTTCTATACTGTTGATATAACCGGTGTAGGTCCTTTTATTTTTATACTGTTGATATAACCGGTGTAGGTCCTATTATTTCTATAAAGTTGATATAACCGGTGTAGGTCTTATTTCTATACTGTTGATATAACCGGTGCAGTCCTATTATTTTTATACTGTTGATATAACCGGTGTAGGTCCTATTATCTCTATAATGTTGATATAACCGGTGTGGGTCTTATTATTTCTATACTGTTGATATAACCGGTGTAGGTCTTATTATTTTTATACTGTTGATATAACCGGTGTAGGTCCTATTATTTCTATAATGTTAATATAACCGGTGTAGGTCCTATTATTTTTATACTGTTGATATAACCGGTGTAGGTCTTATTATTTCTATACTGTTGATATAACCGGTGTAGGTCTTATTATTTCTATACTGTTGATGATAACCGGTGTAGGTCTTATTATTTCTATACTGTTGATATAACCGGTGTAGGTCCTTTTATTTTTATACTGTTGATATAACCGGTGTAGGTCCTATTATTTCTATACTGTTGATATAACCGGTGTAGGTCTTATTATTTCTATACTATTGATATAACCGGTGTAGGTCTTATTATTTCTATACTGTTGATATAACCGGTGTAGGTCTTATTATTTCTAAACTGTCGATCTAGCCGGTGTAGGTCCTAACATTTATACTCTGGGTAGTATTTATACCTTTTGTTTGCCAGCTTTATGATTAAGATAAGGAGCAGAAAAAGCGGAATAGTTTCAATAGTTTTGTATTTCATTTTCCTTGTTCATATTTGTTCTTGTTCAATTGTAACATCCGTTCGTAGTTTTAAAGTATAACTGAATAAAAAACGAGGAGGAACAGTACCTGCATCTCTGCGTTTTATGTTCCATTTGTGTAGGAATGTAAGCGGCTGCTTTGAATGGATTGGATGGCAAATTTGAAGTCGAGCTATTTGTGACGGTATATATATTAGTGAACTTATTTGTTGTTGTTGTTGTTGTCTTCTGTGTAAATAGATAAGATGATTATACGAAAATCGAGAGCAAAACTATAGTTGCGCTTGTGGTTCGTGATTTCAACAGAAATTTACATTTAGGATTATAAGACAAAGATAAACAAAATGTTAATAAAACAACTATTGAGACCCCTGACTTCCAGTTCCCGCATCGTGAGTAAAGGATTAAACTTTCCAAAAAGTATGTAAGATATATCAGAAAATAAATGTCACGGTAATTAAATTCTTCATTATTCACGCAACAGATCAGTTTTGATATAAATCAGTCCTAACGAATACGTATTGTTAGACCTAAGTAACATGTCATATGTCAAAGGAGTAATGGCCCCAGAAAGCGCATCCAAGCTTTTGTACAATTCAATATAATGAGTTATGTGTTCGTTTAAGAACAGTAAATAAGAATATTTACGTAACCAGCCTTAACTCCTATTAGCAACGTAGTAGAAAGAAATGAAAATATCTACTGCTTTCATAAGAAGTTGAAAATTTTCAGATGTTAGAAGGCAGTGCGGTTACATAAACCTATTTGTGACTCAGATATTTCGCAGCTTTGTGGTGCCATCCAATTTGCATTTATTTATGCGCCTTTTTACGTCCGTAAGGTTGTAAGGTCCGTAACAGTTGTTTTTTATGTGCGAACAGTTCATCCTTTATTGTTCATCAGAATTTCTTCAAAGAGAATGTACGTTATTTGTAAAGTAATTTTAGGAATCATTACAATACACGTGGAAAATTATTAAGATATTCAGGATATGTGTACAATATAAATATTAATACCTAAAACTGAATGTTCTGTATCTACCTAATGCCTTTTTCAATGGTTTTAGAGATTTTTGTTCTCCCTTTTTATTCAGGAATCCTGGAAATCTACTTTAGGAACTTGTATAATTAGCCCATTAGATAATTTAAAAGTGTGCTTTTGAAAATATTGTTCTTCATTCAGCTTTACAACATTATCAGATGAACTGAAATTCAGCAATTCATGAAAAATAGCAATTATGATTGATGTTTGCTTAATCTGAATCAGTATTCATGGACATGCCTTACTAGTGCAGCTTTTATCTTGGCATCATTAAATCTAAACAGATTCATCGGATTTTGAAAGACACTTTAGTTGCTAACCGTCGTAATAGATTCTTATTTATTTGATTCACTGCAGCGAGACATTTCAGTGACTTCCAGCTATTACTGCTGGAAGAATATCCCAGATAAATATAATGATAGATCCACCGGCTTCCGACAGGTCAGTTTGAAGTCCTCCCAACATGAAAGTTTACTCAAGAACGTGCATGTTCCTATTAAGTAGTTCTTTCCTTCTTCGTGCACTTGACATATTTATATTTCCGGACTACTGGTTTTATAATGGCAGATAATTTCCGGTCATAATTCTTTCACAAGTGAGTAACCGACTTCAACCCCACTAAGAAAATATGGCGCTTATACATTTATGAGGTGGTAATCGCGTTTACAATGCCTAAAATAATATACATCAAGTACCCAAAGCTATAAAAGGTTCGCCAAAATATAATAAAAAGTAAATGACAAATAACACCGAACACATTTATTTTGACAATAGACGCAAGCGCATGTTTATTGTTATATTCAAAATCCTCGTGTTCATGTGTCACTACATGGCAATTAAACACAGCAGTGATACTGAACCATACGTGAATAGGTTTGTCTTTAAAGTAGTAGATTATTCAGTTCTCTGTCTGAACTCCGAAATGCGTATAACGACAAGAGATTTACTTATTTTATAAGGATAATGGATGATAAAACGAAGCTAAATGTGTGCTAAATGCGATAATTAATACCTAACACTCTTTGCAAATCCATTAAGTAATTAGTAACCATATCAACAAAATGGTGGAGTGGGGGGGTGGGGGCGCTTGTATGTAAGTGGATAGGGTCTTCGAATTGCAATCAAGTGACTATACGTCCACAGCAAGCACATGTTCAAGAACTAGTCTGCCAGAATCTTTCAATAGGGAAGAACGTCAAGCAGACATGTGGTGCGCTGGTGCATCTACGCTAATATTCGACTGCAGCTTTCCTCCGCCTATACTAACTGGACGTCGCTATAATTATCATAACTGTGCAATTGCGATGTATCACAAAACAGACTAGTTTGCAATAAACAACACCAACAATTACAGTAGGGAGACCGTCGGTCCCCAGGTATATGTATATTAGTTAAATATACAAAACATGCAGCGTCAAAACTGTGCGTCGATATCTCAAGAAACTACATTTAATATACTGCCAAGGATTTCTTGTATATGTGGATTCGAGCTATTTCTACTCGGCTTAGAAAAAGTAAGCATTACGTCGGACGGGTTCGAGGTCCAGTCAGGAGCAAACAACATTAAGTAATACTATCTTCCTGTTGATACGACAGTGGATTGACCGGAATGTGTGTCGATGGCCATTCTCCGACAACAATATCATCATAATGTCAATGCGGCTTGTTTCATCAAAACAGCAAAACCAACTTTGGCTTTAAAGCTATATAATGTTATCATATTGAAAGGGAGAGAACTGCTATTGCGATTCAAAATTGACACTTAAATACACCCCTCCCTGTGACAGTAATCTTGCACAAATAATTGATCAATCTTCAGCAACAAAGAAAACTGATTGTCATGGGGCTTCTAGAATCGTGCGTCAATGAGCCGGGAAGAGTAGTATTTCGACGAAATGCTGTTTTCAAAGTTTCCAGATTATTTTTACGTGCAATTTTCTCAAAGTTAATTGTCAATCATAAAGGATGCTGATACATTTCTTTAACAACTGATAAGTTACCAATTCTTCTTTTTTCACCATTTGTTCAAAGATTATGCAATGTCTGAAATTCCTTGGGAAATAAGCATTTAAATAAGTTTGTATCTTTTATAATTATATGAACAACATTGCAGTCTTAAGTTGCTTATTGTATTCTGTTATTTTAAAGCAGACATTTGTGAGACTGTTCTTTTGTGTCGTCTGTTCCTAATCATCGATGATGTTCAGACAATTATGTTTTCATTAAGTCCTGCCATGCACGTGCGGATTTGTAATCTGTTTAACTAGCCAAGCACTGGAAATTTCTATCTCTGATAGCTTGATACTTCCCGTTACAGCAGCCGAACTGTAATACTTATAAAAAGCACTTTGTTTTTGTTTTAATTCAATGAACATGTACATACTGTTAAGTTGTGTATTCCATTTTGACCATATAAGTCTGACATCATTTGCTGTTTATACGTATAAAATGTAACTAGGTTTTCAGAAAGACATGTTAATTTTAGTCGAATAAGAAATTGAAACATTCAAATTAAACAACAATATCCTATCATAGATAAGATGTTTATAACATCAGTAATAAGTACGAATGTGAGGGTAGCATTAGTGAGCAAGTGTTGCTTTTTTCTAAATGTTATTATGATGCAGACCATGATACACCTATTGCGTATTGAAGTTTATTGTTTTTGTTCCATATTATTATACGGCGGGTAGCTCTTATTGTGATTTTCCCCCTCACTGTGACGGAAATCTTGAACCATAATTGACCAATCTTCAAAAAACGGAGGAAGCTGTTTGTCATGCGGCTTCTAAAATGTCTGACAATTAGTCGAAGAAGAGTTGTTTAGTCGACAAAGAATCACATTGCCTTTTAAGACATTGTTCACAAAACTTACGTCTTGGTCTTTTATTCCAGAACAACAATTTATCTATTCCGATTTCTTTTTTTTAAAAGAATATTAATGTGAGTTTATCATCAAACTAATTATTTTTCAAGTCGTAGGTCGATTCTCTCTGTTTATGTTTTTATTATTTATATTACTTTGTTTCATAACTTGTTTAAGGTGCAAGCAATACAAGAGCCTATAATTAGTGTGCAAAAAGTGTAACTTTAGCTGTACGCTGTCTGATCAGGGTCTGCTAATTTTCAGTCATGTCGTACCAAGAGTACTGTATCGATTCTCAACATGGTTAATTACATGTTTATGAACTTACGTGCACGTGAATATGAACTAGCTTTCGATTAGCGAATGTTTACATTCCACATATTCTATAATTATATCGTTGGTCCCAAATTCTAGACAAATAAATTAATTTTTAACTTTCATGGCAGTCTGTTCTTCATGTATGCCAGAAAGATGTTTGGCTATAATTTCATTGGTATTTTCATTATTTACATTTTTATAATCTTATCAGTTTAGCCCCAGATGCGTAATAACTGTAGATATCCTTTATGTATAATGATACTTGATTTGTTTTATTTTACTCTCAGGTTGCACCATATAGGAAAAAGTATTAAAATATATTAACCTTTTATTCAAAAACCGTATGTGTAAAATCAATGTCAATAAAGAAAGTTGGAAACATTGTGAGGTGCGTCTCGGAGAGCGGCCATATTTGTTGACAAACCTATAAACGATCCAGGTACTGAACATATGTTTGTTTTAGAATCGAAACAACCACCATTTATCAAATTGAGAAATCATTTCAACTGTACTGTTCCAAAGGCGACTGTTTAGTAATAAGCCAAGACCTAATGACAATGACATAAACAGGCTGTGTGACTCAAACCGAATCAATCGTTCATGACAGTATGTTAAACAAGAAGTGTCTTTGAAATAATGATATACGGCACTGGTGGGCATAAACACAATTATTGATTATTAAGAATCGAAACACAAGACGATTGTTCATTTTACAGTCGCTATCCCCTCTACTAATTCTAAATTTGATCACTTAATTGACAGTTATCAGATCAGAACTGGACTAAGTGATGTTTTATGCACCAAACATAATTTTACTTGTGTGGCTTAAATACTCCGTCACTGCCAATCCTTTTGAAAATGGTTCGTCCTTGGCGTTTTATAGAGGCGAGACAGGATATGGCGGTATCTGGAATTTCTACCAAAGAGACTCACCTAGAAATCCATTCTCGCTGACCTTGCGTCAGAATTTGTTAGTAAGTCAGAAATAAGGTAAGTCAGCACCGCAGAATAGACGCTTACAACATTGTAACGGCATGGGTCAATGTCCTTCACCTTCAATTCCGTTATTTTCAGACTTAATCCAGGGAGCGTGTTTTGGATAACTTAGGCTGTGCCAATAGTGTTTTAACATCGCTGCTCTATTGATAGAATTTAACATTAATAACCTTAGTGTCAACGGCTAGATACTTCTCATCTCATCTCAAACTAGATGATATAAGCTTCCGATGACACATGTGAGAGTAAACTAGTAGTTGTGTGTGTGTGTTGATAGATGTTTAAGTTATACTATTTTAAAACTACATGCATGATTTATAGATTCCATCCATCATGTAATGGAGGTACTATTGCAATGGTTTTAATGCTGTTCAGAATCTTATGTCATGCTTTGTCTCCGTGTTATCTGATGTGTGATATTGAAAGAATGGTTCAATGGCTCACTTTTGTGCTCTGTGTAGGTTTATAATGTTAAAAGGGATAGGATGGGATTAGCCGGCAATTTTGCCGATACTGTGCTGCGACATTTCTATCATTATAGCACAGGGGCACTTATAAGGTGCCCAGGGACTGAACCCGGCCGGTCCATTATACCGACACCTACGACTCAGGCGTAATGCTTTCAACTTAGCCCCGAGCGTTAGGAGGGAAGCCACTACTTCCGACTTTAAAGTCTTTGGTTTGACCCGGCCGGGGTTTGAACCCGCGACCTCCCGATCCGCAAGCCGACGCTCTACCAGTTGAGCTATTGCAGCCGGTTAATGTTAAAAGACCAGGCTCCTTCGAAAGGAGACGGCAAACTATTGTAAACATTGGTGTCAACACCAAATTAAAGTCTTAGAAGTGCTGTGTCGGGGAATCTACGTAAGTTTTGGACGTTGGGGAATGTTTAATTTCGTTGCTCTCTAAGCTATACTTTAGGAAGGATCAACATGGCTTATAGATCCGCCCTGCCATTTAGGGAAGCAATATTGCATTGGCGTCAACCTAAACAACGTCTTATTTCGTTTCGTGTAGGCCATGTAATCAGTAATCACGCAACTTGTGATTTGGGACAATGTTGGTATGATTTGATGACTCTCTGCTGTAGTAAGAGTAGCCTTATCTTGCTTAAAGATTTATACCATTGACGGCATCTTTGACAAAAGTTTCATTTCGAACTCGATAGGCCTGGGACATTGACATAACTTGTGACATTACGACAATAGATGTATGGTTTCATCCTTCGACGCTCTAAACGTGACTAGATATCGCATGATTTCTGAGCTGCCGATATTCCGTGATTTTCGATGGAATTGTATGTTTTTACGATTGTGAATTTGTAAAACATTCTTAAAGTTCATTGTAAAACACATTGTTAAATTTAATAAGTTCGGAATATATATATATATATTTATATTTATATTTATTTATTTATTTATATAGAGGGAGAGTGTTGAGGTATTGTTTTCTATTTGTTCATACTTTACAAGGTCTTTGGTAAACGAGCGTATCTCTCATGTAAAAGTGATTTTATTCAGAATCGGGATCTTATTGCGCATGTCTTCATTTGAATTGTTTCTAACTTAAACTTATAAAAGTAAACAGAAAAGAAGTATGTCCGATAACTATGCTGATTTAGCTCAAAACATAAGTTTGTTAATACCTTTTTGGAATTTTCTTCTACCGTTTATTTAAGAGTTCTGTCAAAATAATTAAGTTGTTAGAAATTTTGATTAAAAATAAAATGGATAACTCGGCTTAACTGGCGCTTTGGCTCATTAACAACTTATTGTTTTATGTCTGTGAATATACTGTAAACAGCAACAAGGAAAACATTAAAGACAGGTTTATGAACACAATAATCGGATAAATTTATTCATTACATCGATTTATTGTCTTCTCTCAAACCATAAATAAATATTGTAAGGCACATGTTAATGTGTGTGCCATAGGAAAACATTACAGTGTTTGTTGTTCGTTGGTGCTGATCTATTAGCATTATTTATATCTCTAGAGGGTTCTATATGTCTCCGAATTTGTTTCAAATGTTGTATTAATCACTTGTTCCCTAAATAAAACATTGATTCAAGCTTTCTTCAAATCACTTACGAGGAAACCTTGTATGGAGTACTTTAACTCAATTCCCTTCTCAAATATTGAAGCATTTGTTTCATAAATCATAATCTCTGTTGTTTTTGTGGGGTTTTACTAACCTCTTTTTGTCACGAGGAACATTTCCAATGAAGGTAAATATAGATAGGGTTTTCATCTCCTGTGCTTGTCAAAATTAGTAGGAAATATTCCTTAATTATCAGACGTTGATCTTTGTTTTCTATGCTTGGTAACAACTTTTTCTCAAGAGGCAAATATCTCGGATTAATCTAGATGCTCTGTGCTTGTGTTTAGTATCCATATAGCTAGTGGGTGTACCTGTAATTGATAAAGTTGTTTGCAGTTATTTGTCTTTTTGATACAAACATTTTTAAAAATGAGTCATGTGTGACGTAAGTGAATCTTTCTTTGATGGTTCGTAACAGAAACAGCTTTTACAAAAATAATATATTCATTTAGGATAAAAAATGTGACTACGCAGTCCTAATATTCCTGATGCTGTTTGTATTACGTGTTATTGTTTGGCAGTTTAAAAAATATCGCAATAATGATGGCTCATTTGTTACTCCATATAGTTTGAAATTGGTTCCCTTCGATTGGTTGCTGTAAGGTATATTTATTCTTGTTACACGCTTTCAAGAATGGTTCATAAAACATTCATAGGAGTGTAGCTGAAAAGTAGCCATTGTTAAGTCACACGACTGTTTTGGGTATATTTCAGTAGAGACATAAACAGCCTATTTCGCCAGCACAATGTTTGTGTTACCATATTTTTGTGTTAAAGTTGTTTGTAGACAAAAAAGCAAATAAGACATTTCAAATGCACGAAGAAAATAATTAAGCAGTAACTTAATGAAGTAATAAAAACGGATAAAAGCGTGAGATCGTTCTTCAGTTCATACAGCACTCTATGTCGTAAATCTGCTCCAATGCTTTGCCATTTTTGGTATATGCTAAACACACTGCTGTTGTCATAGAAGACTTCGATGCGTCGTTCCAGGCATATTAAACAACTTAATTAGGAAAGTTGGCTAGTATTCCGTACTGGCATACTTCGTTATTCGTCCTATGGATCTTTATGTACATGAATAATTCTGATGAAGTGTACTCAATTGACAAAAAGCTGGCTGCCTCATTCGCTTGTAGTCTCTAGGCGGACATAATATTATAAAACCTTTGATTAACGCATCGTTGGTCAGCTCAGAGCTAGACACAATGTATATATATATATATATATCGTGGGGTGGCCCGTAGTCTAATTGTAGACTTGCTAAATTGTAACTTTTCTTAACTTAACTTAGCCTCTCACCGCGCGATTTTGAGTCCCGGCCGGGGCAAAGGATATAATGTTAGAAAGTTCTCTAAATCCCCTGTGGCATGTTATGGGTCTACTGATACATTTAAGAGGCTTTCGCCAATAAGGTATCTGGACGTCGCTATAATGACCATTATTGTGTCGCTGCGATATATTTCCAAAACAAGAACAAAATCTTTATCGCAATTTCTGCATCAGCTCATACGTTAGTCTCACTACAAATCAACTTTAAGAATGTACAAGTCATGAAATAAATCGGTCTAAATGTTCATTCTTTCCAAATCGATAAATAAACACGATGTGGAGTTGTTTTGATTAAGGTATCGACGTGAGATGGAATTGCCCGGATTACCACATGGTTTTCATAAAATTGCTAACTGTGCAGCTGGCTCAGATATGAAAACAGTGTTAATATTTTCTTTTCACATAGATGTAGGGTATCAATAAACAGTATTTCATGGAATCTTTCCAGGTAACAATATTATACAGTATATTTGATTGTTTGAGGTGGCGGGGTGTAGGGGAATGGTTTAAACTCTCGGATAGAATCTTTAAAATGGCATGACCCGAATGGGTCCCTCCTTAGTTCATAACCTAATATGGCTTAAGCTACGTTGGCGTCCTTGGAGACTCCTTGGAGATTCAACCAGGGCACCTCTCCCGTATGTTTATTGTTCCCAAATTTATTCATTGATTGATTACCTCACTATAAGATTTTGTCGTCAAACATCACTACAGATGTAATAATTCATGACATAGAGAACAGTAGGTTAGTGTTGAAAATGTTATCACACAAGGCTGAGACAAATCTAAATCGCGACGCTCGCAGACCTTTTTTATTTGTCGTGCCGAGTGTGAAAACATGTTCTTCGTTCAACACCAAACTAATATTCTCTTTATCATACCTCTGCTCTAAAGCATTTAATGATAGATCTATTTTTTTTCCGAAAATGGTATTTGGGTTCGAGTGTGGGTGTTTTCAAACGCGCTTAACAAAAAACAAACAAATAAAATAACTAATCTTTCATGAAATACGTTTGGTGAAAAACGTAAATATAGTTATACTTACTTGTAGCCAAAGTCACTAAAACTTCATAGAAGGTGCCGCACCGTATCAACAAACTTAAATTTAACCATAGGTTGAGTGTTATCACTGTTTTCCGCGACCGAAATCGACGAAAAACTAATGCAATTGCTCATCCCATCATCCCACTATCTCAAATCCAAATTGCTCATATACGCGTTTGCCTTTTTATATGAATAACACTAAGTTCTTTTGTTTGGTAGCCCGTGTTTGCAAACTGACACTTTGGGTTTTCTTACAGCTTGGCACAATATCTTTCTCTCTTTTTAAGTATTATATTGATTGATGACATTGATTGCCAAAACTGAACTACTCGTAACGTGACCCAAAATAGGTTTCGTCAAAGATCACTAAGGTCATTATGAGGCCAACATTAATTGTTTTCCTTAGAACTTGGCTCGTTCCTCAACCAACATGATACCTGAGTTATTGAAGCATAACAATATCTGACAGTTCTAGGCTTAAGTCAAATTATTTTCACACATTTCAAGTGGCATGCACCCCAGTTATTATTAGTTAATTAGTAAGCAAGTAAGTGTATATCTCTTCTATACATCCTACACATCAATAATGATAAAATTGAGAGTTAAGGCCTGTCAGTTTTGACCACGGGCCAAATATACGTCTCTCTTAAAACAAAAATGGTGTGCTCAAATGTTTTTTATCCTCTTTTCACTCCGGACATTATACATATAAAAACGGTGTGATTCCATTTGCTTTATCAAACACCGATGAAATAAACCTGTCACGCGTATCCGGACAGACTACTGTATAAACGCATCAATTCAGTGTCGCACTTTGAATTCCAAACGTCGTCAAATCGTATAAATTTTGAGCTAGTGATAAAGTAAAAATAGTTTTAAAAGATTTATATTTCCGCTTGATCAATCCATACGACGTCACATGTGATGACGTAACTTTTTTAAAAAAAAGCTACACTTCAATCATCTGAGACAGTGTCATCTTGTTAACACAGAATTAGAAGCAACAGAACTACACTTTATATAAAGGGCAAACGTGTACATGTATAATTAAATGTTAGATAGTGCGATTATAAGACGTGAAATTGTTTTAGTTTTTCGCATATATCGGTGGCGGAGAACAGTGTAAAATGAGACTTAATGCCATGCAAAACTTAAATCTGTTGATTCGTTTCCCTACCCATCTATGGTTTAGTTTGTGTGATTCAGTAATACAGCTATTATGAAGATTTAGATCTACTGACTTTGGCTACAAGTAAGTTAAACAGTATGCACACTTCTTACCTTTGTTATCTTTTTTTTTACTTTGTTCTTAAACGTGAATGAAAACGTAACACCGACACTCGAACGCGAATTCTATTTCAGAAACCAAAATAGATCGGAATATTAAACGACGCTTTTGCTTATAAAACCGATGGTAGGATAAATAAAATGCTATCTAAGCGTTGAACTACGAAAATGTTATTACATTCGGCAAGCCTTGCGAATTAAATCTGTATTAGCCTCTAAACATTTACTTTATTTAACACTTACCTAGTATTTTCTACATTAAAATATTTATGTTGGCTATAGCCGAAAGAGGTTTCATAGTGGGTCGACTAAACAGGAACAATTATTGCGTATAGCGTAATATTTCTTTTTACTTTTCCTAAAGTGCTTTAGTAAATTCGGGGAAAATAGTTCTATTTAGAGCTTTGTCAAATTAAACAAACTAAAAAGAGAGAAAATATATATTTATAGATACGTTGATTCGGTGAGCATTGAATTTTAATGTAAATTGAATTACATATTAGCTCTATTTGTTCTTGTATCATGGTCATAGAGTGAGAGGAGCATAAACATGTAAAAACAGTCTATTGACTATAAACTATCATTTCGGTGATACTTACTCGATTACAAAACAACTTGCTATCTGTTTTCTGTCATTAAGGACATTACAGGAAACAAACACGATAGATGCAATTTATCTCCTGCTCTATGTACATTAAATACTCTAGTGGCTTTACTATTCTAAGCAAAAACACATTGAAGGTCAAAAACACTTGTCAAGTTGAAAATAACTAGCCTCATTCTCTTTCTATTCATAGGCAGTGTACTAATCTACTTATTCCTTGCCGTAAGTGTTCCCTCTAACGTACGCTGTTTTTCACATTTATCGCCCTTTGACTATTGCTTATGATAAACGTGCTTTTACAGTTCTTTTTTCCTTGGTTCAAATGTTCAAATTCATTTATAATAAAAAAATTGAGAGGTTGTGATAGGAAGAATACGGATCCCCTTACCCAATTACAACGTGGACAACATGTAAATTACTTAATACCTTATTTTTAATGACGTCATTACCAAGCTATATGAATACATCATCACTTTGACAGTTTTGTTCCAAATATATGTTTTCTTTTCACTGCTTGCACCTAAGAAACCCCCCAGGAAGAGCGAGGTTAGAGCGCTGTAAAACCCCGGTTTAAGCAGCCCAGTAGGCAGTTTCGTCTCCCTTTTCGTCGACTGACCGTTCCAAGGCGGTAACTGTTGGGGTTTCTCTGCTTTATATAATGCAATACTTAACTTTTCTCACTTTGGTGATTTTTCGTCTTCTTTTTTTGAACGAATAAACCATAAAAATGGTGTTCTTCAGTGAACAATTACTAGCGAAGGTTTAATAGTACAGTAGTACATGGCACCAATACCCTAGCCATATCTCTATTACCTTAACTGTAGATGCGAGCAGAGTAAAGATCTAAGCTTTGTACAGAATGTACAAGAAGGATTAAGGCTACGATAATGTCGCCTTCCACTAAGCCGATGTCTTTGACCGTAATGAAAATAAAATTAAATAAAATATAATGTAGTTCTTATTCAGTACAATTTCAGCGCAATTTGTTAGATTAGCAGGGGTGTAATGAAAATTGGTGAAAAAAGCTGCATTTATACTTTTGCTTCTTAAAACTTTATATGTTTATATTTATAGCGATATCCAGTATTTTTGTTGACGCCCCAACATATAACTTGCTCGTACCATCAGCTCACCGCAGGTCAGTGTGGAGACCACCTCGCATGAAACCTTTCGCGGTGAAGAACATTGGATACAAAGGAGTTACACATTTAATTATTATTGGAAAGCCATTCGTGATGTCCGACAGTTTGCATGTAGCAAATACATGTAACCATTTCTTTCCATTTTTTGGGTATAACTTCCATATTAACTCATTCTAAAGTCAACGTAAAGACAAACTCGAACATTAATTGTTAGCCAGTACAAATCTTGTATTTGTCCTAAGCAAATCTTTAGAATATCCCACCGAAGATTAATAAAAGCCTGTTAGTGAATAGGTAAATAAGAAAAGGTCCTATTAAAATTTCCACAAATATTTTAATCTAATCTACATCTAGGCAAAAGCAAACAATGTTAATGTATATGTGACAAAAACACGAGACGAGACATAACACACAAAAAAGAAAAGCCATCTCTTACCGCCTTGGAACGGTCAGTCGGCAAAAGGACCTACTGGGATGCTTAAACCTGATTTGTGGAGCGCTCCAACCTCGCACTTTCTGAAGGCTTTTCTTTCCAACAAATATTTAAAAATAAAAATATCCCGTCAGAGAGGAAAACAATTAGCAGTAAGCACCAGCATCGGGAATTAAAACAGATACAATGAACTTATATATACACAAAATATCTAGTAATTAAATATACTATCAACATATGTACAGTACGTACAGGAGATAAAAGCCTCGGCAACCTAAAAATTTCAAATGAGAGAGTAGTTTGAAATAAAACAGCCCAAGCAATGGTATACATGTATCCATCTAAATGAAAACTAGCAAAATTGACCTCGCACAATACCCATAAAACATTCCCAGCCGCCATCTCGAGCAAAGATAAACAAATGTCAATTAGGTAAATGTCGATCGTGCTGTCTCTATGTAGAATAAATTAAATTGGACTCAGGCTACCGACATTGTATCAGAATAACATGGTTAACTTGAATAAAGTTCATCTCTGTTCTTTATCATGAATTGTGTTGCTTATGGTTTTACAATATAGTGCAAAACTAATAATACAACCTTTGTTGATATTTTCTGGTAGTAACGGATTATAAAACCACTCATGAAAACCAGATACAATCATGAAAGAAAGTAATGCAATACGTTATGCAGCTTTGAGAAACTTTCGACTAGCAAAAGATATTAAATACGAAAGTATGACAATGTTTTACAAGTACCACATCAACATTTGAAAAAGTTGTAGAAAATAAACGTATACAGTGTCTTTAAATTGCAAAAGCGACAGCAACAATGAGACGAGAGACACGAGATATTTTACAAAGAAAACCCTAACAGTTTCTTTCTTGGAACAATGAGTCGCCAAAAGGAGCAGCTAAAGTGCTTGTTCTAAAAAGCTCTTCTTCACATTCCTCAGTATTGTCCCACATGTAAGCAGTGAATATAGAACATAATAAATTCAAACGAAAAAAGGCTCCAAATGATGACGTTTCTACTTAAATTTAAGAAATGACGTCGTAAAACAATACTGTCCTCTTCGAAATCGAATTAAAAGAGTTGTATTCATGGTATATAACACAAGCGAACAACTACATTTTACTAGAGTAATGTAATGAGTTGTAATTTAGAATAATGTTCAGAGTAAGATAAAATAAAAGTACACTATCGTGTAAAGGAAAATAGTATGTGACAATCGCATCTTTCATCATCTGAAAAAAAAATAAAGTACTGGGATATAAAGCCGACATTTTGCTACTGAATAGTGTATTTTGCTTTATTTCATGCAAACGAACCTTCGATTTTTATTATAATGGATCTAATCAGAAGAATGGCATAGCAGTACTTATGTAGTTAGAAAATGGCAAATCACGAAGTACTCTGAAATAGCTAAACTGTATGACACAACTTCCCTGCTATGGCCATTCACTTGTCCATTAGAGTCTAGCATAAAGACAACTTAATTATATTATTGTATAGTTTTCTTTTTTGACTTTATAAACGCGATCCATCATAAACGAATATAAGGGAAACATGAACAAGTCGGTTATATCCAGTTATTCGGTATTTAATTAAAAGACAACTCACTTTTCGAAATACGAGACATGAAAATAAAAAAAAATGGTTTGATGCGAAGCCAAAATGTTTAAATCAATGTGTTAATTGTTTTGAAAAAAGGATTAAGTTTTTTTATTGAACGCAGAATAAGGCGTGGTATTGCAATCAAATTGGCAGTAATGAAATAACGAACACCCTAGGCCTGAGTGATTCATTACAAAGCATCTGAACTAAACACCGTCAATAGTCCCGCCATATATCACAAATAACGACCATTTCCGTTCTAAAACGTTTACGTTTTAATTTCTATAAACTTCCCTTATACTCATGACGTCATGCAACGATAGATGACGTTATTTGTTTGTATCATTATTTGTTGTGCAATACCCCAAATGTCTGCTGTACACTAATAGCTGCACAGTCTATATGCGTCAGCTTGAATAAAATGTATTGAAATGCTAGAATTAACCATCGGCTGGATGCATTTATAAGTTAATAAGTACACTTTTTATGTGTAATGTATATTTTGTCGATCGTACTTAAAAGTACAATTAAAATGTAAATCTTAAAAGTAAAAGTAAAAGTCAATCAAATAATTTATCAGTTGTGAATTTAATATATAAACTTTTGTTTGTAACTGAATATCTCAAATGTGACGTTGCGATATAACTGTCCCGTTTTCCAAATTCTTAATCAAATGCTACATGAGGTCCGATAGTATAACTCAAAGAGGAGATTAGGAAACATATTTTCTTAATTTGTTTATACTGACTTCAAATAATGAAAGAAACAAGTATTTACATTAAGTTCTATCCT
Source organism: Sinonovacula constricta (assembly GCA_007844125.1). Classification (NCBI taxonomy): domain Eukaryota; kingdom Metazoa; phylum Mollusca; class Bivalvia; order Cardiida; family Solecurtidae; genus Sinonovacula; species Sinonovacula constricta. The sequence goes on from CM017572.1 coordinate 18,615,156, forward strand.
TACAAATAAGCTAAATCTTTGCTACCATGATTTATACGCTTTACATACAATGGCGCAAAACAAGGGCAATCACCCTTATAAACATTTACACATGGTTTCAATGCTGTTGAAAACTGTAAAAAAAATGTGAAAAATGGCAACAAACTGAAAATACATATTACACGTGTAGAGGAACACCAACAGGTACTATCATATTGATCCCATTATGTTGATTGATGTCTGTACTTCCGGCAGAGTATCGATGGACTTACGTTAACATTTTTCATATAGATCTACGTGTAAATAACGTGTGCAGTCGACGTCTGATTCGAACAGTTTCTGGATTTAGTGCAGTGTAGAAAACAGCTAAAATAATAACGTATTTATAGATTGTAATAACCATTGCAGATAACGAGCAAAGCGTAAATCATAACACTGCCGTGGTAATTGGGCTTAAATTGCATTTTGTGTCGAATTATGGACTTGATGGCATCATTTTCTTAGCTTTTCCGAAAGTCTTTGTCTTGCATTTTTTCAGACAATACAATTTCCTTTGTTGTTATTTCATGTCCATCATTTAAGCATCAATATCATTTTAAATTCCTAATAATGTACAAAGCAGGTCACAAATCTAAATTTCTTTACTGTGACTTTACGGAGATAGTGGCATGCATAATATTGCAACGTATTTTTATAAATCAATGCGTGCCTGAAAAGACACCCAACCACCTTCCCATACATTGCGTCGGCGGTTCTAATTTGCCTACTAAACTGTGGATAAGCTATCGTTTAACAGATCATTGTAAAATCAACTTTGTGGCTAAAACGATACTGTCGTAAAGGTATTTTTAAGGACCTATGATTAAAATAATGGTTTACAGTTCGTTTCGATGAAATAATGTCATGCATTAGAGCATCTACAAGTTGTAGCGTTTGGATAAAGCTCCACCCGCGATATATTTTCCGTTCCATGGCGGTGTTGGATTTGTTCCTTTTGTTCAATGACTCAACACAGATTTGTTCTTACTTTTACATTTGGCTTGCATGTGAATAGCTTTGTCTTACTTTAACATTTGGCTTGCATGTGAATACCTTTGTCCGGTGCCTTTTCAAAGTTTGAAATATGTTGCAATGCTCATAGGACTTTGTCGTATATTCTTATAATATTTTTATAGTCGCCAATAAATGTAGCGATTTAGACTTTAAGGTAATGCTGAAGCAACTATAAGGATAATCTTACGATCCATACAGCACCAGATTCAAACAGCCCATTACCGCAAAAATGACAAGTAAATTAATATTTGCGCACCTCGCTCCAATATCATTAATAAGCACGACAGTCGAAGAAAATTACGGTATAAATACCTCTTCAGACATAGCTGAAAGACATCAAGATTATATTGGACAAATCTTCCGAGTGTCAGGTAAATACTTCATGTCAATCTTGTCGCTGTGTTAGCAAGTTTTTTAAGGAGTCTCGTCTTTAATGAGTTCACCTGAAGTGGCATTATGTTCGCACAGACGTTTTAACAGTCAGTTTTAATGCGATGTTTATTGCATAATTTACGATGTTAATGTATTGCAGATTATGAAAGATAAAAAACATCGGTATGATCCTACTTTTAAAACAGAAATTTAAAGACAATTACACTACAGTTAAGGAAGGACATTATTTGTCGTATTGCGATAAATTTCTGTCGCTGATTCTTTTTAAAGATTATGATAAGAACAAAAACGCGGTAGAAACCTTCTTGGTACAGATTCTACCCGAGCAGCAGCCCTTCAAAATATATACATCAATAACATAAGTGTGAAAATGTTACAAATTGTTTTATAATTGTTGTTGTTGTTTAAAGATTAACACCCTCGTTACTTATTTAATTGTATAGAGATCTCAATATTCGTGTAATACGTGAACACCCAACCGCACACTACTTGCATTAAGGACTTTAATGATTAAGGACTTTAATGGAGTTTGAGATCGAATAATTTACAAACCCTCTTCTTGTTTTTGTTGTGTTCATATGCAACTGAACTGCATAGTGACACATGCATTATTTTATATAATTATGATTACAATTATTCAAAAACTGTGTCATTTATATTTCAATGTCAGTTTGTGATTAATAAGCGACTAGGAGTTCGTTTTAATACAATAAGACTTATGTTTACAATTAAGCTTTACGATTGGATATCGCATAAAATTTATAATTTTATGTGTTGTTTCATCAATGTCGATCACCGGGAACAATAGCTGAAAGAGATTCTCAGGTGGCAGGATCATGTTGCAATAGATTGTTATACCTAAAAAAGAAGGTGCGAAGACATATATTTTTGAAAGCATTAAGTTAATGAGGTCGTTACAATGATATAGATATATGTTAACGACTTACTGTACATTCGTTGTTATATTTAGGAAAGGTGATCAATGTATATTACTATACAATACGACGTTTCTTTTGATTTCGATAGTCATGGTTGGGTTTCAGTTGAGATATAAACCGCTTGCCGTCTCTTCAATGTACTTATGAATTATGTGTATTGTTATGTTTTAATGAAATGGTGTAAGTACTCTTAGATAAGCCATATGTTCTCAGATGCTATAAAAAGCTGCTTTGCATTATTACGCCGTCCATACACGTTTCGGTCTTATTTAGTAAAGGGCAACACGTATTGTTTTTGTGTGTTTTCGGAATAATCGCAAGAGTAAGACTAGTCAATACTCGTACAGCAGCATTTTATTCAACCATAAACGCCCCAAAACAAACAATATAAAACCGACATAAGAGCGTTATCCATATGGTATCTGCCAAACGTTAGGAAGAACAAGATGCTGAATGAATAAACAAACATGAAACTTGTATCTGCCTTACCATAAGTGTAATTCTTGGCCTAGAGTGTTCCCACAAAAACTTTTTATGGTCGATTCTTACCACAAATAGCAACTAACAACATTCCGGTTTGTACAATTCAAGCGTAAATGTATAAGTCTCAATATCAATCTCCTTATGTTCTTTGCTGCTTCGTTTGTCCCTTGTTGTAAAGGTTACAGACCCTTTATAAAACGACAGCAAAAATGAATTTATAATTGAACAACCAGAACAGTGGTATAACCAGAATTGTGGTATATCTGCTGTGTATGTACATTGTATTCTCTAGGACCTTTCCTTCTCCAAACATTTAACTGTCAATGAGTGTACAAAATTTCGTTTATTTATTATTTTTCTATGCCATTTTGTTAAACTTCGACAACGGCTTTTCCCAGCAACAATTTCTTAAACGGTGCATGCTTTATATCTTAAATATTTTCTTTATCTGTATATTGAACCAATTATTTTATATTAAATAAGTAAATAAGAAAAAGGCCTATCAAACTTTCCACAAATATTTAAATCTAATCTACCTTAATACAAAGGCAAACAGGGTAAATGTAAATGTGACAAAAATACAGAGAAGAGACATAACACACAGAAAGAAAAAACATCAGTTACCGCCTTAGAACGGTCAGTCGGCAAAGGAACCGACTGAGGTGATTAAACCTGGTTTGTGGAGCGCTGCAACCTCGCATATCCTGAAGGGACGAAGTTTCATCATTTTTTAACTTTTTTTTGTAAAACTGTATGGAATGGATCTGAAAAAGCCGTTTTGTGAGTAAGAGCATCCAAAGAGATCGACAATTAATGTATAGAACACCATCTGCAAACACTATATCTTTGCTGACTGGTTTTAGTTAAACAGTGAAAGCGTTGTATGGAATATCTTTAGCTATGCTTTAATGAATCTGCATGTATCAAAATCCATTATAAATTTACAATTTTTTTTATAATTTATAATGTCAATATGCAATGTTTAATATATACAAAGGTTGTCAAATATATCACTTTGCTTAAAATTGGCATAAAGTATGATGTAACTGTACATTCAACTTACGTTAGACTTGGCATCTAAACGGATTATAGACACAAGTTTTAGTTGTTTCAAGTAACCACGACAAGGCAGAGGTTTTCATGTTTCAACGTGTCATGGCGACTGTTGTTCAAAATATCTTTTTATCCCAACTCATCTTCCGTTACTACTGTTATTTAATAAAAACATTTTGCTGAAAAAAGAGTAACGTTTCAATTTAATAAGATAAAAGTGTTTTCTTTCGTGTGAACGTTTCTCAAGGGAACGCATGTAGCATATAAGGTGGGACATCAGTCTTGGTCCTGTGTCTTTTCATTTTTTGTATATGTTGCAATGTTCATAGGACTTTGTCTTATATATTCTTATTCTTGATCACAACAATGTTACTTGTGCAGTGTGGCGGTCGTAAAAAATCTCCCCGTGCATGTAATCTATTTAATTCATCCTATAAGGATTGTTACGTGTATTTCCTTTGATGGACATTGGACTTTGGTTCCTCAATTCCACCTTCGCATAAACATGATGCTACAACCATTTACTCTTCTCTGGTCATTTTTTTCTAGATTCGAAAAGTTAATTTCTTTTACTATTAACGTTTTCTGTAGGTTTTCTAACCGAAATAATACTCTCTTCTAAACACTATGTGGACACTGACGTGGTCACTGCTTTCGTCATAACGTGTCACAAACGTAACAAAACGTCAGCGCTTGGACACTTATTAAAATGGATCAGTTTTCTTTTTATTGCTTGCATTCGAGAAACCCTTCAGGAAGGGTCTGTAAAACCGGTTTAAGCACACCAGTCGGTCGCTATTGCCGACTGATCGTTCCAAGGCGGTAACTGTCGGGTTTGCTCTTATTGTTAAATGACTCATTGCAGATTTGTTCTCATATTTACATTTGGCGTGCATGTGGATACCTTGGTCCTGTTTTGTTTTTTTTCAATTTTTGTATATGTTGCAATGCTCATAGGACTTTGTCTTATATATTCTTACATTAAGATCAATAGTATATCCAGCTAGGTGCTAAATATCGCAGGATTCAAACCAAAACGGGAAATGTAATGGTAATAGAACTAGGACTTGTCTGGAATGACCTACTTAAAGACCGTAGAACATTCCCAACCGTGTTCGTCAAAAAAATGACAATAAAGGGAAGAAGATCGACGCAGTAAAGGATAGATCAGACCATTTCTTTCCATACATATTAGATTGTATACCTAAATTCCGTGCATCTCTGAACTATTTCTTAGACTATCTTCTCATTATTTCATCGTTTGGAGTAAACTGCAAAAAGGGGTGGAGAGTAATTTGTAATTTAAATGTGCAGCTCACGAACATCACAAATCTTGACAATCCAATAAGGAGACAATCTAAATGCAATTATTACGAGAAAAACTTAGTTACAGTCTCGACTGATGGTTTTATATTTTGGTGATGAAGAACGGTGTCATTTGGTTAGATTATGCTTAAATGGCTAAAACACTTATTTAATGCTTCGGTTTGGCACAATCTCTCTTTGACTGTGCCCCTGTATGGGCAGTATTCAACGCAAGTTGTATCTGCAACGTGATTTTCTTTCACTGGTACTGTTTCGAGTAGTTAATCATGTCACTTTATGTGTGTGGTGTGTTTGTGTGTGTGCGTGAGTGCGTGTGTGCTTGCGTGCGCGTGCGTGCGTGCGTGTGTGTACATGAAGTAAGACAAAAATAAATTGTGGTGTTTTTCTGTCTATAATAATTATAGTATATATTTCGATTTATAAAGTTTGTTGCATCGTTTTCTTTTGAGGCATGACCAAGATAACTCGTTATCACTGTACTGCATCCCTGAAGCAATGACAACGAAATTCAATTCCTTTATACTAAGTCCTCAAAGTAATCATCTCAGGTAAAAGGTTTTGATTTCATTCCTTGCTTGCATATATAACGCTAGTAAAACCTGCATAATCAAAAATACAAAGTGGCATTTACAGTTTGCAATACTGATGGTAAGGGCACTAAAACTGAACACATACTTCATCTAAATTATTGATTGTTTTAAATTAAACTTTGGTTTTTTCTGCTCCATCGCCAGGGGATCATTCCTTATCTTAGACCTGCTTTGTGCGACTACAATACGTCATCACTAATGAAGAATATTTCACCAGTTCAAGCCTTTCGTATCATCTTTCTTGTCGGTATTTTGCCATGAAAAATATTAGTGTCGTGTCTCGTTTTGGAAAGTTTTTTGGCAAAAGCTTTCATTATGGCTACAGTAGCGATTTCCTAACGATGATCACGTTTCAAATGCTTAACGTTCTGATTTATTTTTTAAATATTAAAGATGACTGTTTTGAGCACCAACAGCGAATTCTTGGCGCCAGAAAAAAGCAAAGACAGGAAGTCTATGTTTAGTTTTGAAAACATCTATATCTGAATATAACTGTGAAGTAGATATACCATGACATTCAAACATTCTGTTTTATATGCTCCGTTAATTTGCATAAAATGTATATGGGCCTGCACTTACTTGTGTAAGTATGTAAAATGAAGACCTTCAATTACATTGTATGTGTGTACATATGTGGCATCATTGTGTGTTAAATTAATCATTGTGTCATAATTAATTTTCTGTTTAGTTCGTTTTGTATTAACTAGTTTAGTGTTAAATTGCTTTACTTACAGAAAGTGATTATCGGTAATACATTAGAGTTATACATGGATTATTGTTAATTTGCATAAAACATAATAATCAATGTTCTTACGTTTCATAGATTTTCATAAAGTGTATGATCAAATTGCTCGAAATACCTTCTTTTTCGAACAAGTTCTTTTTTTACATAATGTCAGATACGCTATTGATGCCGCAAAGATGACATTTTTGTAGCCAAATACCAATTTCATTAGCTAAAAGCAGTGGGCTTAAGTTAACATTACTCTAGGGAAGATGTATGACATACAAGGTGTGATAACAGCTTTTCAATTAAGATCATGGATGTATACTTTAATGAGGTCCTCACTTATACTTCCTTTATTAAAATTCTAATGTAAATTCCGATAAAGAACCATGAAATTATGAAAAATTTGTTGTTTCATTAATTTGAGATAAACAGTAAACATTAAGCATGTATGATTTTGCATGTACAACATTCTGTTTTGAGTAAGTATAAGTTATCCGGTATTTCCTTCTTGTAAACAAAATGCCGCGTAATAAATTGTGTCTCGAACACAAAAGGATAACTCAAATGATCTTGAAAGGTAGTACCAGAAAAGCGTTTGTAGCCTCCCTCCAGCTTGTAACATTCTCTACAGAGAACGTATTTGTATCATAAAACCAACACATTCTCAGAACTTTAACTTGATTTAAGATTGTACTGTTCTCATAAAATTGGAGGTGAAATCGAATAATTATATGTGTTTTGGTTGCATTATTGACTGATGGTTAATTTAAGCTCATAATCAGGTTGATATGTTGAACAATATCTCAAAACAGTATGCTTGTCCTGACTGAACTATGTTTAAGCAAAAGCATTTAATAGCAAGGTCGATAATTAAGGTGTTATTCAGCGTATCCTGGTTTTAATTAAGTCCTCTTCAGTATACTGTCATTTGATTATTTAAAAATAAAATTTCGATATTTATTAGTAAAATATCAACATAAATAGCTTAAATGGCCTTTTAAAAATAAATGTTGCTGTAAAGAACATGTTTGAAATATGAGGTATAAGAGAGGATTTGTAATTATGATACGACAAGCCAACCGTAGCAAATTCAGGCCCTACTGAGATTTATTTGCACCAAGAAATTGACAAGTAACCTTGTTGATGTTATATGTACAGAATTATGTACAAACAATATATATTTCATTTTTGTTTTAGTTTTTGTGGGGCTTTTTATGTTTTACTGAGGCAAGGTATTTTTCTAATCAAGAAAATTTGCAAATTAAACGGAGTAAATGTTTTTAAATAAAAATAACTACCAGTACAGCATTGTGTACATACATGTGTCAGCCTACTTGCTGTTTTGGTTTAAAAATATGTTTTAAATGTCAACTTTCTATACTTATAAGCGTCCATGTGAAACGTTCAGTATCAAGATATAAAAGTGTTTTCCAAATTTCAAGGAAAGAAACATATTTACGAACAGCTAGCAATTCATAGCAAAGTCGATTTTCAAGGATGTCCAAAATGTCTCGTTGTTTCGAATATTCTCACTTTTAGAACTATCACTATATTATTTAGTAAAGGCTTTCGTTAGAAAATGTCAAGTTAATTAGCTAACAGGGTGTTATTTAATATGACGTTACTCGAGGGAATGTATGTGTCATATGATGCATTAAGTCAGATTTTCCATTAGAGTTTTTTAAATTCTATCTTAGATTCTGCTCAGATGTATTTCATTGAGTTGAAATACAATTGACCTTAATACATTTAAAAAAAAATAAAAACTATGTAGCAAAAGTATTTCATTTATTTAGTTATTGTTATTGGCGTTGTATGTTATTGCTTGTTTTTGTTTTGGGTCAATACAGTTCTATATGTACATTGCTTTTAAAAAAAAAAATATTTATTATGCGAAAGACTTCTAACACCGCTGACGTTTTACTGTAGCCACTGCTGTCTTGAAGAGTATGGTAGAGAGCATGCTTGCGTACTTCGATATCGGTGTCAATGTAAAATAAAAAGGTTTTATACGTTTTAAATGTACTAAAATAAAATATTAAAAATTGTTGACTTTCTTTAGACATTAGATTTATAAACCTACATAAATATTTAACGAATTACTATTTAAAAACTATAACACAGTAGTATAATCTCGTTCAAATGGTAGTCCCTTTGGACAATTTTGTTGTTGTTGTTTTGTGGCAGAGGTTGCTGTGATCTATGCCGTGAAGATGAGAGAGGTTCGAACCCAACCGGAAACGGTCATGGTCTTGAAATATAGTTAAGATAAAGATTACCCTAGCATGTTATAATCGATTTGATTTGTTAATTGAATTATTAATTGATAAATAAGTATGAAGTATCATGTTAGAAATTACCATTAAAAATTCCCAGCCGCAGTCGCGATCAAAGAAAAACAAATGTCAATAAGAGATATGTCATTAAGCTGTCTCGGTGTAGAGTAAATAAAGTAAGAATCAGACTCACGGATTTGTATCAGAATTACATGGTTAACTTAAATAAAGTAGTTCTCTGCAGCCTTTCTTGAAATATCTTGCTCGTGGTTAACAATATTGTGCCGAGAATTATGCAAACTTTGTGGTCGTATAATTCTGAGAGAGTAGTGTTTTAGAATACCATCCACAAAAACAAGAAAGACACCATCATAAAAGTAAGTACTGCAAGACATTTTGCAGCTATCACAGTTTGTGCGTAAAAAAGGACATAAAAATTTACATAACGCAAGCATTAAAATAAAGTCTAGAACATTTGACAGTTTCTACAACTGAGGTTTAACGAAATGTTTAGCGTTAGAAATAACTTCGAAAATGGTAGAATTTTGTCTTACTTATATTTATAAACAAAACATTTGAATTTTTTTATTATCTCACACGTGTTGGTCGTTATAAAATTATTATTTTGACTCTTGGACTTCTATGCGCACTTGAGAATCGCGATCTAGCTTAGTTATTACTAGGGATGTCCGCTCGAATCATCGGATATCCGAATCGACTTTGGTATCCGGATATTCGCTTAAAAAATGTAAAATTTTAAACATTCAATTAAATGGTTTGGCCATTTTGCTAAGTTATCTTTCTGCTGTCATGTCAGTGTGCATTCACGCATACGCAGGTGTAACGGATTATCGACAGGTGGTGACACGCAGTATCGTATATTTGGCTTCACAGTTTTAAAAATGTGCTAAAGCATGATGGTATTTATAATAACATGCTAATTAACCGCTAACGTTTGAAGCTTCTACTGATTTTGTTTAGCGAATGCTATCTTTAATTTTGTTGATTAACTTCACAGTTTTAGAAATGTATAACAATAACTTATTACATGTATATCATTCTAGTCAATCAATCAGTCTTTACAACTTCGTGTATCTGATAGTGTTGGGTTTGGGTTGTCTGTTATCATAACACCCATACGATAAACTTTATTTTGATACATGCCTACATAAAACTTTACAAAAGATTTAACGTTTATGTCTTTAAGTTAGATGCAACACTTATTATGCAATTGTAAGCAATTTAGCAATTCTATATTAATAAGCCAGGTAGATAACATAGAACTAAAACTAACAAAGCATAATATAGCGATAGGTTGGCTTAGAACATTTGACAGAAAGTTTTAAATATTAATCTTTACGAATATTTGATCGATTTTGGTGTATCAACATTAGAGCTTATACGTTTTCATACGCGCAGAACTTTATTTAAATTATGACCAAAAATGAGAGAATATGCTATTTATGTCCATTTTTTCATTAATTACAAATCAAGAGTCTCAATCAAGAGTAATCAGAAAAGGTTGAAATTTAAATTAAGAGCTTTTCTATCTTCCCTGTCTCGGCCATTGATTTTTCCATCGTAATTTAGCTTTCTGAAGTTATAATCTGGTGTATATAAGGTTCCTGGGTTGGAGCAAGATTGATCAATCTAATTATTCATGATCTGATATTAATTTACTGCGAACAGAAATATTTTCATACTTAAATTAAAGAAATGTTTGACAAAATAGTTCATTATGAGTGCTGAATGTTTGTGTTATTAAGAACACGGTAGTTCCTGTAATCATTGACTTTCTGATTGAAATTACAATTAAATAAAGATGTGGAAACATTATTTGTTCAATAATAATTCTTTTAACTCTTGATTTATAAATAACTTGAGACTTGTTCTCTTGTTATATATTTGAAAAACTGGAATAACTTGTTAAACTTAAATCTCTGAAACATTTTCAGTGTCACTTTTTTATTTTGCAAAACCATTTATCAAGTGACATACCGTATTGGTTAACACTTGAGAGAGAAAAAAAGATATTTATATCTAAACGTTTCATAGTGTTGTGAAGATGGTCTTTACGTTATTCGTTTAATTATAAATTCCGAATATTTATACTTACATATCGTTAATTTTATCTTTCGTATATATTAGATTTTTAGTTGTCGGCGTATTGTACTCGTGTATATTGTATTTAGGTAGAAAATTGCACTTACATGCATGTTGTTTAAAAAATTGTTTCCGTCGTTCACTTACATGAAGGTGCTAATTCTCACCTTCATTTGGATATTTTATCAACTCAATTTGTCTTTGAGACACTTCTTCAGAAAGTGCGAGATTGGCGCGCTCCATCTACCAGGTTTAAGCACTCCGGTTGCCGACTGATCGTTTGAAAGCGCTAACTGTCGGTGTTTCCGAATGTGTGAGATCAATCAATCAATCAATCAATATCTTTATTTCCACCAACAATGGTGATATAACAAGTATATGTACAATGAACAGACAAACGATACACAACAGGTGCATGATCAGTCTGCATTTGATGTATGGTCAGACAGCACACATGCTCGCAGTCTTCATAATGGGCATATAACGTATGAGATGTACGTTAACACATGTAATAATATACAATATAAGTACATCAGTTCATGTATAGAAGTCATATATACATACATTACAGAAGGACAGCACCGATGACGATATATACTATGCTTTAGTAATAGATAAAGTCATATACTCGCCTTAAGAAACAATATCTAAGTGTATCAAAATCTTTTAGAACTTCATTTTTCCTCCAAGCAAGCATACAGAAAGGTTTTCGGATGGCATTCTCAACAGTTCGTTAGCAAGGTTTATGTCTATCCTTGCTACGTCGTAGTAGAATTCCCAACGTACTTGCTCGTTTTTGTCACATTTAGTCATTCCATGTCCAAGTGTTTTTGACACTTTTACATTAACTTGTACGTGTGTGCGTTTGTCTTGTAAAAATATAACTCTTTGGCAAATCTCTTAGGACAATGTCATATTTTCTCCGTCTGCTTTGAATTTATATTATGTTCCTTCGACAAAATGTTAGTTTAAGTCACGGGCATTTCCTAAACCAAAGAAAGCGGTGCTTCTTTTTGTATGTTATGACAATGGAAGTTTCGGCAAAAGACGTAACGTTGCCCAACAAGTTCAAGAATAAACGCCAGATGATATGTTAAACTTATTCTAATATTTTAAATAAGAAGAATGGATTGCAATTGACCAAAATACTGATTTGTTCTTGTGCCATTTAAATTAACTTTAAAGTGATACTGTAAACATTGATTAAATAAACAAGTTTTTAATCAGTGTTTTGAAGTAACAGGTCAGGTTTAACAAACAAGTCAATTGACGTTTAAGAACAGCTTTCTAGCTCAGCAGGCAACGGCTTGAGTTTAGCCAGCTGGAGAGTTTAGCCGGCGAATATTTCATTTGAAAGTCAATACAGATGTACAATAACAGCAGTTTAAATATTGACGAGTTTTAATTTAAGTGTCCATGCACTATTGATTGCACTAACTACAACTGCTAGAAATGGCTCAAATAAATGTACTTTGTTGAAGTCAGTAATACAGTGTTAGAAAACCAGTCGGAGAAAAATACGGTAAACATACTTCTTCAGACATTGGTTATAGACATGAAGCCGTTAGTGGACAAGTTTTCCGAGTGGCTGGTAAATACTTCACTCCAATCTTGCCGATATGTCGGGAAGTTCTTTATTGAATCTCGTCTGGCTTGTTCATCTTAAGTGGACTTCCGTTCGTACAGACGTTTGAACAGGCAATATATGAACGTGTTAACGAATCAAACGAATACTTCAATGGGTTACAATTTATTCAAGCTGTTGATATTTAAGAATATATCAATTATAATGAACATCGTTATAGACCGTCTTTAAAAGAAGAGAATATCAACTAACACCCGCTTTCCACCCCACCACCTCCCACCACCATGTTGTAAAGAATATTCAAACAAGAATTAAACAGATGAAGAAAAAGAAGAAATGTATAAATGAATGACTACCTGAGTAATAGTTCTACACTGGTAATTGATGACCGACTCTTCTTACTTAATAAAAGTTAAGGTGGAATAAGAATTTCCCAATCATTCACGGTAACATTGAGAATATTCACCTTACCTATATACACGTATATAGATCTAGAACAAAAGTGTTTTTGAATATCTAGATCATTTATTTTGAAGCTGAGCTGTTATAAATCCCTGCTTTAATACAAACACATTTTAAAGTAAATTTTGTCTGTTGACTGCTTAGGTCGAAGTTAGGGTCCCTTACTGTGTATATATGTCTAGTATTTACTGCGGTAAAGTTGAATGGATCTTGATTCACACTCCCGCCACCACCCCACCTTAATTTTTTGTATCCGCCCCTGCTGACAACAGCATTGACGTAATAGTGTACACGTTATCTTTGATGCTTGGATCGCAACTCGACACATGCGGTATCACCATGTTTCAATCGATCGTGACTTGTTTCTGGAGAAGTGTAATGACCTAATACTGAAACCATCAAGTAATTGGGGCCGTTACAGTTATATTTGTTATCAGCTTATTGTAGGAAATTGCATTCGTTTCGACATATTGACACTTTAATTAAATGTGGAGCATTGGGAATCAATGTAAATGGTTTTAAAATTAGCCGTCCAGTTTTATTGCCGCATTAAATGACATGCATCGGTTTCAGGATCCGTTGTTTCCTAGTTCAGAAGCTTACCATTCAAAATACTTAAAGCACCGATGTGCATTGATTATTTATCCGGAAGGGGGTGAGTGGGTAAGACTTCTGTATTAAAGCTGCAATTGAGTTAATCACACTGGAACTGATCGACTTGTTCCGTCACCGGTCGTCAATCCTCGTGCATTTATCACTCAAATATATAAATACTAATTGTCTCAGACTTGACTTAACTTGCACAGTCTCCTGCGAACGTTTCATATCATCGTTAAATTAAATACGTGATGAGTTTTTTTGTGAAATGTATTTTATGTGTCTGGAAATTATTGGCGCTAACAAAACAAGGTTTTTTTTCATATGCACCAGTATTTTTTCGGAGTCTGTACTTTGGTCACAATAGAATATTAAGTGTTAGTTGGTAAAGTTCAGGACCAATACGTTGTCTACGTCAAGAAGTATATTCACACATTTTATCAGAAATGTAAACTTCCGGATGATGCACGAGTATATATCGTAATTAGGCTTCTGTCCTCGCTCACATCCACAAATAATTCCGTGTGTTTAATATGAACGAGTAATGTCTTCCCTAGGATGGGCTACACTGACACATACATTCACTTATTTAAGCACAGTAGTGAATAGTTAAATATAGGGTTTATGTAACTTTGTTTTGTATTGTTGTTTATTGTTTAATTCCTCGATGATTTCATCCTTAACTATAACTAACAGTTTAGCAATACACAGTTATCACTGGTTACCATTGTGAAACTGTATGATGTATTTATTTAGTGTAAAACAGAACTATAACGGGAACTGGACTGCTGAGCGCTGGGGATTCTATCCCAATAATTGTTAAGGTATAGATATGTTTCTTTATTAAACGAGCCAAGTTTACAACACGTTTGCATGTTATATCAAAAGCAACCAATGCACTTGTTCACTTTCGATTTACACATGTAATTTTATGACACACGTTATGTAATATACTATGATCTTTTGTCATGACTAAGGACGTTTGTCCATTATTATAATCTAAGGTATTTGACAATAACCTACCCTTATGTTCCCGAATTATGACAAACGCCATTTTGTAAAACTTTAGTGGTTTTGGCGAAGCTTGCGTGCATGCACGGAACCTATCAACAGCAAGTACGCAGAGGGATTAGAAATCTTTGACGGTGTCACAATTTTCCATCTTTCTGCGAAAAGTTAAATTATAAAAGTGCGTCCCGCGTTAATATTGCAATCTTGTTAAATCTTAAGACAAAACTTGAGCATTCGTTTTTGCACATTGAAATCAGACGGTTTACAGTGCACTTTTATATCAATATGACAACTCGGCATGGGATATGATGGGATTTGCCGGCATTTTTGCCGATACCAACTAAGCATGGTAAAATGAGACTTGCATTAAAACAAAGCATCAAAACCAGGCTTTTACCTTCTCTTCTTCGTGCCGGTAATTGTTCTAGAATTGTAACTGGTTGTCTGGAACTAACTTCAAACTGATCCAGGTTATTTCCAGGTGTCAGTTTTGCATCCTTTCATTAACACATACATGTACATACGTTTGTAATGTATGAAATAAATGTTTAAAAATAAAAAAAAACATTTAAGATAAACAAAGGTTATTTTGTTACTCTGTCTAAAATTATAAGATAAAAGGAAGAAATTATTTTTATTTAAAACGCGGAAATATTATTTATGCTAAACCATGCATTTACATATCCTAAAATATATTTAAATCTGTGGGGTTTTTTTTTTTCAAATACTGGAAAATAAGAAATAACAGCTAAACATTATTTTTGCGAACATTTAAAAACGTTTTCAGGAAAACCGATCCTGTGTTGTTTTTCTGTAGTGGTCTCCGGTGTGCATTTTAAAGGCAGCGAAAACAGTGGAATCAATGAGAACATTACTACAATAATGCCGTTATGAGCATTTAGTTCCTTCTCAATTTTCATTTCGCTAAAACCGTGTTTTGTCATAAAATGTTCCGTTTTTGTATATACATATATAAGTAAAATGAATCATAGAAAAAATGTAAAGTGTGATTTATAATCTTTTAATGTATGTTTGGACAGAAGTGTCATTTTATAACAGTTTACAACTGATTCAATGATGTGTGATTCATACAATGTACAATTTGTGGTTATAGTGCGTATAGCTTTAATTCAACTGTCCTGCCAACACAAGCCATCTGCATTTTTACCTGGCCGAAATATGTTCCACAGTACTGACATGCACTTCTTGCTGTACATGTACAGGTAACTTCACTATAAGATGCTACATATGTCACTAATAGGCTTATCTAAGCAAGCCTCATCTGAACCATGCAGTGTGCATTATTTGCTTTCAGATGAAATTATGTTGGCCTGCACGTTTGACACACTTTTGGCCTTTTAAAAGTGTTGTTATTCGTATACGCCTGGATAATATTTAGTAAAACATGTAACACTAATAGGGTTATCTCAGAGTACGGTATTTTGTGCATACGCAAATATAGTATATACAAAGAATATTAAATAAATAAGTAAAAAGATACATATTTTAATGTTTTCAATTTTTTTTCATGCAACGTTATTATAATTCATTTAAAATCTTCACGGAAACTACAATTAAGTAGTCATACGTATTTTGTCAGATTAGTTTAAGAAGAAGAATCCTCGCATTTGCTTACAGTGATCAATGAAGAAGAAATTAAAACTGACAGTTAACTGGCAGAGAGACTAAGCTATAATACTATAGTTCAATGGCCTTAGACCAGTTTAAAACTTGGAATTAAACACAATTAACTAATAAAGTCAATTTAGACTCAGTAATGACCGTTCATGATAATAATCTAAAGGCTGTAAATTCTCAAGTTTAAGACCTATACCAGACGCAGCCTCTGATTGGATGAATTTGACTAATACTTGCAAGGTAACCAATCAGGGGCGTGAGGATAACCTCAGACTTAACTTCAAATTTGGAAAAAAAAAGGTTTTGTGTACGAGCACGATTTTCTTCTGCATGTTTATTGAATATCCGTTAGTCAACAAGGACTCGTAGCTTGTTGTTAATTTGATGAGAGATCTATACGTCAATACAGCCACTGGCCAGTACATGTGGCTTCATCTTGACCATCGCCACTACAGCGGTATTTACCCAGACGTATAAAATATGCATTCCATTGATTTATTACATCGACAGTGCAATGTCTGTTCATGGTCCAATATGATTGTAAAGGTTCACCGATTGCCATTTAACAGGACATCAATTTGAAAGACGAGATGGACTTAAGACGTAAGACATGCGAGTCTATGTTATCACCAGCGGGTGTGAGATATGGAAGTTGTCACCGCAAATAATGTTATTCCTGTATCGGTCTTGTTTAAGGTTAATAATTCTAAGAAATGTGATCGTACTTCTAAAGGATGTTGTTTATCTTATGATATTTATTTACTAATATATGTCGTTGCTAATCTTCGGTTTTATTGTGTTTAATAATCTCTGATATACGTTTGTCTGCTGAACTGCGTCATAAAATGACTGAATAATTAGCTTATCGTTCGTAAACCAGAAACTATCGTTCTATTTTTTTTTTTTTCATATTTTGGGGGCCCTGTGATATTGGTCAATACGCATAACCAACAGTACGCGCCGCCTTATCTTAAACTTACACAGAAGAAAAATATGCATACCATTGTTTTATCACGTCGCCAGTGTCATGGCCATATATATTCCAATAAGACTCTAACGTTGGCTATTTGACATGCATTTATCGAATGTAAGAATCTGCCAGACGTGGTATAATGTCACACATAAAATGCCAAAGGACTGCTATCGAGCATAATTGGTTTACATTTCATCATGTCACTCCGGTTTAACAAGAGAGAAAAGTATTGTTTATTGGCTTCGTTTTGCTGCTTGCATATTAACGAGCATAAATATGAAATGCTGGTTTAACAAGATCATATACAGTGCAATGCCTTACCTGATTAATGTATTTTAATGTCTAGATTACTTAGACGTATCCAGATATTTCCGTCATTTAATAATACATTAAACCTTCTTTACTTCAATTAGTATGTTTGTGTTATACACGTAAGATAAATGCAATGTATGACATTATCCTTTCTAATAAATTGGCAAATTTCATTTGGAATGGTTTCGTTTTATTACTTAATTTGTACTCTGTTACGTCACTAGATTAATTTTGGTATTACACCTTTGTTGTTCGAGTCTAATTATTTAAGGCATGTATCGCTATCGGATCAAATTACTGTTCACATACATATAAGGACAGCTAGCAAATTTAAACGCATCAATAAATAACTCTGCTATTTGAACCACAATTCATATATATCTTGTACATTTGTATTTGTTTTTGGGGTTTTACGGAACACCGACACTTGATAGGTCATACGACGCCGAATACATTTATTACCCAGTATCATTATAAGAGTATATGTACTTGTGTAGCATTGACTGTATTTATATTAATCTTTAGTTGCTAAAACTAAATAAAAATATCAACTGGACATATTGCTTAGCGTGGTCCAATTCCATTTCATTTTGTTATCTAACTGCTTAAGCTTGTGCGCTAATATCTTAACCAATACGTCAATAAACGGTAGCAGAAGTGCTAATATACAACCTAGCTATATTTCTCAATCCATATTAAGCTATGTACCAGAACTGTGTACATGTGTTCCTGCAATTTTTAATTCAGAAATCCGGCGTTGTATCAGTTTTCATAGTGTGTTAAACACTCAAGTCAGATGTCCATTTTTCTCACAAATACTAATACCAAAAGTGGCAAGCACCTCAGCGTGTTAAGTTAGTGTATCATCAACAAACCTCAGGCGTCGATACAAAACTCCGAGAGCACGGAAAATCCGCCAGCCGTCTATGTCAGATTTCTTTTTCGATAAATGGATCCAATACTTGTCAATAACAGAAAGGGAGGCATACAGTTACTCTGGAGGGTTCACTGGTTTATTTTGTGTCAGATTAACTATATTCCTATTATTGTGAGCTTGATAGCAAGGCGAGTAATGCTTGTGATGTTTTGTATAGGCGCTTAAGTAACCTTCGTTATAAAGCTGTTAAAGGGAATTGATAACTTTGATGATACAGATAGGCACATTGATTTACAAGGAGAGAGATTCTGCAGGTGACATGTTTAATGTGTAATTAAAAATAAGTTCTTAAACCTTTATTTATCAGAGGATTTCGGAGATATAGTGATGTTTCCAAGTGATTCGGATGGTGTTTTTGTCATGTGATTAACTAAAGGTATTAGAATTATGGAAAGTATTAAGCTGTGTTTGCGTGTTCGTGCCAACTCGATGAAGGATAGACCAAGAAAGTACAGAGAGAAGTCATTCAGGCTGTCAAAACATAGGCATGGACTTGTGTCAAGCCCTGTTGATGAAGAGTCATCAAAGGGGGATTACTACCGTAGAAGAGCTTTAAGGTAAATAGCATGGCTAGGATTTTTGTCCACAAATTAAGTTAATGAACAAAGTGGTCATTTCTCCGACTTTTTTCTATCGTTACAAAAAGTATACCGTTAATAGGTAAGGTACCAATATTGTGTAAGAATATATATGATAATTTCCCCAATGCTTTGGTCAGAATAGCAAGCGCATTAACTTCTGACCACTGACCTCCTTAACCAGTCATGGGAGTTACATTGACAATGTAAACCGTTTGTTTGGTCTGTAAATAAAATGTCATTGTATAAACGCCTTTAACCTTGTCAATGCAAGATTTGTGGTTCTAAGTTAAAACTATTCATATGACTCCGCTTACCTTCGAGGATTATAGTTTAAAAGTTAAAATTATACAAGTTGAAGGAAAGCTGCAATCCTTTTCAAACCTGGTTAAAACATACTAATGATATTAGTTATTTCAAGAGCATTGTGTAACTTCTATAGTGCAGAATTAATTTAATTTAAGCCCCTTTTAGAACAATATGAAGTTATTTCAAACACATTTACATGAATTGGCATGATTCCTGATTATCACGATCATTTCATTAAGATTAGATAAAACAGCATTGCATACATACAGCATCAATCAAAGTGACATAATGAAAGCGGAAGCATAGCGTTCAATCCTCATTAAGCATCTAAAGAAAATCGAACTAAGTCCGGCGTAAACAAGTAAATGCATAAATCACATATTTTACAACAATTTATAACGGTGTAGACTCTTTGTGTTTATAAGAGGGTTTGTCGATGCTGAATGGAATTGTTTTCCCAATCAAGAATAAAAAAAAGCAAACTTAAAACATTCTAGGGCAGCAATGACATTGTCCAGGGGCAGCAATGGCATTGTCCAGGGGAAGCAATGGCATTGTCCAGGGGCAGCAATGACATAGTCCAGAGACAGCAATGACAAAGTCCATGGACAGCAATGGTCCATGGGCAGCAAATGACATTGTCCAGGGGAAGCATTGGTCTATGGGCAGCAAATGACATTTTCGAGGAGAAGCAATGACATAGTCCAAAGGCAGTAATATGACACAGTCCAGGGGCAGCAATGACATAGTCCAGGGGCAGCAATGACATTGTCCAGGGGAAGCAATGACATAGTCCAGAGTCAGCAATGACATAGTCAAGGGGCAGCAATGGTTCATGGGAAGCAATGACATTGTGCAGGGGAAGTTATGACATAGATCCTAGCGCAGTAATGACATCGCTCCCACAGCAGCAAATTACATACATCCAAGTGCGACAATTATATTGCTCAAAGGCAACAATGACGTAGCGCCAAGGGCAGCAATGTTTCGGCTCCAAGGGTTAAACAGTGGCTTTAGCTCTTTGCCGGCTTAGCACTAACTGGCTAGACTTAAGCAAAGTGTATACCCAGTTCAGTCATCTTTCGCTGGGAGCTGTTTTATTTTGAGGCTGCACCTTGTGCTGCTGAGTCTCTAGTAATGTAATTTAATGCACCTGTGCAGGTAGGTGTAAAATATGACTAGGAAGTTGAGCTGGATATGAACAAAGGTATAATTAATAGATTTTTTGGTGCTTTATGACTGAATGTGCATGGAGACGTCTGGATAATGATACTTTAAAGTTGGCGTTGATTGTGTAAATATATTGTAACTATAATGTAATAATATTACATGTTTAGTGCACGCGTCCTACACAGTATAATGTGATAATATATCTCATTGCTAAACCTTTATATTGTTGAAATCATTAGGTCTCCGTAAAAGAATGCACTATCTTGTATTTTGATAAGAATGTCGAAGAGCCAGTACTTGCCAAGATTGCCATTGGTAGATTATATAGCGTACCTTCAGACAAATGTAACATATCAATTGACGACTTGTTGTAAGTTGTTTGTGCTTTTATTTTTTTTTATTTTTTTTTTTTAATAAAACAGTTTTTGCAAAACAAGATGGAAATTGTTATTTGCAAAACTACCTTCCTTCAACATCAAACACTGGTAAATAAGTTAACTAAGCAATGCTTACCATATAACAACAAAAATGAAGCGTTGTAGGAGTGGCTCTTTGAAGCAAGCATGCCAGTAAACTGCGACTTCCAATCTTCAGACACGTTCGTTAAGTGTGTCTAGATAGCTATAGGCGGCAGTGCCTGTCAATCCAAGATTTCTTTCTTCCGTTTATCGTGAATCATAAATGTCGTTTTGTCGCATAAATTTTATTAGCATGTGCTATATGTTCAGTATCATGTCTATACGTTTGCATGTTGTAAGCTGTATACGACGATGTTATAAATGTGGATAGTGAAATGTAGTGTGTAGCTTTAATTATATCTACTTTAGCTTTCAAATTAAATCATGAAAGCGGTGTAGGTTCCCTAATATCTGACGGATCAGAATAACGGAGTATATGTTCTACTGAATCATGTAGACCTGCTAATGTGTACTGAGACAACTGAGACAAGGTTGGTCAGAAAGTGTCAGCTTGCAAACCTGTAAACTATTTTTAGTTTCCACAATGTACTGCAGTCCCCCACGCCACCACCAACCCCACCCCCACCCCACCGCCCCATCCCCCCACCACCCCCTTTTTAAGTGATCACTTTTCGGGTTTTATATGTCTTAGCGCTTTCGTTGCAACTTAAACTTTTGAACATTCTTCAAAAAAGGGTGAACCTCTAATAGATAAACAAATATGGATTATGTAATTTAAATCTAACTTTATTTAATGAACCATGAAGTGTATATACTTGCAATGGCATATAATATTGTTTCAATATGTTCATTATGTTATATAATACAGTTTACTAAATATAAGTGTGCTTTGTTGTTACTCTGTGTGAAAAGTCATCACCCAGCAGAAGTTATGTTTGTTCGCTATATAATGAAATATGGAGTAGGTTTTTGTCGGGCGTACGTTATAAGGTTACTTTCCTAATGCGAAGCATGAACCTGTTTACAAATAAACAATTTTGTAATTGTTGCGTAATTGCATATAATTATCACCATTATCACAAGCCAAGTAGCCGTGTAATGTAAAATGTACATATGTAATAGTACTCTGTTCCGTTTTATCTATTTCTGATGATAGGTCAATGCATACCAATGTACAATCATGTGTAATTTATCATAACATGTAGTTATGCATAAACACCAACTCATTTTGTGATATGGGTTCTCATTCGAATACTTTGTAAATCGCGTTTGTCATTGTCTGGTGTACGTCCAAATATTATTTTCTGCTCTGGAAACTTCGTACACACTATCGATTCAACTGTGTATTTTAAATTTAGATGTAGACTGTGTACTATTTATTTATCTGAAGAAATATTTAACTTTATTTGCCATGTTGGTTCGTTTTTTGCAAGCAAATCCACACTTCTGTTCAAGTCAACAAGATAGTTGCATGAATATAAACGTTAAAAATTCAAATTCATTCACGAATTTGTCTTTTCATTACACAACATAGACGCGCAAATATAACTTCATTGATAGTTTCTGTTTCTTGTATTGTTTTGCCAAGATTTGTGTTATATTGGTCTTGGGGTATGGATATTTACGAATCTGCCAGGTACTTTTTGTGTGTCTGAAATACTGGCAATACAAAAACACGGTTCCCATATCTAATAAGGAAAGTAAAAGCTCTAAAGGTTGTTTACTGAGAAAGTTGTTGTATGGACATACTGGTAACTGTGACATCTTCATCTAACTAACTACCCTTGTCAATTTCTACTTAAAAACCTCTCGCAAAAGGAATTAGAATTGACTCAAGCGCCCTTCAGGAATCAGTTAAACAGGGCCGCTCTTTTATCTATAAGAGATGTCTCGAGTTCACACTTCTAAATCCGCATTAGTTATAATAATTTTAATTAGGGTCGTATTTTTGTTTGACATGGGTGGCAGATTAATATCAAAAAGCTGTTAACAGTTGTGGAAAATACGACACTCTTCGACACGCCTTATTAATGGTGTTTACTTTTGTATTTAATAATGCTGCCTTTGACAAGTTTAATGTAAATCAGTAAATAGGTGGATAGTTAACGTGTATTAATTATGATATGATATATATAATATAATATAATATAATATAATATAAGTTTCTGGAAACTGGGAACGTGTTGTAGTTATACTGAACAAATCTCAATTATCTGTCGGAAAAAATGGAAGCAGCTATTGATTCAATATTGAATTCATTGTATATTATTTCTTTTTTTCTAATACGGATTATGGCACCTAATGTTAAAAGCGACAAATCATTGATCTTTCGGTAATGTTATTCCCTGTTTAGAACAGGATGATTTACAATTTATTGCTCTGTTGCATGTTCTAATTTTCAGCTACGAATGCCTATTTATTCATTGATCATACTGAAAGGAATTTGTTCAAATGATAAGTTGAATTCTATTTCATAGGAAAGATTGTGATGTACATGTATCACAGTGAATACATTTTCTCATTAGTAAACGCGTTTTGCATGCGTGGGTTGCACGTATTGTAATTATAGTTCTCCAAAGTTTTCCAGCAGTAGCAAAGGATGAGACCCATTTACGAGACGTAGGCACTCATTGTAAGATAACCAATCATCTCTGCTTGGCATGTGTAATTAACTTGTTATAAACTTTACGTTTACTTCTAATAGTATTCTTCATTAGTGAAAGCAACTATAGTTGCGAATATACGATCGTATATGATCTATTAGGAATAATATTTCCCTCTTGTACTATTATCACACAAACGAAAGAGTGTTTTCTCTTGACTTCTATTATCTTCACAAAGAAAGAGTGTTTTCTCTTGACTTCTATTATCTTCATAAAGATCTTCATAAAGAAAGAGTGTTTCCTCTTGACTTCTATTATCTTCATAAAGAAAGAGTATTTTCTCTTGACTTCTATTATCTTCATAAAGAAAGAGTGTTTTCTCTTGACTTCTATTATCTTCCTAAAGAAAGAGTGTTTTCTCTTGACTTCTATCATCTTCATAAAGATCTTCATAAAGAAAGAATGTTTTCTCTTGACTTCTATTATCTTCCTAAAGAAAGAATGTTTTCTCTTGACTTCTATTATCTTCATAAAGATCTTCATAAAGAAAGAGTGTTTCCTCTTGACTTCTATTATCTTCATAAAGAAAGAGTGTTTTCTCTTGACTTCTATTATCTTCATAAAGAAAGAGTGTTTTCTCTTGACTTCTTTTATCTTCATAAAGAAAGAGTATTTTTTCTTGACTTCTGTTATCCCACAAAATGTATATCAAAATTAGCATCCAGATAAAAAGTATATGATTACTTCTCACTGAACAGTTGCTTTACACAACTCAGTACAACGAAATAATTATGTTTTTCTTAACACGAAAATGAACATAGCTACATAAGCCCTCATTACGGATTTGTTTTCCTTCTATGGAAAGCATTATATCTTACCGAAAGCATACAGACTCAACATTTGAGGTTCGTTGTCAGTTGTTGTTTTTTAACTTTTTTCGTTTTATATTCTGATAATAAGTTAAAATGTCTAAACTAAAGACGGTCCTTTGTGACAAAATAGATTATAGTCGATCCAAGAACGAAAGGTCCAATTAATTATACTATCTAACTTGTTTTCCATTCCATTCAAATATTACAAATTTTGTTTTATCACATACCCTTCGAATTTAAAGCGTTTTGATTGGTTGAGCCCTGGTCATGTGTGAGTCAATATAAAGTGATAATGACTCGAGAATAATTTCACGTGAGCACTGAGAATATAATACTGACCGTCATGTTCTTTTTGCGTGCACTATTGCTACAACAACATGGCGTCTGATAAAAGAAATTGACAATTTATCAGTGTGTCCTTAATGATTTGGTAATATTTTGTGAAAATGTAACCAAGGAAACAACTAAAAATGTAACCTCGGTAGCAGTAAATACTTTTTGTGAACATCTGTCGAGGAAATGAATGCTGGCGAATTGGATCGACATGTTTTATATTGAATGTGAAGCATGTGTGACTCGTTGTACAAAAAGCAACAATGAAAGAGTGATTTAAAAGGGTGTGTGATATAACAAGTATAGACTTATGTTTCGGTCAATATATACTTTTGCGGACCTGGCTAATATGATAATATGAATATCTCATTACTAAGGTCATTAAATCTATATACTGACCTCAACATAAGTCTTTATTTATATAATATTATACTATGTAAAATACGATGTTATCATTATACAGATCTTCTCATATCACTATTTCACCAAGTATTGTTGTTAAAATTTCGTAAAATCGTATATGAGCGACTAACATCATGTGATAAAAAAATCTGTCACTCGATGTTATCTAATACAAGCATTTACCAAACTCGTCCAGGAAAAATGATATTAAGCTCGACATATGCTCGCTTACTGTTACTTTTCATGAACTCGTTTATTAAATGTTTGTTCCTGAACTCGTTTAATAAATGTTTGTATTAAATGACACCTCCTGCAAGATCCTCTCTATATATTACATGGCCGTATTTAATTCGACATATGTTAATACACAAGCTCACAATGCGTTTCATTCCCAGTGAATAAATGTAGTGATGTCTTTCTTTTTAAAACTAATTTTAGTTGCGTGCCTGTCAAGCATTACAGGGAAGTTTTTTTCCGGACCGTATCACCAAGGAACCAGGCCAATAAAACCCATTAAATGAGAGCGGGCATTCCTCGTTAGCACCCCAGTAATCTCTGCCTAGGCATGTGGGATTAACATTTTACAGCCGTGTGACGCTCACGGTCGATGATGTATGTTCTCCCGTAAATGTTGTAAACCGGTTTTAAAATAGAATAGTTTGAAAACAATTTGCACTGGCGATGGCCATCAAGTTGTGGTGTAAATAAAATATTGGCATAAATAGAAAATGAGCGAGGTAGCATTTTTTTCTAGATCTATATATTTTGGACAAGTTAACTCAAGTTTTCTTATTAAACCAGAATATTGGATTTCTGCAGTTGCAGATTTTCTCCTCCAACACCCTCTCTCTCTCTCTCTTGGTTGTCATTCGTGAGAGAAAACATTATTGCAGTTACCATGAGCAGCCAAGGAAAGGGCAATCTGTTTTTGAAATACGGATCTATCCTTGTCTTTTAATTGTAGACACAGACGCAGATATTACTGAAATATTGATTCCAGTTTATGTTTCCTCTTTGCTCAGAGGGTTAGGACGATCTGAGTTCTACCGATTATAGGTGTATTTATCTTCTGTTTTACAAATCACTTCGTTTGAATATGTATGGTTGTGCTATAAATTTAATTTTGCTAGACTAAGGAATAAGTTTATGCAACCATAATCGGGGGCAACCCTGATATGTAGAGCATCATCCTCTGATATGTCACATCTATTCCAGAAGGGTAACTCCTCGAATTTGTAAATTCTATTGGTAGTTCCAAATTTTAAGATAAAGCATTTTCAGACAACACAATTTTGAACATTACCTGACAGTTCAAACAGTTTCTGTGGTAAACTTTCAAGTTATTACCAATACGGTTGATGAGTTACTCTCGGAAAGGTTCGCCACTTGTTGTGATTTTGGTGAAAACCAGATCATACACCTTATACCGTATGTATACAGAGGGAGACCAGTCTACTGCTACAGTCAGTAATTCTGAAGATGACCACGACCCTTGTCAAAACAGCCATTTAATTGCCAAATAAGTGTTGTAGTGAATTTAATGATCTTTTATTCAAAAGACTTGGGAATAACCTTTCTGTCAAGTTCATTTCAGAAAAGGATACTGTGTTTGTACAAAGTGATTCCATTTTACCTTCAATCAATCCAGGTTGACTTGCATGACTATGAAGCATTGGACGGATTTTTTTTTCTAGACCTAATACGAGGAATCAGACAACCCTGGAACCCTGGACATGTGTATTTTTCGCAAAAATTGCCAAAGTTCTGACCAAGTTTGTTCTCCACAAATAACACAGAAAAATAGGGTTACCTGAAAGGTTGATATAAATTGCTGTTTATTGATATCCTAAATCTATGTAAAGAGGGGAAAATAATAGTCGACTCGTTATAACAAACATGCTTTTCCTATCTGAGTCACGCCGCACAGTATTTTTAAACTTAGAAAACCATGTGACCTCTTACATTCATTGAGTTCATGTATTATCATCATTCGGGTAATCTGCTGTGATGTCGACATAGATTTAGACAGAATGGACTTTTTTCACAATGTGTACAGCCTAGTATTCAGACAGTATACCTTCATTTTCCAAATCAGTAGAAAAAAAAATAATGAAGCATGTTTTTGATATTGGCCAAAGTCGGATACTAACTTTAAAATACCACTGATGTCTTCTTAGCATTTGAGATTAACTGTTTATAACGCTGAAATATTTCACATCTATGATGTCTCCCTTCGAGCAAGTAATATATCATAAACAGGCATATGGTCATTCTTGTGTCAGCAAATAGCCAAAATGCCGGCTAGCGTGACACCATTAAAGAGCTGCAGAATTCCAAGTAGTGGAATTTCCATACTTCGGCTCATGATATTGTAGCTTCATTGTACGGTATGACAATGGGATTATTTGAATTTTTAAGACATAACAACAAAATAGACAACAGGAGAGACGAAGGAAAACGATACTTTGCAATCATCCGCGCACACGAGCACGAGTGAGTAGAAGTTGACATAAATGTCATGGCACAACTAAAGCTATAAGCCAGTGGATCAATGGCTAACGGTTACACCAACCTTGCTCCTTGTTCGCAAATCTTCTGAAATGTTGTTAAAACGGAATTTGTCGAAAGACTGATGGAAAAGAAGCCCGTACAAAAGATGTGTTCGCAGACAGACATATGGACAGACAGAATGACAAGATGATTCGATTAAACCAACCAAAACTTCGTTGTGGGGCTAAACTTATACACCTTCCCCGATTCTTGGATACCATGTTCAGTAAATATCTTATAGTTTATTCACAACCTTGTTTTATTGACTGCGGACAGCATATGATGCGTGCTATTCATATTTCCTATTTTGTCATACAGCTAGAAGTCTGATTGCATACATATTCAAATATAGGTACAATGTAAGTTAGTTTTTGTGTTGTTGTTTTTTATTTCATATTTAGATGTTTTTGTTTTTAATATTGAGATACATTTATTTACGTGGAACCTCCTTATCCACCAAATACTTAGATAAATGCCGGTCCAAAAAACATTCTTCTGAGCGTTATACTAAGGACTTGCAGTAGTATAGTTAACAAGGGTATCGATACAAAATATATCTAGATAAAATATATTGGAACACAATTTTGAATAATGAATCGTATGCCCCTTTTTATATAATTCAATGTTATGGAAGATCAAGTACAAGTTAAAACTTAAACTTTTTTTTGTCTTTAAATCAATAAACGTTCGATGTTCCTTATTTCCTTAAGCACAATTGTCTAATGCTGATTCTGCCTTTCTGAAACATTTGTCTGCAGGTTTGAAATATTAAGATGTCTGTAGGACACTAATTGTGGTTTGTAATGACTTTTCGGCATTGCGTACAACAAAGTGATAGTTCCTCATTTACAAGCACAGATGATGGAATGTTATATTATCTTTCTGTCTGTAATTACGAGTACTGTGTAATTGTATTTTACAAACCGTACGCCTCGTTTCAACTATAAATTGGAAAACACACACACGAGCAGAAAACACAAGCACGCAGTGTCCGACTAAAATTATACCGCTGACGACTGTTTAAGAATCGGTGGTTGTGTGCATGATTGTCTGTTTTTGCAACTGCTGTCTTGTAAGGCAGTGTTTGCGTAAATAAAATTTATTTTCTTTCTCTATGAAATAAACAAAAAACACCCATACACTTGCATGTACACATATTCACTGATTAAAAGTATATATTTTCTAATTGATTTCCAACTTAAAAACAAACTACAAGGGTCTCTGGAAGCTTTACAAAAGCTCTGCGCCTACAATACTATCGCAATAGGTTTTATTGTGTTACCTTCTTAACGTGTACAAACATAACCTATTAAGGCATATTCTTGTTTATAATCTTTATTCATCTTTTGTATGTCTTGCTTTACACTTCTTGGAATTGATGAAAGCATTTTTTCTTGTTGAAATAACTTTTGCTAGCAGATTAATATTCCAAAAGGTACCATGTTCATTTCTATTAAGAAAAAAAAAATGATAAGTTTCAGCAATGTTAAGTTTAAATGAAGAAAATACAAACATAATAATTCTCATAATATGTTAAAGAGTTTATATAGGTAAAGCCGTAAATGGCAATTATGTTAGACCATTAAAAAGGTTTGATTGATGTATAAACTTGTATTTGATAATAATTGTTAGTTATTGAAACATCCTCTTCATATCATCCTCATATATTTCCTCAATTATGTCTTAACGAGCCCCTGCTGACGCATTTCCAATTGTATCTACTCCTTTAGAAGCTAAATTAGAAGTTTTAATCTGCCTAATTCTACAAAAAGAGACTCGAGTAAAAATTTCAGCACAAAGAAACCACAATTATTAACATAATGGCCTCTTTCAAAGAATCTAAACATTCTAATTAGTGTCGAGAGTTTGGTACACAGGAGTGCCATATAACTGATAGCAGTGATGCACGTCAATTATTGTTAATTATTAATTAAATTATTTATGTCAATGTATAGTAATTGATATTGCTTTTGACGAATGTAAAGAAAGCGGACAAGAATATGAATAGTCGGTGTGTTCAATAAATGATAATTTGCATATTGCATGCATTTTGTACTGTTGTCGGTCTTTTCATTTTAATATACAAAAAAAATCATTAGGAAATTATACATTTATGTTTTACTGGTGAAAATCTTCATAGGGAATAAGCCGTCGTTTGTTTACTAATAATTTTGGTTTTGCAGATGTCCTCATGATAAAGACTTGCTACGTCAAGGTAACTGATGTCTCCTTTCGTAAATATCAAGTCGTAACAATTCGAATCATTCCAAAGTTACATTTTCCCCAACCACCGAATGCATGTCATGTATGTATATGTATTTCAAGCGATCATGCATCGTGGGTTTGAGTCTACTTTCATGTTGATTTCAAAGTAAAATATCAGAGATATGTCAATATGAACAAAAGGTACAAAACACAAAACATAGCAACCGTTGCTGAGTAACAGCCAGGAGCTCAGTATTTGCGCATAAGAACAGAACAGAACAGTCTTTTATTTTTCTCAACGTGTACATAGTACATTATTCCAAGATAATTACAATCAATGTTATTGTCACTGATCATCAAGTCTTTTCAAAACCACATACAAACAAATACATACACAAAACCATGCACGCACGCACGCTTGCACACTAATACATACAGACGCACTCAATCGCATTCATCAAAAATGTAAAAGACACACCAACACTCCTCACACCACTTCACACACCCCACGCTCACGAACAGTGCAGTTGGTAACATGCAATAGTTACAATACGTAAGAGTTTATTATAATATTATCATACATAAATACTTTGTATTTTCAGTTATGAAAAATAAAATAGAAAGAGTAGAGAGAAATACACACTTACGGCGCGACACAACTGTACGGTCGTAATAAAGCACGTTATTTTTATATTTACCACTGACCAATCAAACGTTCTAAAACATGTGGTAAATTGTATTACCCACAAGTCAATATAATCGTGTTACAGTTTGATTGTTCACAACTTCAATATATTTTTAAAGTAAATTTTGTGTATACATATTTCCGTGACGAGCTCTACGATATAAAATGTTATGATAAACATTTTTTAGGGTTGCCCAACAGTGTATCAGGATGCATTGGGTCTTGTCCTTTTGTAGTAAGATCGCCAAAGACAGTGAAACGTTTGAAAAATTTATCCAGGCAATACTGTCTCACAAAGGCTTTGAGAAATGAAAATTAGACCTTTGGGCATTAACCTCTGTATGCGAAAGTCATGTCTCAGATGCCTCGCTGAACATTTGTGGTTCGGTCTGGTTATTTACATTGTGTTGAACTAGTAGCTTCGTAAATATCATAACAGGGATGGATGTTATAAAGTGGAAGGTGTAAAATTCACTGGAACATATGACAAGAGTATTTTACAGACAATGACATAAAGACAGCGGATCGCAATTACTGGCATTGACAGTTATGTTGACTTGTTGGTCTAACACTCGATGTCTATCCAAAAGAAACATGACAAATATTTCAGAATGGTTATAAAGAAAGATACTGTCCTTTCTCGTTTGTGACTGAGGATTCACAACTATCTTTGTTTATTTTTAAGGTCATATTTTCGCCTTCTTCTATGTTAATGTCAAATTTAGCCAACTTAAAGCATTATCCAATGGCTATAGGGTATATTGGTAAATCTAGTACGGGCAGCCGGGGGCATAAACCGCTAGGAAGTCATGGATATGACCCGACTTACTATCAAATGTTCATTTTTTTACACCGAGTGTTACTATTTTCAAACCAGAAAACAGGGCGAAAAAAGGGTGATTCGACAAGATTCGAACCACTGATCCAGCGATAATATTAACACCATTTCCCCTTTTTTTATTATTAAATGTTTAAATGCAGGTAGTGTTTGTAGGTTTATACGTTGTGCGGAAATGAAAACAAATACCTTAATGAAGGATTCGTGTTTCTTCCATTTATCTGAATCAACATTTCTAACATCGTTAAAAGAAAAGACGCCGGCTTGGAAATAGAATGTCAGAAAATAATAAAAAATTAATTATTTTGTCATTTATTTTTACAATGTGATAATAACTAGCATGAGGAGTCCTTTAAAATCACAGTGTATAAAAACGTGTTTGTAAAACTATACAGCTAATTTCTCTTCCGTCTCAGGTATACCATCCTAAGATTTATTCTTTTGATAAAACTTTTTTTTCCTTTTACAATTGTGTATTAATACCGGCGGCTATTCTATGTCATTCTTTATATCCACAAATATACTGGATAAAGTATGGTTTAAGCTGTGAATCTCTTTTATACTTTTCTTTACATTATAATGATATGTTGACAGACAATGTCCAAATAGTAGACATGTTAACTTCGGGCGCACTTTTCTTAGAAATAGGATAGTGCTGACATATTTTCCTGTTTCACTTTCTATAGATTCTTAACCATGTTTAAGTCAGTTAAATACAAATAAAGTCTGTGGTTTACAGAAAATGACGCGAGTACATTAATAATTTAGCCAATGTGTTAGTTAAGAAACCTTACCTTTTTTTGTAAAAAAAATTAACTGACTCAGTGGCTGTTTCAGTAACTGGGACCAAATGTGATAGTTTGTATTTATGTCACGTGTTTGGCATGACGTCTAAGTATGTGTTCCTGATAAGGGGACAGTTTCATCAAAAATCTCAGGACCATAAATGTATTGTATTACCAGAGTTCTAGGGCAAGAAGACTTTACTCCCAAACTAATATATGGTTCTTTGGTTCAATCTAGCCCTAAGACTTTTACTGAAAAACACTTAAATTAATTTAGTAGTCTTATGACCAAAAAACAGGTCCTAGGACTTTTGATGAAAATGCACCATGACGTCTTAGTATAATTGTGTTCTTGACATGACGTCTTAGTATGTGTTCTTGACATGACGTCGTAGTATGTATTCTTGACATGACGTCTTAGTATGTGTTCTTGACATGACGTCTTAGTAAGTGTTTTTGACTTGGTGACTCCGTATTTGTTCTTGACATCACGTCTCAGTATTTGTTCTTGACATGACGTGTATTGTTGACATGACGTTCTAGTATTTGTTCTTGACATAACGTGTATTGTTGACATGACGTCTTAGTATGTGTTCTTGACATGACGTCTCAGTATGTGTTCTTGACATGGCGTGTATTGCTGACATGACGTCTTAGTATGTGTTCTTGACATAACGTCTTGGTATGTGTTTTTGTCCTGGTGACTCCGTATGTGTTCTTGACATGGCGTCTCAGTATTTGTTCTTGACATGACTTGTATTCTTGACATGACGTCTCAGTACGTGTTCTTGACATGACGTCTCAGTACGTGTTCTTGGCATGACGTCTCAGTACATGTTCTTGACATGGCGTCTTAGAGAAGGTTACATTTATCTGCAGTAGCAACCACCTTTGCATTTCTTAAAACGATTGGGTAGAAGGTGAAACAAGCAATGTCTTCGATCTTGCACAACTTTAAAATCAAAATGCCACATTTACAAGTGAATAAAACATTGAAACAGCACTATGTTTACGAATTAGCACTTGAATTAAAATGCATGACATCGTTATGGTCTAATAACGTGTAAAAATAATGCCTTGGGAAATGTGTTCTTATGTAAATGTATTCAACTTCTGACATTTGAACAGTAACGGTTTCAGTTGCTATAAATGGGAGTCTTTTCCTCGAGGAATAAACATTTTACCATCGTACGTTATGGTTGTTGTTTCACAATGTTCTGTTTAAATGGATTTCCTATATGCTAATCGGAAGTTGAGCCTTTGTTTATTTTCAAAGGTTCTTAGGTTGGAGTTTAAACAGCTATATATATGTTTATTTAGCACTATATTAATGTGTTGTTGTGAAAGCCGAGATTGAAAATATTAATAACAAAAACATATGTAATGTATTACTGCTAGCATGCATTATTAATGCATATCCGTTGGCATGTGATATATACTAAGGTATTTGAAAAATAAATGGCAAAGATTTAGAAAGCAAGTAAACACATGCAATAAAAAAATAGAGACATGGAATACACACACGCACACACACACATACACACACATAAACACACACACACACACACACACACACACACATACACACACATAAACACACACACACACACACACACACAAACACACACACACACACACACACACACAATAAAACAAACAGTAGCAGTCCTCCATCGGACAGTCGACAAAAAGTACCGACCAGGGTTCTTAAACCGATTGCATCCTGAGGTTTACTTAAAAGAAAAGCAATGTAACTTGCAGATATCAGTTTTAAAACAAAACAATCTATGAGTTGACTATGCTTAGGTTTAGCAATGACGTAAGAGTGAACTAATTGTTGTTGGTTGTAGTTATTGTCCACAGGTACAGTGAATTCGAGTGTCAAAGTCCAGTGTACGTCAACAGAAAATTTACGTAACAATCCTGATAAAATACGTCCTTTTACTTTGTTTTCCAACTTGCCTGAATAGGTAAAGAGGGTGGATCGTCAACAATGTACCATGCCATATTTTCTTCCACCAGATATAAACCTCTGTCTGCCATCGCGATAACCAATTACTGTCTAATATATCTCGCGTATATAAACAGATAACGACAGATGCGACTGTTCAATTAATGTACCGACCCCATTCCATTCATCTTAAATACCATAATCCGTCTATAAGCATCGGAACCAGCCAACATTGATTTGCGCTCATTGAATAATGTCCTTATATTAAGCCAACAAAGTACACATATTGCCTCGCATTCATGCTTTATCGATTTTTCTGAGAGATTATTGCAGCTTTTAGACAAATCAGATTTAATAAGGTACATTTCTTATGCCTTTCAGTCGGCAGCTTTGTTTGTCTCCTGCAAATACATGTATATATTGAGATGTATCAGCGTAGATAAAGAAAAGAAAGATATTAATACAGAGTCTAAAGCATATTGTATACGTAAACAATCGTAAACTCTAAACACTGCACATAACGGGATGAAATACGTTTCTAAGGTATTTTATTATTACTTTAAAATATATTCGGGTTTACTTTGTGTGCGTATTATTAAAATTAGAACCAGCCGTTTACTGTGCATGCAATACAAATGGTGAATGTGGTATAATATTTCAAATGATGTTACCTGTTAAGTTGTAGCTGTCGTTTAACACTTTGTTTGCACAGAGGATTAAAACTCTGTAACTCTACTGTATCTAATTTCGCAACTGTTGGCATACCAAACCTTTCCGTTGTTTCTGACTCACTTTTGTTCCTGAACAAACATTTTCTCTGCATGTTTAATGTCATGTTAGCGATAGTAACTCCTCAAATTTACTATCGTATTATCATGAAAAAAAAAATGTTTAATAGCGACACTATCTGATCAGTCAGCTTAGGCCAGTGTCTCTTAAACGCAACCAAGGCATACGTAAATGGTTTAATTGCAGAGGCCGTTAATGGTGCCAGTGATAAAACCTAATGGATTCCACTTTTATAAGAATAGTCAATTGCTGATACCAGAGAACACTCGGTTTTCCAGAAATAACAAGAAGGACAGGCACTGCCTACAAAAAATAGATGCCTTGTATTATAATACATGTATAGTGATTATACATGGGTCATGTGTTGAGCGGAAGTATGCAAATGTTGTGGATGATGATCAATCGACGGCCTATAACCGATGTCCAATCAGGATCTGATCAACACTTATCATTCAACATTTGCTGAATGCAGAATAAAACTAGTGTTTGGGTAGATACAATGTGCGTGTAAGGATAGATACAATGTGCGTGTAAAGGTAGATTCAATGAGTGTGTGAGGGTAGATACAATGTGCGTGTAAGGGTAGATACAATGTGCGTGTAAGGGTAGATACAATGTGCGTGTAAGGGTAGATACAATGTGCGTGTAAGGGTAGATTCAATGAGTGTGTGAGGGTAGATACAATGTGCGTGTGTGGGTAGATACAATGTGCGTGTAAGGGTAGATACAATGTGCGTGTGAGGGTAGATACAATGTGCGTGTAAGGGTAGATTCAATGAGTGTGTGAGGGTAGATACAATGTGCGTGTGAGGGTAGATTCAATGTGCGTGTAAGGGTAGATACAATGTGCGTGTAAGGGTAGATACAATGTGCGTGTGAGGGTAGATACAATTTGCGTGTAAGGGTAGATACAATGTGCGTGTAAGGGTAGATACAATGTGCGTGTAAGGGTAGATACAATGTGCGTGTGAGGGTAGATACAATGTGCGTGTAAGGGTAGATACAATGTGCGTGTGTGGGTAGATACAATGTGCGTGTAAGGGTAGATTCAATGAGTGTGTGAGTGTAGATACAATGTGCGTGTGAGGGTAGATTCAATGTGCGTGTAAGGGTAGATACAATGTGCGTGTAATGGGTAGATACAATGTGCGTGTGAGGGTAGATACAATGTGCGTGTAAGGGTAGATACAGTGTGCATGTAAGGGTAGATACAGTGTGCGTGTAAGGGTAGATACAATGTGCGTGTAAGGGTAGATACAATGTGCGTGTGAGGGTAGATACAATGTGCGTGTAAGGGTAGATACAATGTGCGTGTGAGGGTAGATACAATGTGCGTGTAAGGGTAGATACAATGTGCGTGTGAGGGTAGATTCAATGTGCGTGTAAGGGTAGATACAATGTGCGTGTAAG
Organism: Sinonovacula constricta; assembly: GCA_007844125.1. Taxonomy (NCBI): domain Eukaryota; kingdom Metazoa; phylum Mollusca; class Bivalvia; order Cardiida; family Solecurtidae; genus Sinonovacula; species Sinonovacula constricta. The sequence continues at coordinate 18,651,494 of CM017572.1, forward strand.
GGTAGATACAATGTGCATGTAAGGGTAGATACAGTGTGCGTGTAAGGGTAGATACAGTGTGCGTGTAAGGGTAGATACAATGTGCGTGTGAGGGTAGATTCAATGTGCGTGTAAGGGTAGATACAATGTGCGTGTAAGGGTAGATACAATGTGGGTAGATACAATGTGCGTGTGAGGGTAGATTCAATGTGCGTGTAAGGGTAGATACAATGTGCGTGTAAGGGTAGATACAATGTGCGTGTAAGGGTAGATACAATGTGCGTGTGAGGGCAGACACACTGTGCGTGTAAGGGTAGATTCAATGTGCGTGTAAGGGTACATACAACGTGCGTGTAAGGGTACATTGAGCGTGTAGGGGTAAATGCAATGTCTCTATAAGGATAGAGGCAATGTGCGTGTAAGATAAATATAATGTGTGTGAAAGGATAAATATAATGTGCATGTAAGGATAGATTTGCCAAAATGATATTGAAGCAACACTGGAATGGATTTGAACTGATTGATCTACACATCTTAAAGTTATATGTTTAACTTTAGGCTGATGCTAATTTGATGATTATTTTCTCTAAAAGTGCAAGGGATTACAAAAAGGCTTAGATACATCATTTGAATACTGGTAGGCATCTGGGTATAATAATAAAAAAATGTTATTTGAAGATAATTTGAGTCGGGTATTGAATCTTGCTAATTAGTTTGAATATTGTATTATTTAACTTTAATAATTGTGCTCAATCTTGTTCTGACGTTTTATCAGGGACAGTTGATTTATTGCTTTACGACTTCAACGAAGACACCGCTGTAGCAAGAACTGTGGGATATTTATTGCTCTCATAAAATCTTCCTTCAAGGCCCCAATAATGTCAAACTGATTGGAATATAGCATGAGGGAAGACAATAGAAAACCAAACTAGTGCACTAGAAGTCCGGGAGTTTTTTAAAAGAGATATGTGATGATATAATCGTAATTGGTTATCTGAACTGTCATTGAAGCAGGACTTAAGACGTCATGCAAGTTCTATGCTTATGTGAGAAATTTGGCAAACGTTAATTGCAATTTCCGTTGTGACCTACGACAATGCCATTGCTTCCATGATCCCATGGACGTTTACCTTTATCATGCTACATGTATAGATAGCAAATATTTCAGTAAATCTTATAGGCATTGAAGACTGGACAATATCAGCACCATAGTCTTGTATAGCTACTTAGTGAGAGGTAAGTGGTCTGGGAAGGGTAATGGCGTGGCTCAGTCAGACTTAACAAAGCCTCAGGCTGCAGTGACCTTAGAGAAGAGATTGGGATTAGATGCTTGCTGGCAATTGACTGTGCAGTAAGCACACGTGTATTAAGCCTGGCTAAATAATTTACGAACTTCCCCACTGTGATATCCTTGTAACTTATTGGTTCGCGAACCTTTCCAGTGTGATATTCCAGCACGGTGTTATCTTGGTGGACAATTCATCGCCTTTAATACATTGCTGAAAATGCATGTGTTCGCCAAACGATAAATTGATCAAGACTAACTAGCAAATAGTGTGTATCCTGATCAGACCAGGTGTACTACACGATTCGTATAAAGAGATCAATTGTTACTTAGCATGATATGGGTTGATAAATAAAACTTAACATTTGGTTCGAATCATGGATGGGGTTTTTTTCCCTAATTTCTTTTGTTTAAAATATGGACTACTTAGCTATTTGTATGATACTCCTGTCTTTTTTAAAATTTAATAGTGTCTTGTTATACCTAGGTCAGGAGTCAACAAACTTTATCACAAACAACACATGTCTTTTGTGTCAGTTCAACCCTTCGCCATATATTTTCAACTTGCACTGATGGCTAACCGTCCTATACTTTTGAAACCGTCAACTGACGGTTTTGCTTTAAAGTACGCTTTAAATTGTTAAGAAAGCGTTTAGGCTTGGAACTTTACAGATAATGTTGATTTTATTGTTTTTGTTTTCATTTGGTAGGTTTTATATTTTATGCTTTATTTCCTTCTAAGCATGTAAAGAAGTTTCGCAGTACACGCTTTTTTACGACTGTGTAAAAAAAAAAACATGAACGTATTTACAGTGTACCATCGGTCGATAACACAATGGAAAGGGCCTACGAGAATACCAATATATATTTAATTTTTGATAGCGCTAGTTGTATACAATGCTGATATAAAGATAACAAGAAAAACACAGAGACGAGATCAATATTTGAACCGACCGTTTTGTAAAAGAACCGACTGGGATGTTTTAATTGGGTTTCAAGTACATCATCTCGTTACATGGTGGTTTTTATTTGTTTGTCTTCTATAACATCCGTTTATATTTCTTATCGATCTGAACTGTGTCTCACAGCAACAGCCTGATAAGCACCTTAACCAATATTCCATTGTAACTCTACCTATTGCTCGCCTCACTGCGTGGGTTCGAGTCCCGAAGGACTTAATGTGAGAATGCATTCCAGCTGACCTACGGTTCGCTGGTGGCTCTACCCAGACATTTGTTTGGTGTCTTTCTCCACTAAAATAGCTGGATGTTATTACAATTATCAAGCATTTTGTCGCTACGAGAAATTTCTAAGATAATGTGGCATGGTTAACTTATTGTAACACTTTTAATGATATTTAAGCAGCACTAAGTGCCAGTGACATGTAACATTAAAATCAATACGTATCAAATGACGTGAGGGTTTAGATTCAACAATGGGATATTGCAACATTCTGAAAAATATTTATAATCAATTGTAAACTTCTTAATTTTAAGAAATGTCACAATTCAAACTATCTGCACTTTTTTTCAATGCTTATATACCTTAACAAAGCATTGTTAAAATGATTCCTGCAAATGAAAGAGCTCTCCTATTCCTTAATTAGGATTTACTCGTGGAACGTTAAAGGTCAGATTTCAAACTGTGAATTTTAACTAAGTAAACTTCGCGAAGTCGTATTTCCGCCTGAAACAGCTGCGTAGATGCTGATTCCATTAACAATCCCCCTGATTAAGTTGTTAATTCAGGGTAAACAATGCGGCAGCTGAGTGATTCTCCGCGCGGTCATCTAATATTGATCATTCGGTAGCACCTCTTACTGTAATACATAGAAAAGACAAATGAAGTTTCATGCCGACCTGAAGGTCAGAACTAAGTTCGCGAACTTGGATAAGGAGAGAGTGCTGATGATTTATTAGAAATGGTTCCATTACCGTAACGCATTCTCGGGTCTAAAGACCTACTCGTTAGGGAAATTCCTATTTTCACTAAGCTTAACGTTCTGAATTTTGTCTGTTGGAACAAGCAGCAGTGACAATGAGCAATCTAGTGTGATTTACCATTTAGTAGTGTGCATTTGTTCCTCCGTAAACCGGTTGTTTATGATCTGTATTAGGAACATGGATACCAGAAAAGTATTGAAGTAAACTATAAAGATTTACAAGGAAGTACAAAAGAAGTTCACTGAATATCTGTTTCAAATTATGAAAAATACCGAATTATTTACTTTTCCGTAAAACATATTACTTTTCTACAAAATCGTTGACTAATTTTATTACTTGAATCCAATTTATACAAATTTATTTCGAAAATAAAGTTTTACTTTCTATCATTTCCTTGAAAAGAAATAAGAAACTCTGTTAATTGAGTCTAAAATAGTCGTCTATCGATGGTAGTTTATTTTAGTAAGATATGCCTTCCTGTAGAGAATACATGTTTAGATTGCCTTACCCAGTAACTGCTTTATGACTGGAATTAAATTATCAAATAAAGTGAAAGTCTGTATCCATAATACCGAACCTACGCAATCTATGGTGATATAGGTCACGAGACAATTATTGACACACCTACAAGCAGTCATGACAAGACGGTCGTAGTCAGCATGTCCCTTTATGGGTGGTAGCACATTTCTGTCGTTTTATGTAGAAGTTCTTAGTGTTTTAGCGACAATAATAAAGTGGTAAATACATTATTCATTTATTTACATAACCTTTGTGGCAGTGTCTTTGTTTTGTTGTGTTGTTGTTTTTAAGTTGTTGTTTTTGTTGTTGTTGTTTTAATTAATTGGATTTATCGTCCCACCAACAGAATTTCAGTTATCTGGAGACGGTGTCCACTTGAAGCAGATATAGTGCTGCCTTCACTGTGTATAGCATGCGATGAACACTTGGCATGATACCACACCCAGTCACATTATCCTGACACCGGGCCAACCAGTCGTGGAACTACCCTTATATTTGCTTGAGCGTTAGCAAGGGAGCTATTTCACTACCATTTTTAACGACCTTGGTATGTCGCGGCCCGGGATCGAACCCGGGGCCTCCCGTACCTAGAGCCGACGCTCTACCGATTGCGCTACCAGGCAGTGTCTTTAAGCTGAAAGCTAATTGTGTAGGTTCAGTTATAGACTCGGGGACATTGCCTTTAAAACATCCCATAGTAATCAAATGAATCATTCAAGATAATTTGTAATTTCACCAACAATTATCAGAATGCCTTCAAGATGTCTGAAGATCTCAAAATGCCGAACTTAAAACAAGTTAATAACAAAATAACAAATAAAATCGAGAAAGAATATCAACGAATAATAAGTATGTTGGAAAATGTACGATGCTCTTATGGCCAGTTGATTCTTTATTAAAAACAAAATATTAGTTTTAGAAACATACACGCTTTTGCTGTAAGATGCCCTTTATATTTCCAATTAGGTTATCAAAGAGTTCCTTTGCTCGAAAGGCAGAACTTACGTTATACGTGTGAAAATGTGTAAGATAACAGTAACAGGCACGCATGCAAACCACGTCATGACAATACAATCGTACGAGTCTAACCTTTTATTTACAAGCAAAGTTCAAAGGAGCTGTGTCTTTTATGTTATAAAGGTTTTGCAAGCAATGTTATATAATTAATAAATTCCTTTCAAAAAGACACGAAGTCAACGTTTTGCAGAAGATGCTCCATTAATTTTCGTGATTTAATTGGCAATTAATCTGAAAGCTTTCGCTGGAATGAAAGAAGCAACGTAATCCGCTTGGAAAAAGGTCATTTAATGACATGCCAGGAATTGTTCATGACAACACTATATAAGTCAGCATTTATCTAATTAAGAATAAATGTTACAGGATTGTCTTCATGTGTTTTTTTTAAATGTTTGCAACCAACATAATTTAGAGAGTAAGTCTTGAATAATTCCTAGCTTTTAAATTCACATGACTTGCCAGGCCCTGTGATTGATGTTTATTGCGAACGTCTGTTCTTTCACTGATGATGAGATGATACATTTATAATCTTATCTAAAACAGTTTACCTCAGGTGAAGCCGATTACGATATAACAGCGTCTTGGAGTCAATAAATGCCTTTATAACTCCCCACTGTATGTTATTTCTCACTTCGTGTACATGATATGCAACTGAATCGCCAACTGAACGTGTGCATATCTATTAATATATTTTGGTTTAAAAAATCTAATATAAAAATAATGTTAATAGTCCTAGGCGACGGCTGAATGTCTGCATTTTACTTTTGAGGGTGTGTCCACGACTTTAAAGTCTCCGGTGTATGATTTTAGTCTAAATTTGAATATTATTCGGAAAGAAATTCATGTGAATACATCAACTTACTGGCACAATGAATCTCGTCGAAGTAGTATACAAGTTTAAAACAGAACAATACTTGGTTTTGTTTACCCTCGCCCTAACTATTGTTATAGGGAGAGCATTAATATATAGAAGATTAAAATAGAATATTACAGTAGATTATTTTTAATGGCGTGAGGGTTGACTAATGTCAGGAAGATTAAAAAGATTAAAAATTACACAAATTAAAGGTGATTATAAAATGATAATGAATTGACAATAGGCTCTTATATATAATGTAAGGGTGATTGTATTATCTATGATGTATATGTGTGCTTGTGATGTATGTGTCGTAAAAAAAACAGAGACCAGGGTTGGTGATTATAAAACGTGTTAGTTCGAGTCAGAGACAATACTATTTCATCTGATTGGCTGGATTGAAATATTTTTTGAAATGTAGCCAATCAGATGCTTGAGAATTTTCTTTGACTCAAACTCAAAAGTTTTATAATCTCCAAACCTGGAATTTCATTCATAAAATGTATGTCGTTCTGCTGAGAAAAGCAAATGTTTTACATTTAAACGCAATCGTAAATATTTCTGGCTATCATAAAATATTTATCCTACATACAATCGCCTATAATTTCTACTATAAGAAATATACACAGAAGAGAAGCTTACTGCCTACACGATATAATAGACTTGAATAGAATTTTACGTTTGCCAGTCAGTTAATTTCTATCTTGGTCCATACGTCAGATAAGACGTTCATTGTGTCAGTCAATCGGTGCAATCACTTATTGACATGCATGCATAACATGCATCACTTAAATGAAACCTTTGTTGTTGTCACGGTTTCTTAATGTATAAAATGAATTATATCAAAGCTAGATTAAGTTGCACAAATGCACGTAATTCGCCTACTGAACCTAGCCATATTTCATTATGGAATTGTAGGACAAATTTTAAAGTCTGTAATATTTCATAAGGTGGCGCTCAGGGACGCCTGTGTCATCAATCAAAACAAGGATGGTGTACGTAATTTGTCCGTTTTATACATGTAGTGCTTTATATATATCCATAATCTGTGCATAGTTCACCAATTGAATCTGGATTATTCTTACATTAACTTAACCGAAAAGCATACTGTTCATTATTAGAATTAATGTTATATATTTATTTCGACATAAACTGTACATAAACTGTACCAGTGGGTTAATGTGGACCAGAATCCTGTACTGGTTTTGGTGTATAAACGTATTTTAGTTTTAATATTATGTTACAGCAGTGATACCTTTTGTGTTGTGTATAGTACTCCTGGTATTGTCATATTATCTTATTGACAAGAAAGAAAAAGGTTTAGGATAAAATACTCTTTATATATTGTATATCTCAAACAATATAATAACTAATGTAAGCTCAGCTATCCTTTCTGTGTAGAGTATATCGACTTGATAGTTCTGTGTAATTTAGACATCTGTAAGTATCCTCGATCTCAATGATTGTTAAATTAGTCATGTCTATAGTTTAAGCTCTAAAATAGTTAAAGCTCTAAACTAGTTTAAGCTCTAAACTAGTTTAAGCTCTAAACGTTATTTTTCATTGTTAATATATATCAGAAAAGCATTCAATCCGTACTTATGTTACCAATTTAGTTAAATGTCTTGTCTGAAGAAAGAAAAGGTATAAATAATGGGATTCTAATGATTCATTGTCTCTGTTTCTATCTGGTATACAGCGACGAGATTCCTAGTGCATTAAGTTGGAGATTACATACCTGGCATTTATCAACATAATCACGTACTCCAAAGGTTGAGTATATAAAGAGATTCAATTTGAAAACTTAAAACGCTTAACGATTAGTAAGACTATTTTGTATCTGATAATAGTGTTATTACTGATGTCAGCGTCCATTGCACGCACTTTGGGGAGAGTTTTCTTTTCTTACACTTCAATGTACGATTATAATAGGATTTTAGTTGTATGAATAAGAAAGGTATAAGTGTTTGACAATTTAGTGCATTTCTTGCTGGATGATTTCTACTGCCTGTTGTGTTGGCGCTTCCATACATTTGTTTTATAGATATTTACATTCGTCTGAAATGCCATTCACCTGAATGGCCCCGGGTTCGATCCCGGGCCGCGACATACCAAAGTCGTTAAAAATGGTAGTGGTATAGCTCCCTTGCTAACCCTTTAAGCAAATATAAGGGAAGTTCCACGACTGGTTGGCCAGGTGTCAGGATAATGTGACTGGGTATGGTACCATGCAAGGTGTTCACGGCATACTATACACAGTGAAGGCAGCACTATATCTGCTTCAAGTGGACACTGTCTCCAGATAACTGATATACTGTTGGTAGGACGATAAACCCAATAAACAAACAAACATCGCCGGAATGGCTTGTACTATACTCGTGGCATGTATAATAGACAGTAACATTATGTGTCTACCTACAAGTGCTAGCTGTGTATCTCAACATGAATAAAATATGTTTCTTGCATGCATTGGAATTAGCACGACACCTTGTTATGCGCACCAAAGTGTTGTTGTTTTCTTGTTATTTATTTTATTTTTTTAAATATCGACTTATCCCAACAACCTACAACTAGTATAAGACAAAAATATATACTCTTACCTTAGACTTTCTATTTAATTACTGAATAAATCCGACAATGGCTGCGTGCTTTGGAGATTAGATGTCATATCGTAAATCCCCTGTGATCTTTTGTCATTGATCGTTATAAAGATAGAATAACAACTTGAATGTCAATGTTAACTGTCCTTGTGAACTACTTATTCGATTCTTATTTTTATTGCATGAAATATTGAACTTTTCTTAAATAGTAAATATGTTACTAGAGCATCATCAACTGATATTGTTTTCATAGCTTGCAAGCAATGTGTATTTAATGTCGTTAACACGCGGCTCGGCTCTCGGTCTTGACTTACTCTGTTTAAAACCATTCTTAATTGACACTTTTATTAATTAAATTGTTCGAGTTATGGTTGTTGTATTTTTTAAACAAAACTAGCATAACTATTTCGCACACAGAATGCAACAAAACGAAGATAATAATAACCTGTGTTTTATGGAAACAGTATCAAAGTGCCAACAGCAAATGACTCGTAAAAATATCTAGATGGCTGACTTTTCACTGCAACCATTAATGTCTCTCAGTTATCATTGACACATCGATTTCATGCCCTATTATGGGAGCATGCCAATTCTGTACGTCGAACCCCAAATCGAACTAATAAGCACCATTGCGTGATAGTTGTCTCGAGTTGATTTAATCTCTCGTGCGATACTACATTGATTTGATAATGGAGGCAATGTTCAGTTGTTGTTTGGCGTGTTGAGGACAAGTACAACAGTTTGAGAAATGAAAAAAAGAGAAAGCGTGTATTGCTGTGTTTATTGCGGTTCGGGTAAATGACTAAACATTAGTTACGCTTGATTTCATAAAGCATAAAAATGCATATGTATAAAATGACAACAATAACCACCAAACTAACTGAGTTCGAGATTTTGACATTGTGCTTTTATATAATTTACAATGTTACAGTTACATGTATAACATGGTATTATATGTTACGTCGGTTATGTAATACCGTCAATTAATTAATCATTTGGTGTGTATTCTTTTAATTAATTAAAGTTAATACACATGTTGTAAACTTTAAATTGTATAATAACCTTGTTACGTTCATATTTGACACAAATTAAGAAAGGTTATTGAATATCTGTTTGTGGAAAGAGATCAGAAACAAACCAAAGAACATGCTGTAAGTTCATTACAAGCAATATGAATTACAAAACATGGTTTTTGTTTTAAAAATGTAGCAGATGTATGTTCGAGTCTTGGTCTTCTATGCATGAATTGATTAGGTTTAGGCAAAACCGTGTACAGTGGGCGCTTTTTGATCAGGACGATTTCCTGTCTTCATCAAAGCATACGATGAGTTATCCATGAAATTGTAACCAAATAAAAATATATAAGGTATCTACAAAAACATGATACGAGTTCAAAAAATGTTTCTTGTGTTTTTGTGTTTTGACATGTTTAGTACATTTTTATAATAATGTATATTTTCTTATACTTCTAGTTCCCCTGCGTCAGACCTTGCTGCCAGACGAGGTGTATTCAGTAGACGCCACTATGGATCTGTTGAATTGGTGAGCTTTTTTTATTACATCCCGTCTACAGGCGAAAACTGATAAATCACTTTGCTTTATTAAGTATTAAGTTTTACTGCATGCCCATGGTTAAGATTACGACACCAACTTTCAATCTATATGTGGCGTCGCAACAGCCTTAAAATCAGAAGTATAAGTAGAAGAACTTATAGTGGGTTCTGCTTGTGGCCCAATGTTTATGCTAAAAAGATTAAGATTGCAATGTTAATGCTAAAAAAATTAAGATACACAAACATTGTATAGTTTGATTGTCGATCGAAATGTACACCTCCTTATTATAACAAACATCCATATTAAACATATTTAAATTATAATTGTAAATTAGAAATCTTTTGTCTGATAAAAAGCTGTCAACCGTCACCTTTAGAGGAATGAAAATAAAACTCCAAATTTGTTAACTACTTTAAGATGCATCCTTTTTTGCAAAGATATGTTACACTTTTACATTTTTACAACACTTGTATTTTTCTAATAAACAGACATTTTGTATCCTGACCATTGACAAATTACCTGCATATGTTGTTTCTGCAAAACATACATGTATACTAAGAGATCAATCAGCCAACATTGTTTAAGTAAACGTATATCTACAACGAAATACGAAGTTTGTTCATCGTTCAATGTTCGTGTTCAAATGACATCTCGTAGGGGTCGGCGTTATAGTCTTGCAATTGCATAAAAACTAGTTAAGCGTCTATATTGAAATAAAGTAAAATAAGGCGTGGTGAAATATGTTGGGTTAACATGTACCTGGTCCTCTCAATGTTCTTGTTAATGTAATGTCATAGGGCATTGAAACATTGACTAGGCAATGAACGCATTACATTAATCACGCTGAAGGGTGTAATGTTAAGTATTCCAATAATATGTTGCACTCACCAATATTTTAATTTTCGCTTCAAAAATATCAAAAATATCAAAGTACACGATGCAAAATATGCAAGCAATCTATCATAAAGAAGCGCTGAGTATTTGTCAAAGTTTAAAGCGTTGTTTACTATACAATGACGATTGTCGGTCTCAGTTTCTGCGATAACAGGAAAAATGCCTTTGCACAGTGGTCGATAAATCACTTTGCGGGGGAAAAGGCTTTGGTGTTTCATATCAGACTCGTCCTCCAACCTTGCGGTGTTAGACGCTTGCAACTTTATGTTTACTTTTTCGCAGAACGCAAGGAACCATGGGGCAAGTGGTCACTAAACATTTTAGCACACCTCACAATACCTTCATTTCGCATTAGCTTAAAGAACATTGCCTGTGCAATGTATATGAAATGACAATTGCTTTCATTTCTAAATGCGTCCTCCACATTTAGTTAAATTGTTGTTCTCTCGTAACCATCTTGTTTATGTTTCGCAGGAGTCAATAGAACATTAAGCAAGCAAGCTATACTCATTTAGTAATATTTATAACTTTCATAACATTTTAAAACTTTATAAAATGTCGACGCTCACATGGTTCATAATAATATGGCAATTTTATTTCGCAGTAGTCTAGTCGATAAATTAGAGAGTTGAAAAAAAAAACAATAAAAATTGCTTAGAAGTCAATTAAACCACGAGCTAGAGAAGCAACAGACGTTGGCTTCATGTGGAGATGTCTTCTTCACGATTCTGTAAAATGCTTTATTATTTAATTTTTCGCAGTAGTCAAACGATTGTTGAGTAAACATAATTGGGTATTTAGGCTTAATGGACACAGGCGTACTTCAGAGTTCTATAAGGTAATTACAACTTGCAATGATCTTAAAATAAATCGCAATTGGCGATGAATAATTCAAGCAAATGGCATTTAGTTCATGCGCATTTTGGGTCCTTCGCATTTCCGTAAAGTGCCCATCGCTTGCAATAATTGGGTTTATATTTCGCAGACGTCAAATGGGAAAAGACTCATTGACATTTCGTTTAAATGGCTTACGCCCACAGTTTCATTGATATGACAATTTAATATCGCAGACTGGTCGATAAATCACTGAGTTTTATCAATCGACTGAGCAAGGTCTGTAAGGAGCATAAGACGCTGGCTGTTGGTGCGTCTGTCTTCTTTACTATTAATACTTGTTTACTCATTTTGTTGTTATAAAGATGTTTATTTTATATAGCAGTAAAATGTCGAAAAAGAGCATTGAACATGTTATCTCGACGTGGAAACGTGGCCTTTACTTCAGCGACGTATAAAAAATCACACAGTTTTTGAAACGACAAAAGTATATTGAACTTGTAGTTTTTTAATTGTTCAATCAATACAGCCGCGCAACGGCTGGTGAAACTCTTACTGTTATCATTTCGTCATTTAGCGCTACTGTATTTGTGTTATTTTATTGGCCGTGATAATATCAGGCAATAGAGGTCGAATAAGTAATGGTGAGCAATTGGTTACACGTGCATAGGCTTTATTGATTTTATGGATATTGTTTGATGATAGAAAACCAAAGACGGCAATCGCCATTCATTGTTCAGAAGTCGATTCATCAGCGACGGGTAAGAGGGGAAATAGATAAGCAATTCATACAGTCGTTCTCTCATTGACTAGACACAAATGGCCCCTGGTGTCGACTAAAAAGACGTAGTATATGTAGAAGTTAATACATCATCGAGTCAGAGAGGTCCTCAGTGTGAAAAGGGTACATCATCGAGCGAGGGAGGTCTTGAGTTGGGGGAGAGTACATCATAGAGCGAGGGAGCTCATGAGTGGGAGGTACATCATCGAGTGATGGAGGTCCTGAGTGGGGGAGGGTGCATCATCGAGAAAGGGAGGTCCTGAATTGGGGGAGAGTACATCATCGAGCGAGGTAGGTCCTGAGTGGGAGTGGGAGGGTACATCATCGAGTGATGGAGGTCCTGGGTGGGGGAGGGTGAATCATAGGGTGAGGGAGATCCTAAGTGAAGGGGAACATCATATTGTGAGGGAGATCCTGAGTGGGGGCAGGGTACATCATCTAGTGAGGAAGGTCCTAAGTGGGAACAGGTTACTACATTTAGTGTGGGGGAGGGTGCATCATCGAGTGTGGGAGGTCCTGGGTAGGGGAAGGGTGCATCGTAGAATGCGGGAGGTCCTGAGTGGGGGGGGGGGGAGGGTACATCATATTGTTAGGGAGGTCCTGAGTGGGGGGGGGGCATCATATTGTGAGGTAGGTCCCGAGTGGGGGAGAGGGCCTTATATTGTGAGGGAGGTCCTGGGTGAGGGAGGGGCATCATCGAGTGAGGGGATCCTGAGTTGGGGAGGGTACTTCATCGAGTGAGGGAGTTACTGAGTGGGGACAGGTTACTACATTTAGTGTGGAAGGTCCTGAGTGGGGACGAGTACATCATATAGTGAGGAAGGTCCTGAGTGGGGACAGGGTACCTCATATAGTGAGGAAGATCCTGAGTGAGGGAGGATTCATCATATAGTGAGGAAGATCCTGATTGGGGGAGGGTTCATCATATAGTGAGGAATATCCTGATTGGGGGAGGGGCCATCATCGAGTGAGGGGATCCTGAGTGAGAGAGGGGACATCATCGAGTGAAGGAGGTACTGAGTGGGGGAGGGTACATCATATAGTGAGGATGGTCCTGAGTGGGGACGGGGTACATCATATAGTGAGGGAGGTCCTGAGTGGGGGAGAGGGCATCATATAGTGAGGGAGGTTCTGAGTGGGGAGGGGGCATCATATAGTGAGGGAGGTCCTGAGTGGGGGAGAGGGCATCATATAGTGAGGGAGGTCCTGAGTGGGAGGGGGGGGGCATCATATAGTGAGGGAGGTTCTGAGTGGGGAGGGGGCATCATCGAGTGAGGGGGTCCTGAGTGAGAGAGGGGACATCATCGAGTGAGGGAGGTACTGAGTGGGGGAGGGTGCATCATATAGTGAGGATGGTCCTGAGTGGGGACGGGGAACATCATATAGTGAGGATGGTTCTGAGTGGGGGCGGGGTACATCATATAGTGAGGGAGGTCCTGAGTGGGGGAGAGGGCATCATAAAGGTAGGAAGATCCTGGGTGGGGGGACATCATCGAGTGAGGGGGTCCTGAGTGGGGGAGAGGGCATCATCGAGTGAGGGAATCCTGAGTGAGAGAGGGGACATCATCGAGTGAGGGAGGTACTGAGTGGGGGAGGGTACATCACATAGTGAGGATGGTCCTGAGTGGGGATGGGGTACATCATATAGTGAGGATGGTCCTGAGTGGGGGCGGGGTACATCATATAGTGAGGGAGGTCCTAAGTAGGGGAGAGGGCACCATAAAGTGAGGAAGATCCTGAGTGGGGGGGCATCATCGAGTGAGGGGGTCCTGAGTGGGGGAGAGGGCATCATATAGGTAGGAAGGTCCTGAGTGGGGGAGGGTACATCATATAGTGAGAGGGTCCTGAGTGGGGAAGAGGGCATCATATTGGGAGGAAGGTCCTGAGTGGGGGCAAGTTACATCATATAGTGAGAAAAGTCCTGAGTGGGGAAGGGTACATCATATAGTATGGGAGGTCCTTAGTTGGAGAGGGTACATCATATATATGAGGGAGGTCCTTAGTGGGGGCAGGGTACATCATATAGTGAGGAAGGTCCTGGGTAAGGGGAAGGGTACCTCATATAGTAAGGAAGGTCCTTAGTGGTGGAGGAATTGATGTTCTAGCAGAATATACACGACCTGCAGCCTCTTTACTAGGTACTAGTGATATATTGCAGTGCTCTATAAGCTGCCGTGATCGCAGGCGTATAAGTTTAAATTTACATTTTTAAACAAAACTTGCATACACTTTTAAAATAATACCAACGTTTATGTAAAGAAAGTTTTAATGAATAACAAAAACAATTTCTTCATTTAAACATTGAACAAATTCAGCTTTTTGTTTTCAAAAAATCCTCTGACCACTAACCCAACAAAGACAAAATAATAAAAGTCTCCTTTTTGTTTCATCTTACTCTTCTAAACTTTAAAATTTACTGACGCCCTATCAAAATATACTTACGGCTTACTATGCTTCAAAAAGTTGAATAAACACACATTTGAAATGGAAATTAACTTTCTTGAAAGTTGTTTTTTTTCAACAAAAACATTGAGTTATTATTAAAGAACATTTTAATTACTGATAGCACACAACTGTTCTAAGAAACTGTTATAAAGAAAATACGATTCTTTTCACTTTATTTTTTCCTTTATTGGTGTTTAAGCAACATACCGTCTATTGGGACTTTTAATAAGATTGAAATTGACATTAACTCTGACAGCCAGACTGTATTGATTAAACGAATAGCATACAATATTCTCACGTAGTTTATACACATTTTCAATTTAAACTGAAAATGGTTTAACTGAAAAAAGTCAATTCACTTTGTATATTTTTAAAGGGATTGATACGGCATTGCTACGAACGAGTTGATACATACTATATATATATTTATGTTGAAAACACAACGTAAACGTACATCGATTTAGGAAAAGGGGTAAACATTGTTGTGTTGTTGTTGATTTAAACTTTAAAAAAAATAGTATTTGGTACAATAGGCACAATTCTTGAGTAATACGAACATATGACAAGCTTGTTCAAGTTACAAAATATAATGTTCGTTTTTGTGTGCGGATAGACATGTTTTCATGACGTAAGAAAATTTGTGCATGCTCTTCATGAAGTCTCATTTTCATGAGGAACTCAAAATATTTAGCACATTTGTGTTTCCATTGCGTGAATATACTGTCACCTCACTAATAAACCAACACTATACAATTACATTTACACAATGAACATACGTGTGCTGTTACTAATGTCAATAGTACTCACGTACTCATGTACTCACGTACTCATGTCACCATCACAGATGTCCATAATACTTGCGCAAGAACATACCTATAGAGGACAAAAAATGTGCTTATTTTTTTGTCGGATTGTGTCAATTTATGTCTATGTTATAATCAACGTGCTCTTAACACCTTTAAAACATTTCAATAGCATCATAATTGTCATATTAATATCTAATAAGCAGGTTTGTATGAATTTATTTTCTCCCGTATAAACCATTACCACTATTATTTGCTTATTAACAATTTCAATCACAATCTATGTCGTATCAGCATCAACTGAACTATTACCGCTTGTCATTTCAGTACTTTGATTTCCCCGAGGTAAGCTTAACTATTGCGCATGTCCGGATTGATAACAAATGATGTTTGCACTTTTATAGTACATGAGGGGGGGGGGGGGGGGGGGGTCAGTGAAGTGTGGCTGTTGATAAATATAACTTTTGCTAAGTGTTTGGATATGCTGTTTTTTTATATTTTTTATTGATAATGAAAAATGACTTCATTTCCCACATTTCTTAAAATAATTGTATGTTTATGATGGGGAAACCTTTATGGTATATATAATGTGGGCCTACTAAATTAAAAATAAAATGAAAATTTCTGACGATGTTGTCAAAGGGCGTCTCTCCTTAGAAATGAGAGTAAATTTGGTAAAAAAAAAAATCTTTAAATTTCAAGGATTCATTTCAGCTTTAATTTACATTCATAAAGATCAATAACGATCGTTAACAGCCAGATGGTAACAAATATACGTTCAATGACAAATGACCAAAATAATTAATATGATAGATTAATTTTGGTTTAATTGTTGACAGTTTGATAAGTACAATAAAAACTAAAAGACATCTAAAATAATGAAATTATATCATTGAAAATGCATTTATTTAAATAAGGAGATAAGGGAATAATTCCTTAAATTAAACTTTGTCCATTATTTTTGATGCTGCATATATTTTTTTTATAACTACAGGTATTAAAATATAAATTAATGTCATATATTATGAAAAAAATAGTGTTATGTAGGCCAACAAAGAACATTTAGATTTATGTGTCGTGTTGCCTTATTCGGATAGATCTAACAGTTTGCCACCCAAAAGTGTATATATGAAGCACAATGAATGGAATGCAGAATGACTGTCTTGTTGAAGAAAGTAGCGCAGTCTCTTCCTTTTAAGCGCACTCCGGTTGACCGCATATTCCGCTTTGTTGCATATTATTCTATACATGTATCTGTTTGCAGTTTCTATTCCTTTATCGGAGTAAGGTTGATGTATATAACATTTTATGGCATATTATTCTATTACAACCTTATGTTATGGTACTCACAACCACAGATAAGGAAAGATATGTTTAATTATTGTAGCATGTGCCTTCTTTGGCGCCGCTCTGGAGAGCGGTACCTCTTATAGAATGCATTCTTTTTATTGGGGGCGAAGTGAAGATGTCGAAAATATGAAATTGCAGCAGTTCTGTGAGACATTTTCAGAGAAAATATCTGAGTATTTCGGGGGGTTTAACATTGTAGCTTGCAGCAATTATGTGTCGTATGCAATTTTCAAAAACAGTAGCTGGCATTTATAGGAATTCGCATCTGTTTGGCGAAGTATTGTTTAACAAAAGAAACCGAGAATACCAATGTTAGCAATGCAGCATGTAAATACAGATGTAGCAGAGAACAAGAAAAACAAACAAAGTAGCAAATACTCTACTTTGCATCAGAGTTATGGTTCGTTTCGGTCAAATATTTCTGTATATTATCGACAGTGTACGGGAGTGTTTAGTTCCCAGGATAGTCATCTTCTTGTTGCGCATGCTCTCTACGGCGCCTTGGATGCTTCACATCCTAGCTCTTTCTTGTTCCATACTTTACATACGTATTATGTATTCTAAGCATTCATTAACATTGCCACGCTGAAAAGGTTCTACTGAGCATCAGCTGTATGAGTAGGTACAGTGTAAAGTCATGCTCATCCAGCCAAACAAGCTCTGAGTATGACAGCTTTTAACCATATCCCTCTCTAACGCATGCAGTCTTAAAGACAGTACCCTTGAGGTAGCGTCCCTCTGGTATGCGTGTTTGTAAATTTGTTTCAGAGTTACAGGTTCGAACAATAACCATCGGGTGCAGTGCAGGAATGTTCAACAATTTTAGCCGAAAACATAAATTGCTAGAACTCACCGATTGACAAATTGAAACTAATTTAATATTGGTAGTATATAGGATTTGTAGGAGACTATGACTAGCTATAAGAAATACTCTCCTTAAACAGGGGTCATTTTCAACAACAACATGAAACATGTTCACTTTCGTTTAAATTGAGCCTCTATTTTATCTGTTTAATAACTCACTATATCATCACCATGAAAAATATCCGCTGTCACTAATAAATAGTGAAGAATTTTGTTTTATGAAATATTGAATGATTCCGCCTATAAATAATACTGGGTCGGTGTTAAATGGAGATGTTATCAAGTAGTGATGAGACACTTCTAATTCACGATGCTTGTAACATAACGAGTCCATCATACCATAAAGTAAGTAGCTTAATATAGCCAAGGTCCTTACAGCTTCATAGTTGATACCTCACAATATCATCTGACTATTGGTGGGTGGGGTACAGAAACAATGCATACATTTGGTATGAACCCAGCATTGAGTGACTAAGTCTTATTTGTGGGGCCGAAATTGGAGCAAACACCAGCAACTGCACATCGTGGTAATATCATCACCATATATACAGTCTGAATCGCACATCCAAATCGTACACTTACACAGTTACATGTTTGTAACAACCCAAAGCCTTGGTCGCTCTTTAGTCATGTAATATTTATGGACATGTGTTAACACATGGCTACACCAAAGAATGCAGTAACTAATCTGACCACCGAACGCATTTGAATATTGTGTGTATTAAATTGTCCTTTTACAGCTAAGTTAAATAAATTTAGTACAAGCACTTTACAAACCAATTACATAAATTGAGTATTGGCATTTTACAATTGAAATTAAATTCAGTTTATATTGTCATTTTACAGTTAAGTTTTACAATTAAATGTAATGATTTAGAAAAGAAGTCCGTCCGGCTTCACGAAGCAGGTTTATCGCACTGATGGTTGGTCAAGTAAACGTATTTACACCAGATTTCATAGATCTTTGCCAGTGGTGATGGTGGGTGAAAATGGTCTTATAGTCTGCAAATATTTGCATCTTTGGTCGGATTATATAATAAAATTAAATGTGATAAAAAGTTTTGTTTAAAAAATACAAGTTGTTTAAGCCTTTTGTGCCATAAAATTCCACAAATGTCGTTATTGTAAGTTATTTTCCACAAGCAAAATATAATCAGATGTATATACTTAATAATCAAACACAAGACGCATGAGTTAACAGGCAAAATGGTTCAGTCATATGGTTACTGATGTATCTGATGAGGAAAGAGCGTCACTTATTATCTCCCCTTAAAAAGGTACATGTATTTTATATATTGTATGGATGTAACAGTCTTCTTTACTCTCATTACTTTATACTCTCATTACTTTACGTTCAGGTCACAGGCGCACACGCAATTAACTATTTAGAAGCCTGTATTTTAAAGTTAATTCAAAATTCCATTTAAAAGTGAGCAAGTAAGACGTACAAAATCCCGAGGGTTTTCACTGTGGTAGGTAAAAGTACAAAGCGTATATGCTAGTATCTATTTTCACCTATCCACATAAATCCATATAGGCACAGCCTCCCATCGGTAATATATTAGCCGCACCTACAATCGGAACATCTAGGCTATGACTTTTTTTTCAAGCGCGTGAGGAAAATGCGCCAACGTTGTGAATGTTGCGCACATCAGGCGGGTCTTAAATGAATGAAATGTTGTACACGATCGTGTTCTGTGTAAGTGAATGCATGTTGACCCAGGCGTTAGCC
This sequence comes from Sinonovacula constricta, assembly GCA_007844125.1. Lineage (NCBI taxonomy): Eukaryota > Metazoa > Mollusca > Bivalvia > Cardiida > Solecurtidae > Sinonovacula > Sinonovacula constricta. The sequence goes on from CM017572.1 coordinate 18,670,950, forward strand.
AGCCAGTAAAATCGATGTAATTTTGCCGAAATCAGTAACCATTTCAGTAATGTACCTGCAGGTATTTCGATAGAAGTCCAGTATGCATGTATCTGTATACTGTTGTTTACATATAATATAAAATGTGAATGTTTATAAAAAGGCCTGTCTTACATGTTGAACGACAGCTATAAAAAGTATCGCCGAATGCAGTCTGGCCCATCCTTAGCGTGTAAATTAACTAAGAGTTCCAAATAAAATATTCAAATTATCGAAGTAATAAAGTAACAATTCCTGGCTCTTACAGATAACTTGAATACAGCTGACATCCCGCAGAGCTGTATAGATTGTCGTTTATAATTAGTTACAGCCATGAGTTCAATCAGTGTTAACGGCCGTATCTTTTCAATTAACACATGTTTTATTTTAAACTGCGTGAGCTATGCTTGGTGTTAATACACACTCAGTAGACTCCAAACAGTTTTATATCAAGATAAGCCGTTTAATTAAAACGTGCCTTTAAAGCTATTTATTTTTTGCGACAATCGCATCATTCGACAAATATAACGTATCACAGTTTTGAATGGTTGAAGTTCTATCTTAAGTGACTTTTGACCGTTTTACTCGATGATGACTTATTAAATAATGTTTTGAAATAAAGAACGCGGAAGTAAAACGTTTAATATCGCCCTTTAAAATAATTTAAAAATTTGAAGTCATTTAAAGTCCGACCACGACGATTCAGCAGCACTTATTATGTGAACATTTAAACTTAAGATGATAAAAAATAAAGCAAAATTAGGAACAGACATCTTTCTAATGGATGCCACTGGAAAATGTGCCTGACAACTGAAGCCTGGCATAAATACTTGGAAACTAAAATGCAATTACCCTCACCGGTTAATTACAAGTGTTAATGGGACGATAACGCTGTATTTTCCCTCATAGTCAACAATATTACTTAAGTATGTGAACAAAAATGAAAAGAAAGCATTACATACATTGCATTGCTATGATATTGTTAAGGTTTCTTGACCATTACACCTAGAAGTTTTTTAGTCTCACCAGGATTGACCTTTGTATTCTGAATTTGGAACTGAATCGGTAACAGTTGGCGTTATATGGAGATTTTGCGGTGACGCAAGTTTGGCTTCTTAAATATAAATTCACATTTTTAGAGTAGACCACCCTCACAACGTGTCTCATTTATATAGACAAAGATGATATTAACAACAATAACAGCGATATGTTTATGAAGCAATTACAAATTATCGCATATTTCGCATGATATATATGACAAGCCTGCCTAGTCCGTTTATACAAGTGTTTGCATGTCGCAAAACTTGAAATAGTTTCGGGAATTCATCACATCTATATTTAATGTTTACATTTCAATTCAGAAGGTTGTTTGTTGAAACAATACTATTTAGGGATGATGAAATGTGTTTCTGGCGAGTCTGGGGACGTAATTTAATCTTCCCTTTTCGCGTTTTTGAAGAGTTTGCATCATTCGTACTTACAGCCTGCATGAGAAACAATATCACCAATCTATCTTATTAGTGTTGAAATAAAGAAATATATCCTATATAATAAGACACGTAAACAGAGAACATGTGAACAGAGAACATGAGGACAGAGTACATGTGAACAAAGAACATGTGAACAGAGAACATGTGCATAGAGAACATGAGGACAGAGAACATGTGAACAGAGAACATAAGAACAGAGATCATGTGAACAAAGAACATGTGAACAGAGAACATGTGAATAGAGAACATGAGGACAGAGAACATTAGGACAGAGAACATTAGGAAAGAGAACATGTGAACAGAGAACATGTGAATAGAGAATATGTGAACAGAGAACATGTGAACAGAGAACATGAGGACATAGAACATGTGAACACAGAACATGAGGACATAGAACATGTGAACAGAGAACATGAGGACATAGAACATGTGAACAGAGAACATGAGGACAGAGAACATGTGAACAGAGAAGATGAGGGCAGAGAACATGAGAACAGAGAACACGTAAACAGAGAACATGAGAACAGAGAACACGTAAACAGAGAACAGATGAACAGAGAACATGTGGACAGAGAACATGTGGACAGAGAACATGTGAACAGAGAACAGGTGAACAGAGAACATGAGAACAGAGAACATGTGAACAGAGAACATGGGAACAGAGAACAGGTGAACAGAGAACAGGTGAACAGAGAACACGTAAACAGAGAACATGTGAACAGAGAACATGTGAACAGAGGACATGGGAACAGAGAACATGTGAACAGAGAACAGGTGAACAGAGAACACGTAAACAGAGAACATGTGAACAGAGAACATGGGAACAGAGAATATGTGAACAGAGAACACGTAAACAGTGAACATGAGGACAGAGAACATGTGAACAGAGAACATGTGAACAGAGAACATAAGGACAGAGAACATGATAACAGAGAAGATTAGGACAGAAAACACGTAAACATAGAACATGTGAACAGAGAACATGTGAACAGAGAACATGTGAACAGAGAACATGGGAACAGAGAACATGTGAACAGAGAACATGGGAACAGAGAACAGGTGAACAGAGAACACGTAAACAGAGAACATGTGAACAGAGAACATGTGAACAGAGAACATGTGAACAGAGAACACGTAAACAGAGAACATGTGAACAGAGAACATGTGAACAGAGAACATGAGAACAGAGAACACGTAAACAGAGAACAGGTGAACAGAGAACATGAGAACAGAGAATATGAGGACAGAGAACATGAGGACAGAGAACATGTGAACAGAGAACATGTAAAACAGAGAACATGAGAACAGAGAACACGTAAACAAAGAAAAGGTGAACAGAGAACATGTGAACAGAGAACATGAGGACAGAGAACATTAGGACAGAGAACATGTGAACAGAGAACATGAGGACAGAGAACATGTGAACAGCGAACATGTGAACAGAGAACATGAGGACAGAGAACATGAGAACATGTGAACAGAGAACATGTAGCAGAGAACATGTGAACTGAGTACATGAGGACAGAGAACATGAGGACAGAGAACATGTGAACAGAGAACATGAGAACAGAGAACATGTGAACAGAGTACATGAGGACAGAGAACATGAGGACAGAGAACATGTGAACAGAGAACATGAGGACAGAAAACATGTGAACAGAGAACATGTGAACAGAGAACATGTGAACAGAGAACATGAGGACAGAGAACATGTGAACAGAGAACATGAGGACATAGAACATGTGAACAGAGAACATGAGAACAGAGAACATGTGAACAGAGAACATGTAGCAGAGAACATGTGAACAGAGTACATGAGGACAGAGAACATGTGAACAGAGTACATGAGGACAGAGAACATAAGGACAGAGAACATGTGAACAGAGAACATGTTAATAGGGAAATCCTTATACATATCCATACAAAAGATGATCAGTTAGATAAGGCTCGTTTAGAGCTTTTTTTTTTCTTCGAAATTGGCATGGCCCTCTTCTCGGCGTCGGCGTTTAACATTTCTATGTTAATTGTTTCTCGAAAACTATCAAATATATTCACTTCATACTTGGAATACTTGTTAATTATAAAAGGAGATACACATTTTTAAGTATTCAGAATGGCAGAAAACCAGGGAAATAAGTTTTGGCAGAGTTATGCCCCTTCTCGACATAGAATGTTCTGTGATGGTTAAGGTTGTTAATGCCCATTTAACGAAAACCATAAGATATGAGTTAAAGTAACTGTTTGCTATGAAAGCAGGACCATGTGTAAATGGGATAGGTAATTCTAAAAATATTTCAATGGGCAGATAACTCTAAAAGTAGATTTGGCTGGAATATACCGTGTGTGTTGTTGTTTTTTACTTTTTTTATTTATTATTATACTAAGGTCAGTGTTAAAGAAGTTTAATTAATTTCGACAGACCACCCACTGGATGAAGTCTTAGGAAAGACAGTTTTAAGTCAGCATCGTCTCCATCAGAATCTATTACTGTTTAAATATATATTGTTTCCCCCTTTAAAACATACATTTAAATCCCTGACATCAAATGTATGTAAACTTTACTAATTTGCAAGGTATGAGATGGTGTTATGCTATTTAATTAAGTTTTGTCAGCGTTTAGAACATGACCCCGAGACCACATGACCCCTCCCTAGACCACATGACCACTTATGTTTGTTTAGACATTGGCATGTATGCCCTCATGCGTTGTTTGAAACACGACCAGATTGTTAAGCTCTGAGTGGCTTAAAATGCATGGAGAATTTATTAGATCGGAATGGGTTGCATTGCTTTAGATTCTGTCAGACTATAGTACACTTCTTTTGAATGGTAGCATGTTAACATAACTCTAGTAAATAGTGGTAATAATTAAATCAATTATGTATTGTAGTTTAACAGAGATTAAAAATATTGGAAAAACTGTAAGCACGTGCTTTAACGCTCTGATCATGTAACGTTCTATCCATTTGCACCTGCAGTCACAATCTCTTCTTCTCTCTCGGCCTTCATATTACATTCACACTGCTATAACTTGTTTTTGACAAGTTGAACGTTCTGAATGTATTAACAAGTGTGCTTTCATAACTAATGAAATTAACGGCATCCAATTTTCATTAATTTCTTCAGTATTTATGAGCCTATAGAACATTTCAATGTTAAAGGGTTTCAGTGATTTCTATGCTTCATCTTTATTTAAGTTTTAAATATATTACTTATTCTTGTTTAATATCTTCAATTTGGACAATTGTTATGTTTTTGTTTATCTTTCTTAAAGCTCAACTCCACGGACACTGATGGCTCGCAGACAAATGCTGGGAGGTTCCGAGTGGAGACCGGCGAACGGTGTATAGAGGAGGTGAGTAGGGTATATGGGAGAAGGTAGATGGCTTGGTGATGATGACAGGACGATAGCTGGTGATAGTAATGAAGAGAAGAGGGGTTGGTGATGGTAATGATGAGGGGAAGAGAGGTGTGTGGTGGTAATGATTAGGGGAAGAGAGGTATGTGGTGGTAATGATGAGGGGAAGAGGGGTATGTGGTGGTAATGATGCGGGGAAGAGAGGTATGTGGTGTTAATGATGAGGGGAAGAGAGGTATGTGGTGGTACTGATGAGGGGAGGAGAGGTATGTGGTGGTAATGATGAGGGGAAGAGAGGTATGTGGTGGTGCTGATGTGGGGAAGAGAGGTATGTGGTTGTAATGATGCGGGGAAGAGAGGTATGTGGTGATAATGATGAGGGGAAGAGAGGTATGTGGTGGTACTGATGATGGGAGGAGAGGTATGTGGTGGTAATGATGAGGGGAAGAGAGGAATGTGGTGGTGCTGATGTGGGGAAGAGAGGTAGTTTGTGGTAATAATGATGGGAAGAGAGGTATGTGGTGGTACTGATGAGGGGAGGAGAGGTATGTGGTGGTAATGATGAGGGGAAGAGAGGTATGTAGTGGTGCTGATGTGGGGAAGAGAGGTATGTGGTTGTAATGATGTGGGGAAGAGGTATTTGGTGGTAATGATGAGGGGGGAGAGAGGTATGTGGTTTTAATGAGGGGAAGAGAGGTATGTGGTTGTAATGATGTGGGGAAGGGAGGTATGTGGTGGTAACGATAAGGGAATAGAGGTATTTGGTGGTTATGATCAGGGGAGGAGAGGTATATGGTGGTAACAATGAGGGGAAGAAAGGTATGTGGTTGTAATGATGTGGGGAAGAGAGGTATTTGGTGGTAATGATGAGGGGGAAGAGAGGTATCTGGTGGTAATGATGTGGGGAAGAGAGATGCCATCCATATTGTCATGGAATACAACAGATAAACCACTATAGTCTCATATTTTGCGTGTGTGTCTCTCTATAACAGTTTAATTGGAGGATTTCTGTTATCTGAATTGTACATTTGTTATACAGGTTTTATTAAGCTTCGTATGAATACAGTTCAGCAAAACAATCGGACTTTTCTTGCTTACTGCAACAAACAAAGTGGCTCAGTTAATTTTGTAAATGAAGAGTCTGTGTCAAAAGAGAAAAGTAAAAGAACGTGAAATAAAAACAGGTTATATTTGTTTTGTTTTTATGTTTCCACGAGGTGCTATTAAAAGTTCAAAGTTGCTTGAAAAAAAAAGATAGGGCTGTGGTTAAAATGCGTAATTTAAAATAGAAGTGTGGTAGAATTGTTCAAATTACACACCTTACCAGACCAATACGTAATGAATATTTGCTGTAATTGCATTGTGTTGTGCTGTTGGTTTGCTTGGTCGTTGTTTATCCAAGATGTATGCGGCTATGTATTATTAGATTTCTTGGATCCATACAAAATAAATTCAGAGAAATTTTCGGATGAATGACTCTAATGTAGGAAAAGTGCAGTTCATAGAGAATATACCTGTAATTTGACTTCAATGATGTTAAAATTAGAACATTTAACGCATACTCGTGTCGGATAGTTGTTTCCATCACAATCGAACAACATTAATTCACAAACACACATTCACACTCATAAATACTCTCTATCTGACTCTCCCCTTTTCTCTCTCCCTCCCTCTAGCTCTCTCCTCTCCTCCCTCTCTCTCTCTCTCTATCTCTCTCTCCCCTCTCCTCCCCTCTCTATCCCCCCTCTCTCTCCGCTCCCTGCTCTCTTTTTCCCCCTCTCTCTTTTCCTCTAAGGACCTCTCTCCCCTCTCTCTCCCTCACTATAGCCCCTTCTCTCTCTCTCTCTCCTATCTCCCTCTCCCTCTCTCTAGTTATCTCACTCTCTCTTTCTCTCGATCTCTCTTCCCCCCTCTCTTTCTCTCTATCCTTTCTCTCCCTCTCTCTAGCTACCCCCTCTCTCTATAGCACTCTTTTCCCCCCCTCTCTCTCCTCTTTCTCTCTCTGTCTCTGTTTAAATACTCACTCATTCAGAAAATATTTGTTAATGTCGAGGCCAATTCCATATGCATAAACAGTATTAAATACATAACATTTGGTTTGAGTCAGCCGATTTTAATTCCAAAGTAACAGCAAAGATAGAATGAAAATTAAGTTGAAACAAAAACTGTCCACTTTTATATCTTAAACGTCGTAAATGGGTTTCTAGAATGCAGTGCAATTATGTTATTTTTAATCGACTATTGCCATACATTCTTTAAGACGCAAAAGCCTCTTTCTAACATGCACAGAAAGTGCAAATGACCGCCAGCGTTGGTTAATTAAAAAATCACTCTGAAACTTTTGAATGAATGGTGGATTTTCTAAATCAATGGCAAGCATATAAAATACCGCTCAGAGATAGTTTTAATGGCTGAAGAACTTTGGCAAAACATATTTATATATACGAGTTTTTCTGTGTGTTTTCTAGCCATCCAGTCCCCTGAACAGCCCAATACATCTAGAGAACCCTGAATTCCAGACACGATGGTACTTCAAGTACTTTCTTGGCAAACGTAAGTACACTTCCAAATTGGCGTGTAACGGGAAAAGAATGTGTCGCTACTGGATGACGATGGGAAAAAAAGCCGCATTGCCAAATCAAGAATTTTCTTGACAAACATAAGAACTGACCTGTACAACCTTTTGCTGAGTTTGCTTACAATAAGTTTTGAAAGAATAGTTAAACTGTTGTTAATACATATTTGGGTATGTTATCTGTTCAACGTCTGTCTCAAAATGTATACAGTTTTTGCACCAATTACAACCTGATGCGGTTATCCGGCACGTTACAAAACGTACTAGCAGCACGTGACATGTAAACTTCTTTCGGTTTCGGTGCGTCATTTTGTATGGATAATGATGTCTCTCATACACATTTTAAATATCAAGACGAAAGAATACATAATTTTAATAACGGACGTTTTCCTGGGACGACGACAATTTGGGCGTATTTAAGCTGGAAGTAAGGTCAAGATCAACGCCTTTGCTGACATCTTGAAACTCATTACAGGCCTAAATATATAAAAAAAAAAACGCTAGAAATTACAAACACCTATTTCGGCTGTCTGCTTCAGCGATGCTATTAGACAAAATGTATCTCTGAGCGCCATGACGAGATGATCGCTAAAATCATGCCCTGCATGTCAAATGATTTTAGGGATGCCATAAGAACACGAGTGTGCATCGATACATAAAACAATCATGATCGAGCAACTGGGCAAAGTACCAGACGTCTGTCCATTAACGCGAAGTAACCAGACGTCTCAAGTAAGCAGGGCACAGCAAGAATAAACACTGAATCGACCCCTGCCCAACACATTAATCATTATTGTCTGTAATTTTATGCAAAGTGATTTCATGCAAAAACAGTTACAGGAAAATCATGATTTCGTATTGCTGTCAACATGTGGTACCAGTCCACAGCTTGTTCCTTACCGTTTAAACTGTTAGTTGTCAGTGAACGTATTATTTCATGTACTTTATTGCTGATATCTCAACGCTCCATCTGATGTGTTGTATTTCTTGTTATAACTGCTTTGCAAATTTGCGGAACTTCTGTTCATGCTATTCTCTTATTTGCATAATTACATCAACTGTAAATGTTTGTTTTGTTGTTTGTTTGTTTGTTGTTGTGTATTGTTTTTAAATAATAATTAACAATATTTTTTCTATAATTTCGTGTCTAATGTCGCCGTGCCAATGTGACTTTCGAGGTAATTTTTCCGGATATGTAGATGATGTGCATTTGGACATAATAGTTTTACGCTGTTTATTGTATATACTTACGTCCATGTATATAATGAACAATATTTTTCCTTCTGAATATCACTAAAGCTGTTGTATTTACATGATAAGATATTTCGACTTAATAACAGTGTTTTTTCGATTGCGTTTCTGTTATTTCGAATGAATATCATGGTTATGTCGACTGAATAACAGTGTTTTATCGATTAAATAGCACAGTTACATTAACTGATGACACTACACTAGGCTAGACTAGACTATATAGTTATAAATACCTAATAGCGAAGCTGTGTCAACTTAATAACAATGATATATCGACTGAATAACAGGGTTGTATCCACAGAATAACAGTTTTGTCGACTGAATAACAGGGTTGTATCCACAGAATAACAGTGTTTTGTCGACTGAATATTAGAGTTATAAAGACTGATTAACAGCGATATATCGACTGAATAACAGGGTTGTATCCACAGAATAACAGTGTTTTGTCGACTGAATATTAGAGTTATAAAGACTAACAGGGTTGTATCCACAGTATAACAGTGTTTTGTCGACTGAATATTAGAGTTATAAAGACTGATTAACAGCGATATATCGACTAAATGAAAGAGTTATGTCAACTGAATAATAGAGCTATACAGAGTGAACAACAGAGCTAAGTCGACTGAATAAATGTTATATTGACTGATTGTCATATCGACTGAATGACAAAGTTGTATCGACAGAATAACAGAGGTATATAGACGTTCGGCTTTTATATCCATTTGTCATGATAAGTTTGAATACTTGTATGAGCTTATCTCCCCTCCCTCCCTCCCTCCCCACCCCCCTCTCTCTCTCTCTCTCTCTCTCTCTCTCTCTCTCTCTCTCTCTCTCTTTCTCTCTCTCTAGCTCTCTTTTCCCCCTCTCTCTCTCCTCTTTCTCTCTCTGTCTCTGTTTAAATACTCACACATTCAGAAAATATGTGTTAATGTCGAAGTCAATTCCATATATATATATATATACATTTTTATATATCTTTATTATGCGCCACACCACAAAGGATATCCGAGACAGATTTATTCGTCAGACAAGGAACTCTGTGTGCCGCAATAGTCTGTTGTAATATAAAAAATAACTTCGCTATAGTTGTTAGCAAATATCGAAGATGTTCTAGTGGTTATTAACAAATATAAGGAAAGGGGGCTAGAAATGATTGAGTTATCATACAGAGGCTTAAAGTTCACAGAAACACGAACGTTTCACATTTGTATATTTATTGCAGACTTCAAACATGAGAAATATATTATACATGGCGGTAGATTTCTATATTTTTATACCATATTGAGAAATATGTTCCTTATGCATGGTGGCAGATTTCTATATTTATATACCTTGTTGAAAAAATATATTCCTTGTACATGGTGATAAATTTCTAGATGCGTCTCGTTTTTTGACGTGAAGGTTTGACAGGTGTTTTTGTTGTTGTGTTGTTTTGTCACGTTTGATTTGTATCAAAAATAATGGCTTTTTGGAGAGAAGAATCAGAAATGATGAGAAAACGGAATAATATCGGAAAATCTACACTTTCTCTTTAGGTTCAGTTATAGTTGCTTATCGTGTAGAATAAACAGTAAGTACAATATCTCAACATAATCTTGAGTTGATGAAGTATTTTTTAAAAGGACGTTGGAAAACATTACGCAGCGTAAATGATCAGTTGATTCCGTGGTAGTCAAATATGTTTCACATTTTTACATGAATAAAATGTTCACATTCAGAACTATTGTGGCATTAAAGCTATAATACACTCCCTTGAAACAATTTAATTGGTACAAAACATTTCAAAAGGAAGAATATTGCGTCGAAGACTCTCTGAATCAATAACAATTAATCTCTCCCGAAGCCTGACATAATCCAAATACACGGTTAAAACCTATTTAAAAGAAGTCACAATCATAACGTGGGTTATGCTGAAATTCCAATTAAACTTTGTACCAGTAGAAAAGATAAAACGATTCTATTACTAGTGACTCGGCCGGTCGAGGAATCTACAATCATACTAGTGTCCCTGTCTCGAATCATGTTTTATCAACAGATTTTTTATTACACGGCACCGTCAGAATTGTGGTCGTATTTGCGAAGCTTAGCAAATAATTGGTGGAAGAAGATGCCAAACATATTTCTGGGTAGAACCACTGTTTTGCCGAAGGTAACACGACGTGTCTGCAATTGTTTTTATGATTTGTAATTGCCAGGTCATTTTATAATACACACTGGTTTTCATTTTGAATGTTTTTCTTGTAAAGTTATAATGAGATTGCTTTGAATTGAAAGTTATTTGCAGAGTTCAAAATCTTTTTTGGTAATGGTGGTATCCAATTGTTTGCTTATACTTAAAACATGCAACATCGGACCCTTATTCTTGATCATATACTGCATAAACTTATACTGTTAAGTAAGGACGGTTTATAACACTTAACTGTGCATAATTGTGCCATTGTAATGCAACGAACACAAACATTTGGATACTGCTAACTTTTGACAGGATTGTTAATCAAATTCTTAGTGTGACAAAACATATCCAATATCGTCAACAGTTCATATCGGAACAATCATGATGGATATTAGGTAGCAACACTAAAAGGATTGGAATGGCGGATTGAAATTTTTCATTTGATATTTCCCGGTTTCCATGGTACCTCACAGTAGTGAGTCCCGGACGGACGAAATCATTACTGTGAAAAAAGTAGTCCAAGTGATTTGCGTTCTCTCGTGATTTTATCAAGAAACCAAAAAGTTGTCTTAGAAAAATCATAGCAGATTAAACATATTTGGTCTCTTTATCACAGAAAGCTCATCTATCTTATCTGAAGAAACACCATCCCGTTTTTTCCAAAGAGATTTGAAATCATGAGTTTTAAATACGGCTGAAATTGATTTTGTGAATCCAAATACGTCCTTTAATTTAATTTTGTTTTTCGTGCCCTAAATTGATGCGCGTTTGTCGTAAAATTGCAATGTTCCTAAATGTCAAGCCATGATAGCAAAATAAAGTTTAAAATATAATTAAAGAGTGACTTGGCCAAAGTTGGTCAAATTTGCATTTCTTGTTTTAATTTTGTGTTCAAAATTCCAAACGGTTTGAACTACAATTAAGAATGGAATAAAATATTACCTCTGATCATTATATCATATTCCAACATGCTGTCTTTCAAACACTTTGGTGGTGCCTTTAGTTTGACAGTATTAAACTCGTTGCTACGACTTTCAACTACTATTTTTTAATTATTTTTAGCTCAACATCTTCGGGTTGAGCATATATCATATGTACACGTTAATCATAAACAATACGCTGAACACGTTAATCATAAACAATACGCTGAACACTATAATCATAAACAATACGTTGAACACGTTAATCATAAACAATACGCTAAACACGTTAATCATAAACAATACGCTGAACACGTTAATCATAAACAATACGCTGAACACGTTAATCATAAACAATAAGCTGATTGGCTTGAAGGTGAGTCAATGATTTAAATAAATATAAAGTTTGGTTCTATGCGTGTCTCTATGGTTCACGTGCATGTATCATGTTCGTGTCATGACTAAATACTTGGATTTTAAAGTATTTTGTATCAGGACTTGAATGAAAATATGCTTGTTGTTTGTAAACGATCTAGCGTTATTAATACTTAAAATGTCTTTTCCTATAGATTTCAACAAAGTTACTAAGGGTAGACGTTTTCATTGTCATGGACTTTTGTTTTCGATGACTAACATGAGCATAACAGTGTTTTGAGAACATTTTTTTAATAATGCGTTAACTCATTCAAACAGGTATTTGTGATGATATTCAAAATCCGTGAAATCATAAATCCGCGATTTTGTTATTCATGAAGTAAATTATTTTATTTTATTTTATTCATTATTATTTTTAGAATTCCAGTTCGCAAGTTGTATATTTTGTTCAATATATGCTTTTCGATTTCACAAGTGCTCAGGGGCGGCCGTGGCTGAGACACCGAGTCGCCGACAATACTTTAATTTCGCTTTCTGACACTTCGACAGCGTCATGTTGGGAGATTTTTTAGCTGGCCTGCGGTTTGCCGACGATCCAACTAGATATGCATGAGGTCTCATACACCAAGAATAACCGGACGTCTCTACTATGCGATGTATTTCGATGCATTTATACAAACGTACCCATAATAAGTTTACTCAATTTCGTTTGTTTTCTCGAGAAGACCTACGATAGACAATGTTTGAGAGTTATTTATGTTTACCATTTCAGTCCACCAGAACTATGTGGGTATCGACGCAGACAAGGACTACTTCCTGTTGTCAGTGGTGGTGACTGACGCCAACAATCACAACATTCCCCAATACAGAGCCATATTGTGGACTAAAGCGGTAGGGAAACAAAGACTAGTGATCCTTGGGTGGGGCAGGACCTGTTAAAACTGCACAACAAACCCACACACAAATTAAATATTCAATATCATTCAATTATATTTGTTTTGCTGATTTTAAGGAAAAAGCAACACATTGCAAAAATAGGCAAGCACCTTAGGTTACGTAACTATTAAAACTGGTCAGATGACTAAAATCTTACGTTATGGAATGAAGTTTGAGAAAATGTGTAAATACTCGATACTTTATTAATCTTCCAAACACTACAATTTTAAAGGTTAACGCTTAAAAATAATGGGGTTTATCCGTCAATACTTACGTTTATGATACAAAAAGTGTTTATGTTTCCGGCGGCAAGGCGTCATAGCCTCTATGTCTTAGTATGGTTCATGAATGTTCCTTTGACAACTTATATGTCAACAAAAGTTTAAATGCGTATCTTTGAGTAACGATCATTGACGCTGCTAAACTTGTTTTATTACATTCATCAGGACTCGGCGCCTGTGGCTGAGTTGTAGAGTTGCCGACTTGCAACTGCTCTAACAGCTCTGACCGCGTTGCTAAGAATCCTAGTGGGCGGTGGATGTGTTTGGTAAGGTCTTCCAACTGACCCGCAATGTGCCGATAGTTCTTCTATTCCAGTTTACAAGTATACATTTGTCTAGGGTCTTACTGTACCAAAATAGCTGTGTTGAACCGGAATTTTCACAACTACGAATATGTCACATGTGTAAAGAATCCGTACGAATTCCTCGCAACCTGTGTGACAAATACGTACGAATATGTCACACATTTGTGAAAAAACAGTTCAGAACCCATACCCCCATTGAAGAAAATACGAATTTATCACATGTCTTAAAAGGTGGAAAGACATTTGCTAAAATTTTGTTCATACGAAATATCACACATTTTTACCATTTGTTTATGACACTGAGGCGGAGCAATGAGGGCGTTTTGGCCTTCTCTAAGAGAGGGGAAGATCTCGTCGCCTGTGCCGTCCGTGGCTCACTCAATCTGGATGGGCAAACTTATTATGTTTTACACGTTCGTGTGCTTTTGCATGCAACATTTTCTAGTTGATTGGTGGGTCGTTACTTCACCAAGGCAACTTGTAATTGTGTGTTCATAATGAGATTCTGTTGGGGAAAGTGTGAGGTTGGTGCACCCTAGAACCTGGTTTAAACCCCAAGTGGTAAATTGTTTTTGCCACTGACCGTTCCCAGGCGATTACCCCTCTTGTTCTCATTTTCATGAAATGTTTGTGGTGTCTGTTCTGAAAAGGATCATTTTGCAAATCATGCTCTCTTTTCCTCTCATATGGTGATAGGAAGTGATTAGTCTAAAGTTTAGTTATCCCTCTTCTTGCAAAGAAAGCTTGTCTGGATAACAACTCTAAACACTAGATTTTATTGAGCAGAGTGCAGTAATAACAACATTATGTCTGGTTGGTCGTCTTGTTGATTTTATAAAAGACACTTTGTACAAGAAAAATGATGTTCTACAGACGGTTTATCAGTGAAATGTTTTATTTCAATTTCAGTTTATTAACATATGATTGAGAGACTGGTTATTGAGACATGTAATTAAGAGACTGGTTATTGAGACATGTAATTAAGAGACTGGTTATTGAGACATGTAATTAAGAGACTGGTTATTAAGACATGTAATTAAGAAATTGGTAATTGAGACATGTAATTAAAAGACTGGTTATTGAGACATGTAATTAAGAGACTGGTTATTGAGACATGTAATTAAGAGACTGGTTATTGAGACATGTAATTAAGAGACTGGTTATTGAGACATGTAATTAAGAGACTGGTTATTGAGACATGTAATTAAGAGACTGGTTATTGAGACATGTAATTAAGAGACTGGTTATTGAGACATGTAATTAAAAGACTGGTTATTGAGACATGTAATTAACTGGTTATTGAGACATGTAATTAAGAGACTGGTTATTGAGACATGTAATTAAGAGACTGGTTATTAAGACATGTAATTAAGAGACTGGTTATTGAGACATGTAATTAAGAAATTGGTAATTGAGACATGTGATTAAAAGATTGGTTATTGAGACATGTAATTAAGAAATTGGTAATTGAGACATGTGATTAAAAGACTGGTTATTGAGACATGTAATTAAGAAATTGGTAATTGAGACATGTGATTAAAAGACTGGTTATTGAGACATGTAATTAAGAGACTGGTTTTTGAGACATGTAATTGAGAGACTGGTTTTTGAGACATGTAATTAAGAAATTGGTAATTGAGACATGTAATTAAGAGACTGGTTTTTGAGACATGTAATTAAGAAATTGGTAAATGAGACATGTAATTAAAAGACTGGTTTTTGAGACATGTAATTAAGAAATTGGTCATTGAGACATGTAATTGAGAGACGAGTTATAGAAATATGTTTTATGCTCCAGAGCTCTACCTTGTGATGACAAAAATGTGTCTTCGCCTCTGTTTTTTGTTTTGATGTTTTTATTTTGTATGCGTGTTCTTCAGTAACAGTATATGAGTACATGACTGAAAACCGAACATTTTGAAATCGCGTAAAAATCCCGGAATACCTAACAGATCGTATACAGTGTTTGAAGTAAACTTGTTATTTGTCGATAAACGCTAAAAATAGCGAAAGCTTTCTGGCATATTTTATTTTATTAAATAATAAATTGTAACTTATCATAAATTATCTAATCTAATACTTTAATGCATTTTAATTTAAATAAGAAGTATTTTTTTAAGGGAAACATTAATTTCATATTGATGTTTAAATTATAGACTTATAAAACTATTCAAAATAATATGTATATTAATATATACAGATTACTCCGTCCCGTATAGAAAATATAATTTGAAAATTAAAGTAATTATTATGTGTGAAATATTAGTACGAATTCCTCACAGATTTATGACTAAAGTTGTGAAAAATACGTACGTACCAACAGGTGTCTCAAAAAAGGGGTTCGAAAAATTCACAACACCTACTTGTGACAAAGTCGTACGAATATGCCAGACATGTGACATATTCGTATGTGTGAAAATCCAGTTGAACATAGCTGGACGTCGTTATTATGACTGTACTTGTCTCGCCGCAAGGTACTTAAAAATGGATGTAAATTGTATCCTAACCAACCATATACCTCGTTATGGCTTCATGCGTTACCTTGTACTTGTGAATTGTATAACATTGGCAGGGGCGGATCCAGAGGGGGGCCGAAGGGGCCGCGCCCCCCCCCCCTTTTTTTTAGACGACCAACAAAAAAAAGTATTTTGCCCTTTAAAGTGAGCAAATAGATAAGGAAAGTATGCCCCACAGATGCTTGGAAATCGCATCTCAGCGCATCTAGAATTCAAAATTTTATGGGGAGCCCCCTCCAGACCCCCTGCCGCGGTTTTCGCGCCTGCGGCGCGATCAGCTCCGGCCTGCGGCCGAAAGTTACTCCCTCGGCCCCCCCCCCCTATTCTGAAATCCTGGATCCGCCCCTGATTGGTGCCTTATTTATTTTTCAGGGTGCAAAAAAGATCTCGCTTTCATATAGCCCAAACAGACAACAAACAGTAAAAGGTATACTGAATCACCTCGACGTGGACAAACTTGAAAAGGGTCCCAAAGAAATATTTAATCCAGAGATACAGAAAGAAATATTGGTTCTAGAAGAACAAGAAGTACGTAGCAAACTACCTCAATTCTTGTATCTTGTCCGAATATTCTGTCATTCTAAGAAATAATTGTTTAAAGAAACTCCATTTAATATCTTAATTATCTGTTAATAGCTTTAATATCACGTGCTCGACTTGCGCACGTTGTAAACACGTAATATTTCTAGTACGAGAATAATGAGACATTATATTTATTTATAGAACCATTTACGACTATATTAATATACTTTAATGTCCCGTATTCTCTACTTGCAGCATAATTCTCGTAGCAAAATTGCAGCAAATATGAACCCAATCCGATATAAAACTACTTTATTTGTAAATTTATATATTCCTCAATATATTTATGAACTTTGATTTTGGAGGTTATTGACAGGATTTTTGTTTTATTTCATTTTCCGTGATTTTCTTTTTTCATCAGTTTAAAGAAATTAATTTATACCAAAATACCAGTTTACTAAGCATGTCATATTAGGTCGCTAAAGTAATTACCCGTCTAGTTGGTGTTTTGAGTTTTGATGTTTATCTTGGTCTCAGTAATTGGGGTTTAGATTCCAGATAGGTTTGATATCACCAGATTGGCTTCAAAATGTGTCAAAAAGCAGATGATGAAAAGTGAATAACCAAAATATAAAGGAAAGGGGAAGAATTAATTTAAATATTATATACGTATTTTGCTTAACGTACCTTGATCTGAATGAGGTTTTTTTCAGGGTTCTGTAAACTTCAAGTTTGGAGTTTTGTATGCCAAAGAAGGACAAACGTCAGACGATGATTTCTTCTGTAATGGTAAGGAATAAGTTTCTGTGATGATTTCTTCTGTAATGGTAAGGAATAAATTTCTTTGATGATTTCTTCTGAAATGGTAAGGAATAAGTTTCTTTGATGATTTCTTCTGTAATGGTAAGGAATAAGTTTCTTTGATGATTTCTTCTGAAATGGTAAGGAATAAGTTTCTTTGATGATTTCTTCTGTAATGGTAAGGAATAAGTTTCTGTGATGATATCTTTGTAATGGCAAGAAATAAGTTTCTGTGACGATTTCTTCTGTAATGGTAAGGAATAAGTTTCTTTGATGATTTCTTCTGTAATGGTAAGTAAAAAGTTTCTTTGATGATTTCTTCTGAAATGGTAAGGAATAAGTTTCTTTGATGATTTCTTCTGTAATGGTAAGGAATAAGTTTCTTTGATGATTTCTTCTGTAATGGTAAGGAATAAGTTTCTTTGATGATTTCTTCTGAAATGGCAAGAAATAAGTTTCTGTGACGATTTCTTCTGTAATGGTAAGGAATAAGTTTCTTTGATGATTTCTTCTGTAATGGTAAGGAATAAGTTTCTGTGATGATTTCTTCTGTAATGGTAAGGAATAAGTTTCTTTGATGATTTCTTCTGAAATGGTAAGGAATAAGTTTCTTTGATGATTTCTTCTGAAATGGTAAGGAATAAGTTTCTGTGATGATTTCTTCTGTAATGGTAAGGAATAAGTTTCTGTGATGGTTTCTTCTGAAATGGTAAGGAATAAGTTTCTGTGATGATTTCTTCTGTAATGGTAAGGAATAAGATTCTGTGATGATTTCTTCTGTAATGGTAAGGAATAAGATTCTGTGATGGTTTCTTCTGTAATGGTAAGGAATAAGTTTCTGTGATGATTTCTTCTGTAATGGTAAGGAATAAGTTTCTGTGATGATTTCTTCTGAAATGGTAAGAAATAAGTTTCTGTGATGATTTCTTCTGTAATGGTAAGGAATAAGTTTCTGTGATGATTTCTTCTGTAATGGTAAGGAATAAGTTTCTGTGATGATTTCTTCTGTAATGGTAAGAAATAAGTTTCTGTGATGATTTCTTCTGTAATGGTAAGGAATAAGATTCTGTGATGATTTCTTCTGTAATGGTAAGGAATAAGTTTCTGTGATGATTTCTTCTGTAATGGTAAGGAATAAGTTTCTTTGATGATTTCTTCTGTAATGGTAAGGAATAAGTTTCTTTGATGATTTCTCCTGAAATGGTAAGGAATAAGTTTCTGTGATGATTTCTTCTGTAATGGTAAGGAATAAGTTTCTGTGATGATTTCTTCTGAAATGGTAAGAAATAAGTTTATATGATGATTTCTTCTGAAATGGTAAGGAATAAGTTTCTGTTTTACATGTTTAACTAGAAAGAAAGTGTTCTAATTATTTGAACACCGTTGTCAAGTCTACGAAATCGCCTTCATGTTGACTTTTTAGATGTCTGTCAAGCAATGCCTTTTTGTCACAAAATAAATGTATATATATATATATATATATATATATATATATATATATATATATATATATATATATAAGCATTTAATATAATGACCTCTTACTTTCCCTTCAGTAGTTTCTTTGATATATTATTGATATTAATAATCATAATTAAGTTATGACAGGTTAGACCAATAGGATGCAAGACATCTATGTGACAGATTATAAAAACGAGTTTCTTTAAAACTATTATTTACTAATATACTTTTATATTGGTATACCCTGCAAATTTTCAGAAAAAGGAAGTGCCCAATTTGAAACATTCGTGTCTCTACTTGGGGAGAAGGTGCGGCTCAAGGGTTGGGAGAAATTTAAAGCAGGTCTAGATGTGAAAAGTAAGTGTAATTAAATTTGTTAATATTCAAACCACAAAAGTGCAGTGCATTTTATTGGCTTCTAGTATTAAATAAGATTCGCTCATACGTATGCTTACTTAGCCTGAAAGCTGGAAGCAGAAGTTCTGTGGCCAGATCTAAGAATTAGATTTGAATAACCATAGTTAATTCAGTCGTACTTTACAGTTACCATCAAACGTCAAAGCTAAAATCTACATTGAGATTGTTGTATGCACTAAGTCAAAACCAAGCCTGTAAAGTTTTATCAAATAACCGATCTTGCAAATAATAATTAGTTAGTCGATTACCACAGTTTTATAGAAAATGCTTATTACATTTTTATAAACAAAAATGTAGTTAATTACAAATGGCAGCATGCATTCTTATGGAGGGAATAACAAATGGATAAACTGATTCAAAACAATAAAACTGCATTCCCGTGTGACAAGTATATACAATATTAAATATATGGACTTCAATAATAAAATGATGCCGCTGTGGCCAATGAGTAATGTCGTGGGTTCGAGTATCGCTTGGGGAGAGAAGGTGTGCAGGGCTTTCAGCTGGCCGCAGGTGCCTCGGTGATTTTACTCAGACATTACCTGGGGTCTATCTACATAAATAATAGCTAAACGTCACTATAATGACCATAATCTTGTCGCTGCGATTTATTTTACGATAAAAACTTAACCATATCTTACAATGTACTATTTTGATTCCAATCTTCTAGCCAACACGACGGGAACTGAATCAGTCTACACAGTGTACGAAGGCCACGAAATCATGTTTCACATATCCACCCTCCTGCCATACTCAACAGAAAACAAACAACAGGTAGGGTGTCGTCACTCTAAAACTGTTAATCGCAAAAGATCGGCATTGGCAAGTAGTGTAGATCCAGGTTATTAAGGCCCACAGATCAGAATCTGCACTCTCTGCTGCAAGGCTTCAAGCGATTGGTAGTGTTGCCTCTGCTTTAATTTGTCACATATGTTTATTATATGTATGCTGTATTGTTTAGGACAAAACGTGGCGTGATAAGGGTAACTTCTAGGATAACAGGAGAACTTTCCACCAACGATCAAGTGTTAAATCTTCCCCCGAACCCTTGTCACTTTTATGTCACATTGCCGTTGCCAGGCACGTTGCTTTGCCTCATCCAAAACAGTTTTAATGGTCTGTGGTTTGAAATTACATACTGAACTAAAACAGGTTCGTCGATAAAATAAAAAAGCTGTAAAAATAAAAAGAGGAAAAACAAAATGTGAAACATTAAATTAAAAAAAAAATTGTAGGACTCGGAACTCCTTGGTTAAATGTCCTTTGTTATACTGACTGCGGTTCGAGTCCCGGTCGGGGCAAGAACTTTCATGTGAGTAGATCCTCCAGCTCACATGCGGTTCGAGTCCCGGTCGGGCCAATGACTTTCATGTGAGTAGATCCTCCAGCTCACATGCGGTTCGAGTCCCGGTCGGGGCAAGAACTTTCATGTGAGTAGATCCTCCAGCTCACATGCGGTTCGAGTCCCGGTCGGGGCAAGAACTTTCATGTGAGTAGATCCTCCAGCTCACATGCGGTTCGCCAATGGTTCTCCCAAACACACATGTCTGGGTTCTTCCTTCAATAATTAGCCAAACGGCTTCAACAATAATGTTGTGATTTAATATTTAAAAAAAAGAAAGAAAAAGAAGCAAAAACAGACCATTTGGATTGAGGCCGAACCCCATGAGGGTCAATCGCTATTGTTTTAGTAATTTGCTTCTTATTAGCAATTGTTTTACCTGGAGATATTATGGTTTTAAATTATTCAGATGAGGACAACGTCGCGTACAATTGACATTTTTATCACATGATTTCCCTTGTTTTCCATTCAAAACGCTCATTACATATAGTGTTATATTACACTAGTGTAATATCAATCTCCCATGCAGAGTTGTCGTTCGTTCCTCTCTCAGACACCTCTGCAATGGGCTCACGTCAAGATTTTTGACGGAAATTTTAAAGTGTTATTTTAAGGATATTTTCAAATTAAAATAATACTTCTACATAAAATGAATAAACATCTACTAAAAAGACATATATTGAAGTAAATTATTAAAGATATTTAATTAATTCAAGCGCACTATTTTTGGATGAATAACTTAGTGATATTAATGCGCATTTGTAAATAAACATGGACGTGATCCACGAGGCAGTCACGTGGATCGAAAGTAGTCCCGACATTAAGTGAGCCAATAACAGAGGTGAATGTATGAGCCGATGGTAGAGAGTGGTGTAATATAGCTTTTTTTGGACTGATGACGTCATCGACCTTATCATAATGCAGATCGTAGTTCTGCCACTATTTCACCAAGTATTGTTGTTAACATTTCGTAAAATTGTATATTGGTGATTAAAATCATGTGATAAAAAGAACCCGACAATCGTCATTCAATACATTTATGTTAAACATTAATTTATATGCAAATATAAACATCAATACAAACATGTACAGAACTCGTCCCGGAAAACTGATAGTAAGCTGCCCATAGGCTCGCTTAATACTATCACTTTTCCTGAACTCGTTAAATAAATGTTTGTATTAAATGACAACTGTGCCAGTTCCTCTGTAAACGCCGCGAACTTGTAAATGAATCTGAGTGCTGCTTCATCGAAAGTCCCAGGACTTATTTGTGGTCAAAAACACCATGAAATAGTTTATTAGTTGCCTTTTTAAAAATTTCACTATTGTATGTTATTGACTTTATATATATTTTTCTTTGCTTTATTTTATCTCACTCCGATTGGTGTTGTTGTTGTTTTTTCAGGTGGAACGAAAGCGACATATAGGCAACGACATTGTAAATATCATATTCTGGGAAACTGACAGTGATGCGCCGCCTTCCTTCAAACCAAGCATGATGAAAACCAGATTCACTCGTATCCTTGGCTTTTGTTTCGCCACAACACGTTTCTTGTATATAAGGACAAGAATTCTATTTTGTTACCATAGCAACAGCGGTTTTGGTATGAAAGGTTCATGGGGAAAATTACGATTGATGACACAAAACTGGGGTGGGTTTTTATCAAGTGGAAACTACGATAACTGGGATTTCTTTTTTCTCGGGAATTTCGTAGATGTTTTTTTTATGAAGATTGTAAATTCTACCAGCAGAATTATCGGGTGAATGGCTGTCAATACATCTGAAGTTATTAAGTTAAAAGTTATAATACTCTTATAACATTATTTGGACAAACACAAGCCTGTGGAATTAGATATTTTTATTTTGAGATTCACATTTGATAAGAATAATTTTGAGAATCGCATTGAATATAAATCTACCTATGTATAAAGACATACTTGTAAACAACAATAAAACGAGTTCACCGAAGTATAGATAAACTTGTGCTCTGGCTCCTTTCCATTAGGTGATTTTGTAAAACATTTCTTGTTTACAGCAAACGTAAAATGAACGTATAAAACGGCAAAATAGAATTGAGCAGCTACTCGGGTAGTGTATTTGTTGATTGAAGATAACAAATTGTGAAAGTGTTGT
Source organism: Sinonovacula constricta (assembly GCA_007844125.1). Lineage (NCBI taxonomy): Eukaryota > Metazoa > Mollusca > Bivalvia > Cardiida > Solecurtidae > Sinonovacula > Sinonovacula constricta. The sequence goes on from CM017572.1 coordinate 18,693,825, forward strand.
TACATACATAACGATTTATAGAAATTTTACTTTTAGTAATTTTTTTTGAAGTTTTGTTATTAGTGGAGTAATGACAAGTTCTGCAATGAATACAAAACATCATTAATACAATGATTGTTACTAATGATTAATACTAACTCCAGTGAAATAATAAACAACGCTACAAAACATTTCCTAACAATAAATATAGAATACAGAAGACTGACCAAAGCAATAGCGAATGGTTTCCCCATTGGATAGACTTTGATCCATATAAACTGACAAACGCCAGTTGAAACCCAGCATAATCATTAAAAAGGTCATACTGAGATCTGTATGTAAACAGTGTGCCGTTCTTAGCGTATAATACAAGGTCTCGGTTGAACAGTTACTATAGCATTGGGTTTGTCATACAAGGCATTCCGAGCTCGAAACGTATCATTTGTTTAAAAACGTTTAAAAGAAAGACATGTCTTTTTAAAGTTATTTCTTTAACGTATATCAGATATATTTGCTGTGGTCACATATAGCAAAGAAACACGAAAATATAAGTAAGTTATATTCCATCATCACACAACTGTCACCATGAATCTAGCTGCTGCTTCATCAAAAGTCAACAGAGATATTTGTGGTCAAAACACCATTAAAATGTCACAATTGTGTTTCAGTAAACGTACTAGGACACTAATTTGCCTTAAAACCATATATGAATTTAGAAGTAGTGTATCGGTGCTAGGGCTGATCAACAATTAATCCATAGATGATTGATGGAACGGCCCCATGATCCACACCGTATGCATCGCCAGTCAGTATTGTAACTAAAATGAATACGATTATTTCCAATTCACTTGTGTTTCCTACAAACGGTACCAAACATATAAAGATGCAAATTCATTTTCCTGACTCTATAAATAGCACAGACACTTTAATCCGACATAAAGGCCGGAGTCAAGTTTATGGTGTGGCCTAATAGGGGTTTGTAATGTAGTGCCGTTGTTCAAACTGCTCCTTATTATACATTTGGCCAAAACTTCACTAAAGTGTTTAAATGCGATACTTAAAACAAAGGAAGATGCTGGCACCGTCCACTTACTTAAAAAAATGAAATTAAACGAATCTGTCGTACCCATGATAAATATAGTCCTTGCCTTGATTAATTTGCACTCAGACCAAGCCCTGCCTTCGATTCCTGTCTAGATGCCTCTCTAACAAGCTCTGTAATGAGATCTTGCTTAAACCGACACCGTGTATAAATTACACCACACAACACACAAACCACTGTCGTTTTGTGAAAATTTGTGTCTGAAAACAAATTACCGCTCCCCTTCCAATTTTCAGACTTAATGTATTCTCCCAAGAATCCGTGCCACTGTTTGGACCTCCTCTACCATCGCCGCCAGAGTTCAACAACTTAGAGGAGTTTAGAGATTTTCTGTTGGTGAAACGTGAGTCTTCAACCTTTACGATGAGTCCATTTTATGATTAATTACTTCAACAAATCAATGATTGTATATCTATTTATATCAAATAAACCACCAATCTGTATTTCAGCATGTCCAATAACTCACAAAGGACGAGCAGTGCCTAATGGTTTGCGACTCTTCAGTCCCACGCCGCGGGAGTTCGAATCCCTGTCGGGGACGAGAACTTTCACGAGGGGAGATCTTCCATCTGATCTGCGTTGCTTAGGTGGTTCTACCCAGACAATTGTCTAAGGTCTACCTCAACCAATTAGTGCAGGTTGTCGTCAATATGGCTATAATTGGGTCTTTTTGCGATGTATCTTTTAATAAAACAAAAGGGTTTATTTAAACGGCAAGGTAGCGAATATGTTGAATATGATAAAACATATGGAGGGGTTAAACTTTGGTAAGGGGATGAGGAGCTACAAGCTACAATGCCGATAATGATCAACAGGAGGAGGGGGCGGAGGAGAAGATGAAGAAAGATGATAATGAGGATAAGTTTTCTGCATAGAACTGGTTCTCACTATTTCAGGATTTCAACATGTCCATCATATCAATGGAGACGCGTCGAAAGACATATTTAAATATTCAGTAATTCTGAGACTAATTCATTTAGACGTTTTGTCGTCAACATAGAGGTCCTGTGCAATTTACCAAAAACAGAAACAAATGAAACCAAACAAACGAATGTCAAGCATTGTTACAATTATTATCAATACAATGGAATGTAATACAGTACACTTTTCTTTAGGGGTACTTTACCAGCGCTCTTTAGTCCGTCCCCCTCGATATACATCTCATGAATACAATTATTCAAATATTTACTTTCCAAGAACAGACGTGGAATTGGGAAATAATCTACATGTACTCTACAAAAATTGATCGTCTGTTTTACGGCAGATAAGTATTTGGTCGCACCCTGTCTGGCTTTTTACAGATCATGTTAAACTCTGGATGTTTTATTTCATTAAATATGCGGCTGCGTCTGATGCACATTACCAAGTGTTTTTCCCTGTGATATATCTTTATGGCGTGTAAACAGACAAGGGAATAATCTAGTTTCTAGATATTGGTCGTCTCTTTTGTGATATTATTAAGTTTGCGTTTGCATTATGTCCAATACTCGGCTCGTTATTACAATTCATGTTGAACCGTACACGTTTTATGTCAACAATGCGAGAAAATTCTGAAAATTTCCATTTATGATGTCTGCTTACAAACTTTAAAACAGGCAATGCTGTATGAAAAAAAAAGAACAGGCGACATATATTCCAATAAAACATTTATTCAAAATATCAACTCTCAGCTGTATTTTAATATACGTTAGTTAAGGATTATCTACGTTACCATTAGGAACTTTAGTGGAATTGAATACTGACGAATATTCTGACGAAGATGTACAAAATCTCATTCGTACTCATACGTAAATATAAGAGAAACGACCTTTGTCAAGAATATTTGTTTAAACAGAATGCGACTGCCTATTTTGTACTCACATTTTCCCAGCATAATATCATCTTTTATTATTGTTGGGCTATACATTAAGATGTCGCACAGTGCGGATGGTTTCTGAAAATGTGCATCTTGTTTAGTTTCCATACGAAGATTCGAAATACCCTTTTTATAAATACAATGTATACATCTCATGCAATTAAGTATTTACCAATCGCTTAAGATTATTGTGATAAACTCTGGAAATGATTTAGTTTCTAGACGCGGACTGAAATTGGTCGTATGTTTGATGATAAATAAGTGTTTTTGTTGGATCCGGTCTGGTTGTTGTAATTACAATTGAACTATATAATAGTTTTCACCTTATTTGTAACTCCCCAGTCCCTCACTGCGTGAGTTCGAGTCTCTGTCAGAGCAAAAACCTTTGTGTGACGAATAACAAATATGTCACTTAAGGTACATTGTCCAATATATAGACGTTTAAAGTGTTTTGATGAAGTGGATGTTTCTTTGCGCTGACCTCATATAACTAGGTACTGCTGCGATAATACTTCATGTTACGTATGCTTCGAATGGTGGGTTGCTGTCACATTGCTCAGTTATTCAGTTCCAATCAATCACAAAAATAAATCTTTACTAAAAAATTACAAATGAACTCTATTCCAGTGATCAACGGAGAGAAAGCAGCAGTCAATAACCCAGTGTTCGCACAGAAACGTGAACGGACATTGGAAATGTTGATCAAGAATATTTACCTGGAGTTCGTCCCGGAGGTGAGGCTCTTAATTTTGTCCATGTCAGCTACCACAGGGGCGATATACTTATATTAAAGTTATTTCCGCGTCCAATTGGCTGAAATAGTTATGTTGGGACTACATTCCTAAAACACACCTCAATTCTTATTATTCCTATATTTTTTTCATTTTTGTCGCATCAAACGATCATGTCATTTTGCGACTTGCTGCTGTAATAATCACTTCAGATTGTAAAATTGTATGTCTTCCTTTGGCGTGAAACATGTCGTATGTCCTCCATGGGTGTGAAACTTGGCGTATGTCCTCCATGGGTGTGAAACATGTCGTATGTCTTCTTTTGGTTTGAAACATGGCGTGTGTCTTACATGTGTGTGAAACTTGGTGTATCTCCTATATTGGTGAAACTTGGTGTATGTCCTCCATGGGTGTGAAACTTGGCGTATGTCCTCCATGGCTGTGAAACTTAGCTTATGTTCTCCATGGCTGTAAAACTTGGCGTATGTCCTCCATGGCTGTAAAACTTGTCGTATATCCAATATTGGTGTGGAACTTGGCGTATGTCCTCCGTGGGTGTGAAACATGACGTATATCCAATATTTGTGTGGAACTTGTCGTATGTCCTCCATGGCTGTGAAACTTGGCTATGGCCTCCATGCGTGTGAAACTTGGTGTATATCCAATATTTGTGTGAAACTTGGCGTATGTCTTCCATGGCTGTGAAACTTGGCGTATGTCCAATTTTGGTCTGAAACTTTGCGTATGTCTTCCATGGCTGTGAAACTTGGCGTATTTCCAATATTGGTGTGAAACATGGCGTATGTCCTCCATTGGTGTAAAACTTGGCGTATGTCCTATATTAGTGTGAAACTTGGCGTTTGTCCTCCATTGGTATGAAACTTGGCGTATGTCCTTCATTGGTGTGAAACTTGGCATATGTCCTCCAGTGGTGTGAAACTTGACGTATGTCCTTAATTGGTGTGAAACTTGGCGTATGTTCTCCATTGGTGTGAAACTTGACGTATGTCCTTAATTGGTGTAAAACTTGGCGTATGTCCTCCATTGGTGTGAAACTTGGCGTATGTCCTCCAGTGGTGTGAATTTTGGCGTATGTCCTTCATTGGTGTGAAACTTGGCGTATGTCCTCCAGTGGTGTGAAACTTGACGTATGTCCTTAATTGGTGTGAAACTTGGCGTATGTCCTTCATTGGTGTGAAACTTGGCGTATGTCCTCCAGTGGTGTGAAACTTGGCGTTTGTCCTCCATTGGTGTAAATTTTGGCGTGTGTCAAGTATTGGTGTGAAACTTGGCGTATGTCCTTCATTGGTGTGAAACTTGGCGTATGTCCTCCATGGCTGTGAAACTTGGCGTATGTCCTCCAGTGGCGTAAAACTTTGTCCTCCTAATAATCATGCTTACCGACATAATCATGTTCGATCGTTTCAAGTTAGAGATTATTAGATATATGACCCTGGTTTGATTAAAAGATTGGTGCATGTGCATGCAGGTTAAATTTGGGCATGTACATGCTATTAAGCTTACATCATATTGCCAGGAACTTGAATTTTCGAGCGCACTGTCATATGACAGCTCTTACGTTTACTTGGTTAAAAGCACGCATAATAACCAAGTGACGATTAGGAGAATTGAAAATCGTTTAATAATGTAAAGCGAATAAAAAGTGTAATTTGCATATCGGGACACTAGAATCATACAAATAAAAATTTACTCATTTTGTATGATTTTTACATTTTAGAACAACATGCTAAACCGACGAGCCTTCAGTGACGTCATACAGGACGTGAACACAACACGGCGCAAAGAGGACGCTCGGAGGGCGGAATTCGTCAGAATTGGTCAGGTAACGTGGGATTTAATGGCTTTGAAGGGATCTAAAACTGTGTTTAATGTCACCTATTACCATGTTTGTGTTGTTTCCATCAGATATTTTACAATAACAATGCATGTGCATGGCATTTCCAATTTTCTAGACGGCATATTCATTCAGTATTCATGTTAAAAAAGAAACAAAATGTAATTACTCATCATTAATAATCATTTTGTTGTTTCAATTCAACGAGATCTCGACTCTGGCGACAAAATAATGATTTGTATGCATGGGAGTTCAGATTTGTTTCAAGGGAACACATAACAATTTAACATTGCGCAAAGATACCTTTGTTAAAAGCAAAAGATCGATATACTAACGATGACAACACGACATTTGTTGTGTTTTTTTATAAAAATAGAGAGAAATACATTAGATAAGAGAATTTCGCAGATTGCATTTAATTTTGATGGCACTCTATTGTTGGCGCACTGGAATCTTGTATCTACAATTTCTCAGCCCCTCCACCCCTTCACTCCCCCAGAACGGCAATAGGACTTCAAGACAATGGGACAATGATGCCTTTGAACAAAATATGAGAATGCTTGCGTATTATGAATAAAGCATCTGCGGGTCTTGAAATCACTGTGAATACTTCTATAACATAAAGTATATATGTCAGGTAAATAAGTTATGTAAGTTTAACATGATCACATGCTTATATTTAAAACTAGGTATAAGCAGAATGCACCATAGACTCTGGTAATGATCAAACAATGAGACCATAGTTTACCACAAAACAAAACGTATTGTGAATTTAACAGCTAAGAAACTAGGATTAAGTGTTGTATTTTCCGGACACAGACTATTAAATCGACCCCTATCGGATTGTACTGTCCACGTTTGAGTCTGTTCTGACAAGTAAGATATTTTACTGTTCTACTTAAGATTTAAACAATGTCCATTTAATGTGAGACTTTATCCGAAGCAAGAAATCGAGAAAAACATTTATAAAGTTATTCCAATAAGAGATTCAACTTTGTTGTCACCTATTTTAAACCATTTGTCTTACTATAGTTGTATCTGTAATCAGACATCGTTGTAGTCTTTCTCTACCAAAGAATTTGATTTTTTAATCTAACTGTCGTTTCTGCAATTTGATAAGGCCACGGTCAAGTATCGAGTGAATTTACCTCGACAATGAAATACTGTTATGATTATGGAATGCTCTAATCTAACTGTCGTTTCTGCAATTTGATAAGGCCACGGTCAAGTATCGAGTGAATTTACCTCGACAATGAAATACTGTTATGATTATGGAATGCTGTAATCTAACTGTCGTTTCTGCAATTTGATAAGGCCACGGTCAAGTATCGAGTGAATTTACCACGACAATGAAATACTGTTATGATTATGGAATGCTGTAATCTAACTGTCGTTTCTGCAATTTGATAAGGCCAAGGTCAAGTATCGAGTGAATTTACCTCGACAATGAAATACTGTTATGATTATGGAATGCTGTAAATTGTTCCAGGAGGAACTGTAATAGTTATAGTGTTTTCTAAAAACGCTTCAAGTGAGAGCGTTTTTGGAAAAAAATATAATGTTATAATTATGGTTTCTGCAGACTTACGATAGTTACCAAACTATCGAGCCAGAAACTGTAGATATTTATCTATAACAACATTTGTGCCTATAGTTACGGTTGGTACGATATAGGCAATGTTGTTTCTATTTCACAGACCCTGAAAGTGAAGACCATCTTAAAAGGTGATGCACCAACCAGCATGGTGACAACGGGATTGTTGAAAACCCAGGTGAGTCCAATTATTAATCTGTATAATCTTTGTTCCTTACAACATTGAAGTCATGTATGATGATATTTGTTAACAATAGGCCTTTCTCAAAACAAGTTTACGTCCATTACCAAATCGCATGTTATGTTTTCTTGATTTGGAATTTCCACTGCCGGGGACATCACTTGCAGCCAATAATGTCGTCTGACAGGATTCCTCTTATTACAGAGGAGCATCTAAATGACAATAAACTATAAGACATAACTCGGTATTTGAAAGGACATCTTGTTGACCTTTAATCTACAGATCAGCAGTAGTAATTGAATCCAATATTGAGTGCATGCGTGCGTGCGCGCGTGCGTGTGTGTATTTATCCCTCAGTACGCCTGTATGTATGTATAAAAGTATAAATTACATACTTGACCAAATGTTGCCAATGCGCTTTAAAGGTATATTTCCTATTTCCAGCCGTGGGAGCCACAACAATGCCATAGTGACTTCAGTCACCAGATCATCTCCTCGGACTCTTGGGGTATGTAAACATGTTGGTTGAATCATTGCCAGCTGTGTGTATAGAATGTGGGTCTGTGCATTCTTTCCTCTACATCGAAATATGTTAACAAGTAGATTGAGTCATTGACATCTGAGTATATAAATATGGGAGTCTGTGCATTCTTTTCTCTACATCAGAAATATGTTAACAAGTAGATTGAGTCATTTACATCTGAGTATATAAATATGGGAGTCTGTGTATTCTTTTCTCTACATCTGAAATATGTTAACAAGTAGATTGAGTCATTTACATCTGAGTATATAAACATGGGAGTCTGTGCATTCTTTTCTCTACATCAGAAATATGTTAACAAGTAGATTGAGTCATTTACATCTGAGTATATAAATATGGGAGTCTGTGTATTCTTTTCTCTACATCTGAAATATGTTAACAAGTAGATTGAGTCATTTACATCTGAGTATATAAATATGGGAGTCTGTGCATTCTTTCCTCTACATCAGAAATATGTTAACAAGTAGATTGAGTCATTGACATCTGGGTATATAAATATGGGAGTCTGTGTATTCTTTCCTCTACATCGGAAATATGTTAACAAGTAGATTGAGTCATTGACATCTGAGTATATAAATATGGGAGTCTGTGTATTCCTTTCTCTACATCGGAAATATGTTAACAAGTAGATTGAGACATTGACACCTGAGTATATAAATATGGGACTCTGTGTATTCTTTTCTCTACATCTGAAATATGTAAACAAGTAGATTGAGACATTGACATCTGAGTATATAAATATGGGAGTCTGTGTATTCTTTTCTCTACATCGGAAATATGTTAACAAGTAGATTGAGACATTGACATCTGAGTATATAAATATGGGAGTCTGTGTATTCTTTTCTCTACATCGGAAATATGTAAACAAGTAGATTGAGACATTGACATCTGAGTATATAAATATGGGAGTTTGTGTATTCTTTTCTCTACATCGGAAATATGTAAACAAGTAAATTGAGTCATCGACATCTGAGTATATAAATATGGGAGTCTGTGTATTCTTTTCTCTACATCGGAAATATGTTAACAAGTAGATTGAGTCATTGACATCTGAGTATATAAATATGGGAGTCTGTGTATTCTTTTCTCTACATCTAAAATATGTAAACAAGTAGATTGAGTCATTGACATCTGAGTATATAAATATGGGAGTCTGTGTATTCTTTTCTCTACATCTGAAATATGTAAACAAGTAGATTGAGTCATTGACATCCGAGTATATAAATATGGGAGTCTGTCTATTCTTTTCTCTACATCTGAAATATGTAAACAAGTAGATTGAGACATTGACATCTGGGTATATAAATATGGGAGTCTGTGTATTCTTTTCTCTACATCGGTAATATGTAAACAAGTAGATTGAGTCATTGACATCTGAGTATATAAATATGGGAGTCTGTGTATCTTTCTCTACATCGGTAATATGTAAACAAGTAGATTGAGTCATTGACATCCGAGTATATAAATATGGGAGTCTGTCTATTCTTTTCTCTACATCTGAAATATGTAAACAAGTAGATTGAGACATTGACATCTGAGTATATAAATATGGGAGTCTGTGTATTCTTTTCTCTACATCTGAAATATGTAAACAAGTAGATTGAGAGATTGACATCTGGGTATATAAATATGAGAGTCTGTGTATTCTTTTCTCTACATCGGAAATATGTTAACAAGTAGATTGAGAGATTGACATCCGAGTATATAAATATGGGAGTCTGTCTATTCTTTTCTCTACATCTGAAATATGTAAACAAGTAGATTGAGACATTGACATCTGAGTATATAAATATGGGAGTCTGTGTATTCTTTTCTCTACATCTGAAATATGTAAACAAGTAGATTGAGAGATTGACATCTGGGTATATAAATATGAGAGTCTGTGTATTCTTTTCTCTACATCGGAAATATGTTAACAAGTAGATTGAGTCATTGACATCCGAGTATATAAATATGGGAGTCTGTCTATTCTTTTCTCTACATCTGAAATATGTAAACAAGTAGATTGAGACATTGACATCTGAGTATATAAATATGGGAGTCTGTGTATTCTTTTCTCTACATCTGAAATATGTAAACAAGTAGATTGAGAGATTGACATCTGGGTATATAAATATGAGAGTCTGTGTATTCTTTTCTCTACATCGGAAATATGTTAACAAGTAGATTGAGAGATTGACATCTGGGTATATAAATATGGGAGTCTGTGTATTCTTTTCTCTACATCTGAAATATGTAAACAAGTAGATTGAGAGATTGACATCTGGGTATATAAATATGGGAGTCTGTGTATTCTTTTCTCTACATCTGAAATATGTAAACAAGTAGATTGAGTCATTGACATCTGGGTATATAAATATGGGAGTCTGTGTATTCTTTTCTCTACATCTGAAATATGTAAAAAAGTAGATTGAGAGATTGACATCTGGGTATATAAATATGGGAGTCTGTGTATTCTTTTCTCTACATCGGAAATATGTAAACAAGTAGATTGAGTCATTGACATCTGAGTATATAAACATGGGAGTTTGTGTATTCTTTTCTCTACATCGGAAATATGTAAACAAGTAGATTGAGTCATTGCCATCTGAGTATATAAATATGGGAGTCTGTGTATTCTTTTCTCTACATCGGAAATATGTAAACAAGTAGATTGAGTCATTGACATCTGAGTATATAAACATGGGAGTTTGTGTATTCTTTTCTCTACATCGGAAATATGTAAACAAGTAGATTGAGTCATTGACATCTGAGTATATAAATATGGGAGTTTGTGTATTCTTTTCTCTACATCGGAAATATGTAAACAAGTAGATTGAGTCATTGACATCTGAGTATATAAACATGGGAGTCTGTGTATTCTTTCCTCTACATCAGAAATATGTTAACAAGTAGATTGAGTCATTGACATCTGAGTATATAAATATGGGAGTCTGTGTATTCTTTCCTCTACATCGGAAATATGTTAACAAGTATATTGAGTCATTGACATCTGGGTATATAAATATGGGAGTCTGTGTATTCTTTCCTCTACATCAGAAATATGTTAACAAGTAGATTGAGACATCGACATCTGAGTATATAAATATGGGAGTCTGTGTATTCTTTTCTCTACATCGGAAATATGTTAACAAGTAGATTGAGTCATTGACATCTGAGTATATAAATATGGGAGTCTGTGTATTCTTTCCTCTACATCGGAAATATGTTAACAAGTATATTGAGTCATTGACATCTGGGTATATAAATATGGGAGTCTGTGTATTCTTTCCTCTACATCAGAAATATGTTAACAAGTAGATTGAGACATCGACATCTGAGTATATAAATATGGGAGTCTGTGTATTCTTTCCTCTACATCAGAAATATGTTAACAAGTAGATTGAGTCATCGACATCTGAGTATATAAATATGAGAGTCTGTGTATTCTTTTCTCTACATCGGAAATATGTAAACAAGTAGATTGAGTCATTGACATCTGGGTATATAAATATGGGAGTCTGTGTATTCTTTTCTCTACATCTGAAATATGTTAACAAGTAGATTGAGTCATTGACATCTGAGTATATAAATATGGGAGTCTGTGTATTCTTTTCTCTACATCGGAAATATGTAAACAAGTAGATTGAGTCATTGACATCTGAGTATATAAATATGGGAGTCTGTGTATTCTTTTCTCTACATCTGAAATATGTTAACAAGTAGATTGAGACATTGACATCTGAGTATATAAATTTGGGAGTCTGTGTATTCTTTTCTCTACATCGGAAATATGTTAACAAATAGATTGAGACATTGACATCTGAGTATATAAATATGGGAGTCTGTGTATTCTTTTCTCTACATCGGAAATATGTAAACAAGTAGATTGAGTCATTGACATCTGAGTATATAAATATGGGAGTCTGTGTATTCTTTTCTCTACATCTGAAATATGTTAACAAGTAGATTGAGTCATTGACATCTGAGTATATAAATATGGGAGTCTGTGTATTCTTTTCTCTACATCGGAAATATATTAACAAGTAGATTGAGAGATTGACATCTGGGTATATATATATATGGGAGTCTGTGTATTCTTTCCTCTACATCAGAAATATGTAAACAAGTAGATTGAGACATTGACATCTGGGTATATAAAAATGGGAGTCTGTGTATTCTTTTCTCTACATCGGAAATATGTAAACAAGTAGATTGAGTCATTGACATCTGAGTATATAAATATGGGAGTCTGTGTATTCTTTTCTCTACATCTGAAATATGTTAACAAGTAGATTGAGTCATTGACATCTGAGTATATAAATTTGGGAGTCTGTGTATTCTTTTCTCTACATCTGAAATATGTTAACAAGTAGATTGAGTCATTGACATCTGGGTATATAAATATGGCAGTCTGTGTATTCTTTTCTCTACATCGGAAATATTTAAACAAGTAGATTGAGACATTGACATCTGAGTATATAAATATGAGAGTCTGTGTATTCTTTTCTCTACATCGGAAATATGTAAACAAGTAGATTGAGTCATTGACATCTGGGTATATAAATATGGGAGTCTGTGTATTCTTGTCTCTACATCGGAAATATGTTAACAAATAGATTGAGTCATTTACATCTGAGTATATAAATATGGGACTCTGTGTATTCTTATCTCTACATCTGAAATATGTTAACATATAGTTTGAGAGATTGACATCTGGGTATATAAATATGGGACTCTGTGTATTATTTTCTCTACATCTGAAATATGTTAACAAATAGATTGAGAGATTGACATCTGGGTATATAAATATGGGAGTCTGTGTATTCTTTCCTCTACATCTGAAATATGTTAACAAATAGATTGAGTCATTGACATCTGGGTATATAAATATGGGAGTCTGTGTATTCTTTTCTCTACATCCGAAATATGTTAACAAGTAGATTGAGTCATTGACATCTGAGTATATAAATATGGGAGTCTGTGTATTCTTTTCTCTACATCTGAAATATGTTAACAAGTAGATTGAGTCATTGACATCTGAGTATATAAATATGGGACTCTGTGTATTCTTATCTCTACATCTGAAATATGTTAACATATAGTTTGAGAGATTGACATCTGGGTATATAAATATGGGACTCTGTGTATTATTTTCTCTACATCTGAAATATTTTAACAAGTAGATTGAGTCATTGACATCTGAGTATATAAATATGTGAGTCTGTGTATTCTTTTCTTTTCAGTTCAAAACTTCTAGTTATAAATTCTTCGCCTAAAATTCAGATACGGAATGTCAATTCAAAAGCAAAAAGTTGGTATAACTATGACCTGTTTGCAAAAGTTGCTCTAGTTTGATCAAATGACTTGTTCATAGTCCACGTGTATGCTAACCATATATCTAGAACTCGATAGCATTATCATATGATCATTGATGGTATAGTTGATTGTCAACAGTGTCAATAGTATTTTAGAATTTTCTCTAATTGAACATCGTGTCTACATATAATTAAAGCTAACGAAAGATCGCTTGTGTGTGATTGTGTGGACAGATGAAAAACACCTTTGAAGGAAAAGGGCAGTACAATGAACATGTACATTGTTATTTTGACTTCAGGAGACAAGCTTGTTCTGGCAACCAGCGAAGGCACATTTGTCCTGGAAGGTATGTTAACACAGATAAATGTTTTTATTTTATTTTTATACAATAATATTGTTTTTATGATTCCCTGTATGTGTGAACTTCGTTGTAGGTTGTGTGGCGCTTTGTATCCTGTATGTGTGATTATGTGCTTGCGTGTATGTGTTTGTGGTTGTAAACTAGCGAATGTTGCAATAAATGCATTTGTATAACAATGTCATGAGAATTCCAACCAACCCATTTAAAACATTGATATAGCACTTAAACGAAGGCACAAACATGCACGTCATATGTAAAAGTGGCCACGCAACATTTAGAAGGAACGTTAAACATAAATAAGTCTACAGGTTTATTCTTTGTTTTTACGTTGTTGTCGTCGAAGTTGCTGCTGTAACCTGCAGAAGTTTGCAATTAGTTGGTTATCTCCACAACTTAATCACCAAAAAATCCACCCAGCTGTTTAATTTTGATTTGTCAATACTAGATTTAAGCTCACACCATAAAATTCGAACAATAAGTTCTCTGCAACTTTGATTTCCTCCTCTTTTAGTATCTAATCAATCTCATTAAAATCGCATCCTAACTTTCGCTTCATTACTTTCCGCTGGTTAGGATCTGATAACATCCCTATAAGGTCGCCTCGAAGTGACCTTTAAGTTATAAATATTAATGAGCCGATGACATCAAACTTGACCAATGAGAAACCTCGTTACGAAACAAGTTCGTCTTATCTTTCAACACGGCGGCATCCATACCTTCCGATCAGTATTACCCCAACATTTTGCAGCCGACGATTTCATTGGCTAATCAAAGGTCAAATTGAGGTGACACCTAATGCGATGTCATCAGATCCTAACCAGCGGAAAGTAATGAAGCGAAAGTTAGGATGTGATTTTAATGAGATTGGTATCTAATGGACCATTTGTTTCAAACATCACTACATAAGTATCTACGCGGATCAATTTCCAATTAAAACAAAACAATAATCAATTGGGAATCAATGCCTTCTACCGATTAGTCACTAAACCATGATGTTTTATGTCAATTATAAAATTTACTATGAATAATAAACATTACATGTCAAATTAATATAAATATATTATTCAAAAATACATAAGTAAAACAAATAAACTCTTTTAAGAGATTTATTCTGCTTGTTTTTTAGTTACTTGTGTAAATCTCAGCGACACAATTTGGTTCATTATAGCGTCGTACAGCTATTTTAAGAGAGGATAATCCCTTATAAATGTTTGGGTAGATTCACCGGTGTACCGAGGGTCCGGTGGAAGACCTCATATTCGCCCCAACCAGGACTCTCCCACGCGGTGAGAGACTAAATAGTCAGGTGAACTACAAGTGGGCGACCCTACCACTAGGCCTAGGACTCCCTTTTAAAATTAGACGCAAGGCACATCCTGACCTGCTATATTATTATAGAACATCAATGATCACGGATATTTGCAAAGACTTAGCCTTTTGGTAAAATCCTCTGACTTCTTTGGGCCCACTCATCCAAGGTTCGAGTTCCGATCGGACACAACCTTGTGAGGAACTAAGGACTTGAAGTTGGAAGGTCTTGCAAATGACATGTTTTCCGCTTATGGTTCTTTCTGACTATTTGTCTTTTGTCTTCCTCATCCAAGCATAGATGGGCGTCGCTATAATTTACATTACCGTGTCGTTGTTTTATAGTAAACACAAAAAAACACTTAAAAGCTGTACGTTTATGTTTCTGTTTTCAGACAAGGGTATATTTTCCCTCGATTTAATTTCTTATTAAACATTTATTCTAGCATCATAACTTTTGTTTTCTTTGTGTAACAAAAACAACGCTAAAAAGTAAACCGTAAGAACAACAGCAACAACATGTTGTTTTAGCCACGTGGTGTTGGACTATATTCTGTCTTTTTTTGTTGTTGTTTTAAAAAAAAATTAACGTTAAGCTGTTGTTTTTATTAAAGTAGCAGGTGGATGTCGCATGTGATGCTACAAAGCCGATAGCTAATTTGTTACCGAATACATTTTAAATGTGGACCTTAAAGGTGGAATTCGATAAGGGTTTTTTTCTTCTTTTTTTCTGCCATGCAACCAAATAAATAACTGTTTTGTGAAAAGGTCCCTAGGAATGGTGCCCTAAATCCACGTGAAATGTAAGCATTGCATCCCATTTGTCATAACAAAAAAGCTGTTTCCCTATCAGAGCCACAATTCTGACATTTACACTCGTACAATACGGTCTAACAACTCAGATAGTGTTATAAACCGCCTTTACTTCAAACAATGTATGACTTTATGCGGCACATATACCCAAATTCCCCAGATCAGAAGTAAGATGTTATTACGTGTATTAGATATAAGCAAACTATCTGTTACGATCTTTAGGAATAAATGCAAGAAACCTAAAAATGGTTTCGATATATATTTGTTTTAGCTAAATACAGTTTCACTGGCAATTGTTTCGATCCATGACATCCAGCTATTTTGTCTATTTAAAGTCTAATTTTATTTGTATTTTATTATTTGCCATATGGTTATGTGCAAGATGAACTATCTTGAATAACAATAAATAATTGTCCTTTGCATTACCAATTACTCTACCACACAAAGATGCCATCGGAGGCTCACCACCAACATGTACCTGTCAAGAGTCAAGATGACTGGCATATGTATCAGGTGGCCTTAATATTGATGAGAATTGCTACAAAAACAAACATTTTTATTACGTTTATGGGGTTTATGTCCGTCCCTTATACAAGACAAGTATTAATGACCTTTGTCTGAACTTCTTGGGAACACTGTCTTATATTGTTTTTATTGGGCACATGTTTATGTCAGACGATAACTTGTTTTGTCAATTCCATTCACTACGTTACACATGAGCTCAAAAATGCGGTGAAAAGAATGGGACATGTAAATGTTCCTTACTCTGTAAACAAACAAAATAACAAAACAAACTAGGATTTAATACAGGAGATTTATACCAATTTCAAATGGTTTGTAACTCAGTGTTTCGAGTATCTCTAGGCAGTCGACTCAGCATTAGCTTCTACTCCTCCGGCCTGGGGTCTAATCCAGCTTAGTGCCTATAGAGGTTTTTTATTTCAAGCTATTCTATGTAAAGGTTATCAGTTGTAAGAAGACAGTTAACTTATAAGTTAATATAATTTTGTATTTACCAAATATCAAACAGATATGAAACTCTAATCTTTGTGTGTGCGTGCGTGCGTCCGTGCGTGCGTGTGTGTGTGAAATAATGCGAATACTGTAGATCTGTTTTGATTATTTACTAAAACGAAGATACGT
Source organism: Sinonovacula constricta (assembly GCA_007844125.1). Classification (NCBI taxonomy): domain Eukaryota; kingdom Metazoa; phylum Mollusca; class Bivalvia; order Cardiida; family Solecurtidae; genus Sinonovacula; species Sinonovacula constricta. The sequence goes on from CM017572.1 coordinate 18,710,586, forward strand.
TGGCATGTTCAAAACAATAATGCATGTTGGCATGTTCAAAACAATAATGCATGTATATTTTGACATTACAAAATACGACCTTGTTCATTAATATTGAGTAGTTATTCGTGTGTATTTTTGTTACTTCAATGATAACTATCATATAAATGATACATATGACTAGATAGCTGTACCATACATGGTTTTATGATTGTATTCTTTTCTATGTGGACGCATTAATCGTTTTGTTTTATTAAAAAGTCCATGTTGTAATACGACAAAAGGAGGTCTAATACTAGTTCAGTCTCCAATCAATCATAAATTCTTGTACAAGTAAAAATTGATTCTTTATAAGAGCACGTAAGGATGACACATAATAAAAGAAAATAAATGAAATATAAATATTAAAAATATGTCTGTTGCAATAATGTTATTACTGTTTGTGATTAAGCGTTTATGAAATATGTAATTCTCACATGATTTCACATTGTATACACATTGTTTTAACATGTTTGTTGACGAGAAACTATTGTAGTTTAAGTCAATAAAGTTCTGTTCTGTTCTGTTCTGTTCTTAAAATGCTGCTGAGTCATCAAATAATATGTCGCATTTAGTTGTTGTAAATAACGAAGAATATGTCATTGTTTACACATTTAACGTGGCGTGGAAAGGGTTATTTAAATCAGAGCTGTAATCACTACATGTACGACAGAATGTGCAGTTTAATCTTGGCTAAAGATGATATAAAACTATTTTCAAAGTAAACAATGTCTTCATGAAGTGGAAGGCGCAATGGAAGTGTCGTTTTTTCCTGTTTAACATTCAGGGTTAGGGTTTCACGACAATGATTTTGCAAACGTGCAACTGCGTTTAATTGTATTCAGATTGAATATAGAGATCTTACCCGAAACATGCAATATTGCACAAGCGTAAATTGTTCAGTGAAAAAGACTGCACCGACAAAAATGCAATAATTATTATTTACATACGTTTTTGCTTGTTTCACTATTTGGTGCTCATACTGACTTCAGGTTTTTTTTCTTTTGTGTATTTATAAGCTAAAACTTCATAACTGCCAAATGTTTGTCATTGATTATAGAAGTAGCTTACTGTGCTGCGTGTACATGATAGCGTTCACCTGTCGGAAGTCATGATTTTGTTGCTACAAGGCTGATCTAGGACACCAACAAACAAATTTAGGGACCTTTCAGGTGCACAATGCTTTTGCCTCGTTCTGATGCTTGTTTATTACATAGAATTTCTGATACCACCTTTGAGGTGTTTGGTTCAGTGGGGAGCAAGATAATAACAGACCCTGCATACAACTAAACTGTAAAGCGTTTGCGGTCTAGTGGTAAAGACGTTGGACTTCGGATCGGACGGTCCCGGGTTCGAACACCGAAACTGACCACGTGATGTTAGTCCTTGAGCAAGACTATTTACTGCACATTGCTCCAGGTATTCAGTACCTGAGTACTGGCTCTACCCAGGAATTGGACAGTCGAGGGGGATTCATATAAGTTAAAAGAACTTAATTCCCAATCAACTATAAATGAAAAGGTTTAAATTAAACTAAACTGTTACATTTAATGTCATGTCAGCTGAAACAAATAGCGATACAAACTTTAAATGAAACAAGAAACCAATATCAGTGTATCAGCTTGTTATTTGTCGCTTCTTCAACAAAAATGTATACGACATGGCGGTAATTTGTGTTACATGACCCTCAGTTCGTATAAAAAAATGACAGATTCAAGAAATGCAAAACACAGGAAAACAACAGACGATATATCTCCAAGAAGCTGTAATTGCTGATATGATTTTCATAAAAGCACAATACAACTTTCCTGCTGTTGTTTTTTGTGTCTTTTCTATGATAGATAGAGTTGAAATATTTATCATAAGGAAATATGAGCATTGCAACATTTCCCCCAAGACACAGAACAAATATTTTCACATGCAAGCCAAAACGTAAAAAAGAGCAGATCTGTGGTGATTCATTTAACCAAAAGAGCAAACGCAACATTTACCGCCTTCGAACATAAGACAGAGATACCAGAACAAATAAATGAAACATACGTTCGAATAAGAACACTTGAAAATAGTGATGTTTGTTAATACAAAATGAAGAAAAAATTCAACTGCTCTTACAACACTTATATTTTGCTATCGTATTTGTTTTTGTTGTTCTTGTTGTTGTTATGTTATATTTGTCTTTGTTTTTGTTGTTGATGATTTTTTGCTCTAGCCATTCATGCATTGTTATTTTAATGTTTTTATAGAACACTATATAGATACATGTGAATTAAATGTTAAATAGGTTGCATCTAATCATTTTTATCAAATTTGCAGAAAGTAAACCAAAACTCTGCAGAAAAAATATTGAGGAATACGTTTAATTAATAAGCCACGTCGGTCAGAAACGATTATATAATAAACATTTTATGGAACTATTAACATGAAAATTTACTTCCTCCAACAGAGGGCCTCCCACCCCGGTTGATATTTGACAAGTCTGTTTGTACCAAACAGATCAACGTGGTCGAGGCACATGGTTTGCTTATCCTTAGAAAGGACAAAGGTACGTCCATCATGGTTACTGTTTGACATATCCTATGGTGGGCTTTGTGTTATCTATAAGAGATGGCAACAATTGTGTTTGACACAAACGACGTTTAGGAATACAATATTTGAGATATATCTTTTGAAAATAATTTAAACATAAATACGAAATGACGTTGATGATATAATCCAGTACAGATTGAAAATAACTAATGTTTAACTGATATCCGTGCAATACAGAGTTGACCTATTATACTTTGTATGTGATGGTTAATGCCAAGTCTAACATCTTATTTCACAGGTAAAGATGGGAAGGTGTGTGTATTTAAACTGATGGATTTTGAAGGGGAAGAATCCGAGAGTGTCATCCGGACCAAGACAGACTGCAAGGAACACAAAATAGAGAAAACCAAAGGTACACTTGAAGAAAATAGTATTGCATTCACTGTTATAGCAACTTGTGAAATGTTTACCATACAACACATAGTCACATTATAATGGAAAAGCTCTTAAAAATGTACCATCTTAAAAATGTACAATTATCTTTTACTAATTTATATTTTAAACATCTGACATAATATCACACAAATACGAATTAACGACCTTATATACATACTGCATCCCATTAGTGTTCCTTTTTTGGCAGAAGAAAAGGGGTTATATTTTTACATACGTGTTGTTTTCCTGGCATGTTCAAACCAGCAACCTTTCATAAGAATAATCTTGTTTGGAACAAACTTTAGCTGACCAAACCCGACCGCACTGGTTGCTGTATCTGGCAGGTGTTGTAGTTACAAACATGCATGTTGAATGTTAACACGACCCAAATCCCTGAAACGAACCATTTCACATAAGAAACATCAGTGGTCAGTCAGGAAAAAGGGCCGACTAAGATGCTTCAACGGTCTAACGGTCCAATACCATGCACTTCCAGAAGGTTTGCATACGGATCTAATATCATGAAGTTATGCTGAGACAAGAACACAGAAAATGGTATCTGATATAATATTACATTGTCTGTAATCACGAACCTTGTACAAAAGTATTTAATCATTATAATTATCATTTTAAACTAGAAGATGTCCTATGATAATTGAAATTTTTCTCGAGTCGTTCACTATTTTACTTAATTAGTAACGTCATATCTTCCCAGTAACGTCATATCTTCCAAGTAACGTCATATCTTCCCTCAACAGGCTGTCACCTGTACTCGCTAAGTCGGCCTGGGAGCAGCTACCTGCGTATGGTGGTCGCTATAGGTCGGCGTCTGATGCTGTTTACATGGAAACAGTCGGCGGAGATCTTGGCCTGGTGCCCTACACTGGAGGTGGACCCTGCTGATGGGTTTACCTTACTCAGGGTAAGTTGGTGAGGGTTATATGTTTGAAACATATTTACACATAAATGTCATAATGGTGATGTCCAGCTAACATTTTTGGAGGATGACCCTAGCAATAAATCTACGTCGATCTATTAATGTACCGCAGGCCAGGTGGAAGACCTCATATATAGAAGTTTCCAACTATCGAGACGCAGAATCGAACTCACGCTGGAAAAAACTAGGGTGTTCTGAGTGAACAACATCAACCGTAACAGACGGGTATAAGGATGGATGGTTTGTGGTATTGGTGATTGTTATGATGATGATTTGTATTAAACGTTAAATCCATGTCAAGAATTGTCCAACATATTACTTGGAATGTTCATGTTATCAGTTAAAATGTCCACTATATTTTGAATGTGACACGTTCTTCTCAACCCTTAGCCTTAGTCAGATGGCGCCCAAGATAGGCACATTTTGCTGCAAAACCTCTAGCAGTATATATTGTAAACTCGTCATGTCATTTTTAACAAAACTAAGATTTGGTCTTTCTAAGTAATAAATGAGGCATGATAATGGTTACTAATTCTGTTAAAGATTTGTGCCTTGAAAGCAACCACAGACGTAAATCTTCATTAAAACTGACACTCGTTTCCTTGCCTCTCCAGGAGCATGAGTGTCCCGAGACGCCCACCATCATCTCCCTGATAGACGGGACCAAGGGGGTCGGGGATCGAACTAAAACCAGCAACCAGATTTGTGTGGGATACAAAAACCAGTTTGATTTGATCAACGAGAAAAATGGCGACACACTAATTCTGTTTCAGACAGAGTCCAACAAGGTGAGATCATTACTGTATATTCTTAATGTATTCAGTTGTTTGTGTTTAATATACAACTAAGATATTGAAGAGTATTGAAAAGACCTAGGTAATTATTTACTAAACCCTGTGTTTAGTCACTTTTTATTTAAAGGTTTGTACAGATCTAGTTAAAGTATTAAGAAAAATACATTTTGAATCAGCATTAAGATAGCTATTTAAATTTGTCACCTCATATATACTAGAACATACACAAAATTCGCATTCAAGGACATCAGGATAAACAAATAAAAGTAACAAAACATGCCAACAGCCTCATTTTTAGAGAGTTTTTCTTCAGTGTTACAAAAATAGTCTGACAACAAACAAACATGCCACCACATTTAGGCATACAGACATTGCTGCATCACATTTTAGACAAACATTGCTGCATCACATTTTAGACAAACACTGCTGCAACACATTTTATTCAAACAAACACTGCCGCATCATATTTGAGTCATTTTAACATTGCCGCACCACATTTTAATCATACAAACATTGCCGATTACAAAAAATGCCGCAGCACATTTTAGGCATACAAACTTTACCTCATAACACATTTTAGTCATACAAACATTGCCGCACCACATTTTAGTCATACAAACATTGTCGCACCACATTTTAGTCATACAAACATTGCCGCACCACATTGTAGTCATACAAACATTGCCGCACCACATTTTAGTCAAACAAACATTGCCGCACCACATTTTAGTCATACAAACATTGTCGCACCACATTTTAGTCATACAAACATTGCCGCACCACATTGTAGTCATACAAACATTGTCGCACCACATTTTAGTCATACAAACATTGCCGCACCACATTGTAGTCATACAAACATTGCCGCACCACATTTTAGTCAAACAAACATTGCCGCACCACATTTTAGTCATACAAACATTGCCGCACCACATTGTAGTTAAACAAACATTGCCGCACCACATTGTAGTCATACAAACATTGCCGCACCACATTTTAGTCATACAAACATTGCCGCACCACATTTTAGTCATACAAACATTGCCGCACCACATTGTAGTCATACAAACATTGCCGCACTACATTGTAGTCATACAAACATTGCCGCACCAAATTGAAGTCATACAAACATTGCCGCACCACATTTTAGTCATACAAACATTGCCGCACCACATTGTAGTCATACAAACATTGCCGCACCACATTGTAGTCTTACAAACATTGCCGCACCACATTGTAGTCATACAAACATTGCCGCACCACATTGTAGTCATACAAACATTGACGCACCATATTTTAGTCATACAAACATTGCCGCACCACATTGTAGTCTTACAAACATTGCCGCACCACATTGTAGTCATACAAACATTGCCGCACTACATTTTAGTCATACAAACATTGACGCACCATATTTTAGTCATATAAACATTGACGCACCACATTTTTAGTCATACAAACATTGCCGCACCACATTTTAGTCATCAAACATTGACGCACCATATTTTAGTCATACAAACATTGCCGCACCAAATTTTAGTCAAACAAACATTGACGCACCACATTGTAGTCATACAAACATTGACGCACCACATTTTAGTCATACAATCATTGCCGCACCACATTGTAGTCATACAAACATTGCCGCACCACATTTTAGCCATACAAACATTGCCGCACCACATTTTAGCCATACAAACATTGCCGCACCACATTTTTAGTCATACAAACATTGCCGCACCACATTTTAGTCATACAAACATTGCCGCACCACATTTTAGTCATACAAACATTGCCGCACCACATTGTAGTTAAACAAACATTGCCGCACCACATTTTTGTCATACAAACATTGCCGCACCACATTTTAGTCATACAAACATTGCCGCACCACATTGTAGTCATACAAACATTGCCGCACCACATTGCAGTCATACAAACATTGCCTCACTACATTGTAGTCATACAAACATTGCCGCACCATATTTTAGTCATACAAACATTGCCGCACCACATTTTAGTCATACAAACATTGCCGCACCACATTGTAGTCATACAAACATTGCCGCACCACATTGTAGTCTTACAAACATTGCCGCACTACATTTTAGTCATACAAACATTGACGCACCATATTTTAGTCATATAAACATTGACGCACCACATTGTAGTCATACAAACATTGCCGCACCATATTTTAATCAGTCATACAAACATTGCCGCACCACATTTTAGTCATACAAACATTGCCGCACCATATTGTAGTCATACAAACATTGGCGCACCACATTGTAGTCATACAAACATTGCCGCACCATATTTTAGTCAGACAAACATTGCCGCACCACATTGTAGTCATACAAACATTGCCGCACCACATTGTAGTCATACAAACATTGCCGCACCACATTGTAGTCATACAAACATTGCTGCACCATATTTTAGTCAAACAAACATTGCCGCACCACATTTTAGTCATACAAACATTGACGCACCACATTTTAGTCATACAAACATTGATGCACTACATTTTAGTCAGTCATACAAACATTGCCGCACCACATTTTAGTCATACAAACATTGACGCACCACATTGTAGTCATACAAACATTGACGCACCACATTTTAGTCATACAATCATTGCCGCACCACATTGTTGTCATACAAACATTGCCGCACCACATTTTAGCCATACAAACATTGCCGCACCACATTTTATTCAAACAAACATTGCCGCACCACATTTCTAGTCATACAAACATTGCCGCACCACATTGTTATCATACAAACATTGACGCACCATATTTTAGTCATACAAACATTGCCGCACCACATTGTAGTCATACAAACATTGACGCACCACATTGTAGTCATAAAAACATTGACGCACCACATTGTAGTCATACAAACATTGACGCACCACATTGTAGTCATACAAACATTGCCGCACCACAGTTTAGTCATACAAACATTGCCGCACCACATTGTAGTCATACAAACTTTGCCGCACTACATTTTAGTCATACAAACATTGCCGCACCACATTTTATTCAAACAAATATTGCCGCACCACATTTTAAGTCATACAAACATTGCCGCACCACATTGTTATCATAAAAACATTGACGCACCATATTTTAGTCATACAAACATTGCCGCACCACATTGTAGTCATACAAACATTGACGCACCACATTGTAGTCATAAAAACATTGACGCACCACATTGTAGTCATACAAACATTGACGCACCACATTGTAGTCATACAAACATTGCCGCACCATATTGTAGTCATACAAACTTTGCCGCACTACATTTTAGCCATACAAACATTGCCGCACCACATTTTATTCAAACAAACATTGCCGCACCACATTTTTAGTCATACAAACATTGCCGCACTACATTTTTAGTCATACAAACATTGCCGCACCACATTGTTATCATACAAACATTGACGCACCATATTTTAGTCATACAAACATTGCCGCACCACATTGTTATCATACAAACATTGACGCACCATATTTTAGTCATACAAACATTGCCGCACCACATTTTTAGTCATACAAATATTGCCGCACCACATTTTTAGTCATACAAACATTGCCGCACTACATTTTTAGTCATACAAACATTGCCGCACCACATTGTTATCATACAAACATTGACGCACCATATTTTAGTCATACAAACATTGCCGCACCACATTTTTAGTCATACAAATATTGCCGCACCACATTTTTAGTCATACAAACATTGCCGCACCACATTGTTATCATACAAACATTGACGCACCATATTTTAGTCATACAAACATTGCCTCACCACATTGTAGTCATACAAACATTGACGCACCACATTGTAGTCATACAAACATTGAAGCACCACATTGTAGTCATACAAACATTGCCGCACCATATTTTAGTCATACAAACATTGCCGCACCACATTTTAGTCGTACAAACATTACCGCACCACATTGTAGTCATACAAACATTGCCGCACCACATTGTAGTCAAACAAATATTGCCGCTCCACATTGTTATCATACAAACATTGCCGCACCACATTGTAGTCATACAAACATTACCGCACCACATTTTAGTCGCACCACATTGTAGTCATACAAACATAAGCGCACCACATTTTAGTCATATAAACATTTCCGCACCACATTTTAGTCATACAAACATTTCCGCACCACATTTTAGTCATACAAACATAGCCACACCACATTTTAATTAGCCATACAAACATTGCCGCACCACATTTTAGTCATACAAACATAGCCGTACCACAGTTTAGTCATACAAACATTGCCTCACCACATTTTAGGTATACAAACATCGCGGCGCCATATTTAAAGTATATAAACATGACACATTGCAGGGCCACCGTTTAGGTATACGATTATTGCGGCGCATAGTTTAAGGTATACAAACATTGCGGCGCAACATTTTAAGCATATACACATTGCGGCGCCAACTTTCAGACGTGCAGACAATAAATCGCAACCCATTAGGCATAAAAACATTGCGGCGCAATATTTTAGTCATGCAGACATAGCATCGCCACACATTAGGCATAGAAACATTGCGGTGCCACATTTTAGTCATGCAGACATTAAATCGCCACACATTAGGGATACAAACATTGCCACTTTAAATTTAAGTCTTACAAACATTGCGGCGCCACAATATGGCAAACAAACATTGCGGGTGACTTGTTGCTATAATGCTATGATAAACCAAGCTGTTTGATAATGCAATGCGAGTGGGTCTATCCACTTTTTAAACAAATGACTGTCATTGCAACAATACACAATCTTTATAATTACATAAAATATCACATACAACGTAGCTGAAGTGTATACTACGGTTTACTATTTAACACGCGGACTCGCGGGTTAATTGTAATTAATTATGCAATTAATAAAATATATACACACTGTATAATATATGTGATCATTTTCATTTTAAATTAATTTAAATTTTACATTCTGAAAACAAATGTTTTCTAATTATATTTTAACCAAAATACTGTTTTATTTTTAGAGTGTCAACCTTGTGTCAGCCATTGATATCTACGAGGACGAGGAGGCTGAACTTCTTCTTTCATATAACTGTACGTGTATTTACCCATTATCAGTTTAACTCGGGTGACTTCAAAAAAGAGTCACATTTAATTATCTTAATTGCCGCCATATTAACTGTATATACCAATACAGATTGCGTCCTTATCAAGGGGAGGGCAGGCTTTTAATAAGAGAACGTGTTACTCAACCCTTTTGTCATTTTTTATAATATAAACAATTTATTTAAATGATTCTTATATGTATTTGATATTTTACGATGAAATGTCTCTAACCTTAACTGAATGTATATTATACAATACTTATAAAGAAATATGACAAAGTCCTATGAGCATTGCAACATATACTAAAATTTTAAAAGGCACGGGTCGAAGTGTTCACGGGTAAATCAAATGTTAGAGTAAGAACAAACTAGACTTATCACACCTTACCACTGATGTGTGTTTTCCTGATTCCATGTGCTAATCCTAAGGGACGGTTCCCCAACTTCCGGTCGAATTTGTTTATATTAACCGGATTATCCATTTAGTGTTGAGGACGCCCATGACATAGTAGCAGAGTCGTAGAATTAAACCTCTTCTGACTGCTCGTGGGTTCGAGTCCCGTTCGGGGTGGAGAACTTTATGTAAGATGATCTTCCAGTTGTCGTGCGGTGTGCCGGTGGTTCTACCCAGACATCTGTCTTCGCCTCTTCCAACCATTAAAGCTGGACGTCAGTTATTGTAATTGACCGCTGCAATGTATTTGAAACACAAAACAAAAAACAACCAATCAGTATAAGTATATATCATGGGGTGAACGAATGGCCTACGTTAAACTAAAGGGCATTGTGTTGTTTGTTTGGATACGGTTTCTGAGCACATGACCCAGATGTAAATAGAAACTATCAAATATAGAAGTGTACATACAAAGTGCGAAACCATCTGATTTTTAGATTGATGCTTTTTACTATATTTTACAAAACCTTTGCTGATCGCGAGTGGTCTCATTTTTAGTGTTATGTCTAACCACTGTGGAGATACGGTGGTGTACTCACAAACTGGGTGTCTGAAACCATTTTTAATGGTTATTTGCATTTATAGATTTTGTTAATGGCGGTCCCATTCATATTTACTTTTATTTATTTTAAGCTATAAAATGTTAGAAAACCCAAATAGTTTTATAATACAATCTCGTTTTTAACTAGAATTTAAGTAATATACTGATCTATTTATGAAATCGTCCGTTTGGGGTCTGTTTGACATATCACGTGGAAACTAAAGTAAACAAACAGTTGTATCAGGCCCAAGTAAGGTTCATAAAGTAACACATTCGTGTTGTACGTGCACAACGTGTGTGAAATAATATCTTATTTTCTGAATACATGTAAGACTAATGTATACGTGTGTGTTCTTCTTGCCAGATGTGAGCCACTTCCAGAAGTTGACAGAAGAAACATGCAACGACTTTGATATCCATTGGAACTCCGAGCCTCTTCATATTGGTAATAATAATAATAATAATAATAAAAATAATAAAAATAATAATAATATCATTATTTAATGAAGGGTACCCATATATATAAATAAATACATATACATCTTTTCCAACACAGGACATCGACAACAATGTCAATACATATTACTTTTCAACGAACATGATAGTTATTCAAATGTCAAGAAAAGCATGAATAAAGATGATAATGTGAAAAGGATGATGATTATTAATAGAACATTTCTGGAATAATGAATCGTCATAATTCAGACAATAATGTTAATAATAATTCATTCTTCAATGAATATATAACACTGACTCCCAAAATGCATCTTTCAGTTGTCATTGATATAATTGTGGTTGTAATAATAATATTTATATACAATTTATATTTATGCTTAACAATTTGCCAAATTTTAAAAAGTAACGTATGTATATCATCAAACAAACAAGTTTAAACATTCTTTAATGAATAACACTGACTCCCAAAATGCATCTTTCAGTTGTCATTGATATAATTGTGGTTGTAATAATAATATTTATATACAATTTATATTTATGCTTAACACTTTGCAAAATTTTAAAAAGTAACATATGTATATCATCAAACTAACAAGTATAAACATTTTTGCCAACTGTACGATTTACAAACGTGGATACATTATTAAAAGTAAGGTTGCGGTATTTAAACAGTATAAAGTATTGCTGATGACAAAAATGGATCATCTTTTGGTATCTTGTTTGGTACAAAAATATGTTTAAATAGACGATCAATAAATAAGCTTTTGTAAATAAATGTCACAGTTGCAAACACTATAAACATTCAAAGCCTCAATATCGCAGCATAGTTTTAAATATATTTCTCTTAATAATGGTTTATAATTTTGATCTGAAAATCATGTGACCTCTGTCGTGGAAAATGTCTTTCCGTTTGTTTGTTTGTGTGTTGTTGTTTTTTGTTGTTGTTGTTGTTGTTGTTGTTGTTGTTGTTTTTTTTTGGGGGGGGGGGGGCGCAATTCAAATAGTGTTAACCATGACAACCCGCCTTCACCATAAAAATGATATCTTCGTCCGTGTTATCAGACATGTTACTTTTCCTTCAGTTGATCACAAAAAATAATGTCTACATTCTTATAACAAATTCTTTCGTATCTAGACAATACAGAATGCTCCAACAAAGCACACAGTCTACAGTCTGCTTACAGATTCCACTTCGTGACATTCAATAACTAGATATTATCTACATCCTTGTATCAGCTGTCTCTGAAACCAGAATATCAAACAAAAAACTGCTCCGCCGTAAACACTTATCTATGTGTCTCCACTTCGTGGGGTGATGTGAGTGTGTGTGTGTGTGTGGGGGGGGGGGGGGGGGGTAGGGAGGCTGTATTGTCCCTCCCTTCTGCTGACATCAGATAGTAAAGGTATAAGTGTAACCGTTAAATAATTATATGCCTCTGTTGCCCGCCAGTCTGCCCTAATATTGCATTATTTTATATCGCTTACAAAATTTAATGCTGAGTAGAAAGAAGGTGACTGCAACATCAAAACGGATACAAAAATATGAATAGGATGAAAATAAGAAAAGGTACTGTGAGAATACCACAGCTGATAACTATGAACTACTAGACAAAGGAACATTAAAGTAAATGTAAAAACCACCTTGGAACGGTCAGTTGACAGATACCACCTTGGAACAGTCAGTCGACAGATACCACCTTGGAACAGTCAGTCGACAGATACCACCTTAGAATGGTCAGTCGACAGATACCACATTGGAAAGGTCAGTCGTCAGATACCACCTTGGAACGGTCAGTCGACAGATACCACCTTGGAATGGTCAGTTGACAGATACCACCTTGGAACAGTCAGTCGACAGATACCACCTTGGAACAGTCAGTCGACAGATACCACCTTGGAACGGTCAGTCGACAGATACCACATTACCACATTGGAAAGGTCAGTCGACAGATACCACATTGGAACGGTCAGTCAACAGATACCACCTTGGAATGGTCAGTCGTCAGATACCACATTGGAACGGTCAGTCAACAGATACCACATTGGAAAGGTCAGTCGACAGATACCACCTTGGAACGGTCAGTTGACAGATACCACCTTGGAACGGTCAGTTGCCAGATACCACCTTGGAACGGTCAGTCGACAGATACCACATTGGAACGGTCAGTGGCCAGATACCACATTGGAACGGTCAGTCGACAGATACCACCTTGGAACGGTCAGTTGACAGATACCACCTTGGAACGGTCAGTTGCCAGATACCACATTGGAACGGTCAGTCGACAGATACCACCTTGGAACGGTCAGTTGCCAGATACCACCTTGGAACGGTCAGTCGACAGATACCACCTTGGAACGGTCAGTTGACAGATACCACCTTGGAACGGTCAGTTGCCAGATACCACATTGGAACGGTCAGTCGACAGATACCACCTTGGAACGGTCAGTTGAGAGATACCACCTTAGAGACTAACAGACACCATGAAACGGTCAGTCCGCACAAGGAACCAATAGGGTGCGTTAGCAACATTTACGGGGACTGATATAGCGCTTACCGACAGTTTTAAGCCTCTCTTACTCAAGCACCAAATATTACCACTGGGGCGCAAAAAAATACGCTTAAATACGAATACAAGAAAAAAGTGGATCTGCAGCATCGAAGTCGCCGGAAAATAATGTAAAAATAAAATGTAAACAGGACATTCAACTAAAGAAATTTTTTTCGCAATGCACTTGCTTATATGAGCCTTGATTTTCCTCGGATCAACATTCGCATTATTAATTAACAGAACAACCCATTTAGTATGTATACAGGTCCTGTTTTAATAAATAAATCAACATCCAAATAAACCATCCATAAAAATTCTTAATACACAATAATTTACCCTTAAATACTTGAGAAAATTTCCCGAACTGTTGGTCTATGCCTGTTTTTGTTGGTAATTTTCGGTCATTACAATGTTAATGCGTACCGATATTGTTTCGTAGATATGTTCACCTACTTTGTATATATTGATCAAAGTATGTATTACAGGGCGCATTTAAGTTGTTATTACTGGTCATTTAATGTAGTCATATGTAAAACCATTTAAACAGATTAAATCCTAGCAAAACTGGAGTGTCTAAGAAATTGTACACATTTATCTATTGAAATGCTTCTGTAGAAATCTGTGATAATAAGTACAGTCTGCCCTTGCAGACGAATTAGTGCAAGACAAATCAACAACTGATATTAATAAGATTTTAACTGTGGTTTTTGTCAAAGTTCTTACTTTTATTTTGTATTCTTAAGTCGTAGTTGTTTAACAAACAGTTAAAATATACCATCGCTTCTTAAAACGTGATGTCATCCTCACAGACATTTCCAAAACCAATTATAAATACAAGAACAATAAAGAGCCAGTATATGCTCTATCCAGGGCGCCATAGAGAGCATCCGCTTTAAACAAAAAGATGACTATCCTGGGAAGTAAACACTATCTTTAACTGTCGATAAATACAGTAGATATATTTGACAGTAACGAACCATAACTCTGAGAGGAAGTAGGTTATTTGCTTCTTTGTCTTTCTTGTTCTGGGCTACATCTGTATTTACAAGCTGCATTGCTAACATCGGTATACTCGGTTTCTTGTGTTAACCAATACTTCGCCAAACAGCTGCGAATTCCTATAAATGCCAGCTCCTTTTTATAATTGCAAGCTAGACTATTGTTGCAAGCTACAATGTTAAAAAAGGAACACTCAGTTTTTTCTGTTTTTTTGTATGGGCCGCGGGTTCAAGCCCCGGTAGGGTCAAAACCAAAGACTTTAAGGTTGGTAGTAGTGGCTTCCCTGCTAACGCTCGGGGCTAAGGGGACAGCATTTCGCCTGACTTGTCGGTGTCAGTATAATAGACGGGCCGGGTTCAGTCCCTGGGCACCTCATAAGTGCCCCTTTGCTAGAGTACAGAAGCTATGCTCTTCTGTATAGCCTCTAACACACAAACTTCGAGTAAACATAAATCAAGAAAAGCATTGATGCAAAGCATCAAAGTGCGTCCAGTATACATGTATGTTTAAAAATTACAATACGTTATCTGACGAACGATAACGCCGGACATCCGATAAGTACATTACATCAAGTAAGCTGAAAATATGATCGAACAATGGGATTTAAAGGGAACATAACATATGCTGCACTAATTGTATTGCATATTGTCTAAGCGTATCAAACAAATCATTTTACTGATGAGAATAAACATGGTTCGAAGTTGCCAAAATATGTACGTTATGCACGTGATAAGAACTTATAGTGATACAAATCTGCAACCCCTAATGACCAGTCGCAACAACTTGGCCATTTCTGCGAAACAGACTTATCCTGATACCAGGGTGTTTCGAATTACAAGATAATAACAACAACAGCTTCAGCGCGGACACCAATTGTAGCATCTGATTGGACAAATAAGTAGGACAAACGTTAAAACATTTTTTTTCTTATATCCTGTAAGGCTTGGTTGATGTCTAGGAGTATAAGAACTTGCACTAAGACATAGCCTATACAAGAGACGCAGCAAATACTTGCATGTGTCCTTATAATCTGTATAAGTGTAAACAAATGTATCTTGATCTGTTTCTCAAGTCTGTGCCTTCCCCTATGTGATGGCGTTTACTGCCGACACTATCGAGATCCGCCTTATTGTCAATGGCAACCTTGTCCACACGATGACAATGCCAGATCTGACCCTCATCTCTAACAAGGTAAGCTATTAACAGTTCTATATCTTGTTGAATAAGAGAGGAGACAAATGAAGTGGAAAACGAGTGGAAGTGAGTGAGCGTAAGAGATTCGGGTAAAACGAATTCAGACGGTGGGAATTCAGACAGTGGGAATTCAGACAGTGGAAATTCATACAGTGGAATTAAACAAGTTCAAACAGTGGGAGTTCAGACAGTGAGGTAAAACGAGTTCAGACAGTGGGAGTTCAGACAATGGACTTTCAGACAGTGAGGTAAAACGATTTCAGACGGTGGGAGTTCAGAAAATGGGAGTTCAGACAGTGGGATTAAACGAGTTCAAACAGTGGGAGTTCAGAAAGTGGGGTAAAACGAGTTTTGATAGCGGAAGTTCAGACAGTGGGGGTTCAGACAGTGGACGTTCAGACAGTTAGGTTAAACGAGTTCAGATAGCGGAAGTTCAGACAGTGGAAATTCAGACAGTGAAATTAAACGAGTTCAAACAGTGGGAGTTCAAACAGTGTGAGTTCAGACAGTGGAAATTCAGACAGTGGGATTAAATGAGTTTAAACAGTGGGAGTTCAGACAGTGGGGTAAAACGAGTTCAGACAGTGGGAGTTCAGACAGTTGGAGTTCAGACAGTGGACGTTCTAAAATCTTACAGTGAGGTAAAACGAGTTCAGACAGTGGGAGTTCAGACAGTTGGAGTTGAGACAGTGGACGTTCTTACAGTGAGGAAAAACGAGTTCAGACAGTGGGAGTTCAGACAGTGGAAATTCAGACAATGGGATTTAACGAGTTCTAACAGTGGGAGTTCAGACAGTGGGGTAAAACGAGTTCAGACAGTTGGAGTTCAGACAGTGGGAGTTCAGACAGTGGGGTAAAACGAGTTCAGACAGTGGGAGTTCAGACAGTTGGAGTTCAGACAGTGGAAGTTCAGACAGTGAGGTGAACGAGTTCAGACAGTGGGAGTTCATACAGTGGCGTTAAATGAGTTCAGGCAGTGGAGTTAAACGAGAGAAGCATAACGACACATGTGTGTAGAGGTGTTTCTGTCGTGTGCGAGCGTCCACCTACACAAATGACATAAACAGGTCATCGTGTTTTGTAAGGACACATCTTTGCAGCATAAATAATGGCGAGATTTTTTAATTTCACATAATTCCATCGTGCATCTTCATTGTATTGAAAGTACTTAAGATTAAGTGTTTCCATCATATAAACCATGTACTTCAGCGAGGCGTTTATTTGACGTGTCCCGCTTGTATATTTAATTCAAATGTGGCGTGTTGTGTTTCTATAATGAATAAACTATAAAAAAAATGTATTTATATCTTTTCTAGACCGTGTTATCTTTCAGTGTGACATATATTTCGCGTCCTCCGCCTTCCCTCCTCCATCGCCAAAAGACCGGTATAGTATGGACGCCGAGTACTGTCCCTCCCCACCACCATCTCCGTCTTTCAAACTCCCGCCTTCACCAAACTGTAAGTTCACAATTTTAAAGAGAAAATTCCAAACATAAACCGTATCTTAAAGTCCTATCAGCAACTTTAGAACTTCAGGCTGGACTGTCTTGTTTACTGCGGAATAACATTGCTCGAATGTATTATTAATATCCGTGTTATGTTGCTATGTTTAAAGCCTTGAAAATGCGCCAGTAAAGTTGGCGTAAATGAAAATGATGATAACATGGAGATCTTTCTGGACAGGGCGGTGCGGTATTGACATCAGACAGCAGTTAGTTTTGTTTTAATCAACAATGTCGTATGACGGTGTAGCCATCAGGTTTATTGTTATTTATTGTTTAATTAATTAATTATATATATAATTATATTATATATATGCATTTTATATGTTTGCATTTCATGCACAGTCCGCTTTAGCAGCCCGGTTCGCTTCATCTACAAGATTCCCCTCTCATGCCTCACGGGTCACGTGGTGCAGGAGAAAGCGGTGGCAACGCCTGGTGGGCCCCAGAACACTACCCTCCTAGCCCCTATCATGTCTACCGCCTCCTCCTCGCCTTCTCTCCTTAGACGCAGTCCACTTTTGAGGACAAAGAACCAGTACGCATTCCACCACGAAAATGTAAGTATTTATGCAAAAAACAAGAATACATTGCAACACAAAAATTTAAGTCTATAAAAACACAATGTGTCAACACAAGACTGAAGAAAACACAATGTGTCAACACAAGACTGAAGACCAATAAGTGTGAAAGTGCACAAAAGAATATGAGCACGGGATACTTTCAAAAACATTGCTGTCAATAAAACGTTCTACACAAAGACTGTTATGCTTGTGTGTACATAAGTGTACTTTGAATGCAATTTATAAACGTTTATTTGTAGAAATAAACTATAAATTATATCTTTTCATTTACTACACGAAACTATATTACAACGCGGAAGCACAAATCCATCAAATTCGGCTGGCTGTGAAGTGTCATAGCATAGAGGTGACTAAACCCAAATAATTTCAGTACGCCTTACTGCTTGACAATGTAAGCACTTTGAAACAAAGAAACGTCTTCTAGCATAACATAATGTACAAACATTATATCGCCATCACACTACTGTTCACCAATGACATGTGTATGAGCAATAACCTCAGTAACGGGCAAACACAGTTCGGACAAAACAACATGGCGCCATAGATATTTCCGAAGTTGTTAAATGTAGATGCCGCTCGTGTGCGCGGCGATGATGAAACAAGAACTGCATGCTTTCAAACATGGAAATATTTGAAAATTGAAAAAAGTAATAATACATCAGTAAGCATTCTGGTATAGCAATGTAAATATACCTAAACAAAGAGGTAGTAAGCTTTCAGCATGCATCTTGAGAATGTATGTCTTATACTTTAACATTTACTATCGTCCATACAACTAATTGTAACTGCAGCCATTGTAACGTCTAACCGAATTAAGTAATTAGCTATAATAAAACTTCTATGCACGCATTGCAACTGCAATTAAAGCGTTTACGAATATCACACAGCGAGTATAAATGTGAAATTCACTTCGTCAAAAGAAAAATACAAAAAAAACCTAATAACCAACTAATACAATTATGTCCTGAGTTTTTGCAGGAAAATCCAGAGCGACACGATTCATCCAGTTCCGATTCTGGCATCACGATGTCTCGTACCAACGAGTTCTCTCCACCTGAAAGTCCTAACGTGGCCAGTGGTGGCGCTGTGTTCCATGAAACTGGAATTGTATAGTCATTCTCGGTTTGAATTTTGAACAGAACACAAAGGTGCTTGAAAACAAACATTGACATCTACATGGTGTACAATTAATGGATCGTTGGGGATTCAAGTATGCGCCGCGAACTGTGCATGTACGATTTTGTAACAAGTTGCTGGAGGCGTGGTGTTCTATGAATTTTGCGAATTTTAAAAATGATATCATCTGTTCTTGTTTATTATGTCATATAATAAAGAGAACATCTCAACGGATATTGGCCTTTCAATGTTACTCATGGCTGTCGACATTTGTTCATAGTTTGTAGTTGCAAAGGACGCGTCATCACTATAAGGAACCTACCTGAAGTCGGAGGCGCAGTGAAAGAATTCTGTTATGAAAAAGCGAAAGTAAAGTGACAAAGTGAGTGAAGGGCTGAGACTGTCTTTTGGATTTATTCAGTATTGGAAGAGAAAAATGTGATTTAAATTTCAATATGTTGTACAGCTAAAATGAACTTGTTTTGTTTTTTGTGCTTTCGGTTCAGTTACATGTCGTGTGCTATACATGCATGTATCCAACCTATACAATGCTCACTGAACTAATGTTTTACGATGTTCTGAAGTATTGTCTCACGATGTTCTGAACTTTTTTTTACGCGATGTTCTGAACTGTTGTCTAACGATGTTCTGAACTATTGTATCACGATGTTCTGAACTGTTGTCTAACGATGTTCTGAACTATTGTCTCGCGATGTTCTGAACTATTGTCTAACGATATTCTGAAGTTTTGTCTCGCGATGTTCTGAACTGTTGTCTCACGATTTTCGGAACTATTGTCTCACAATGTTCTGAACTATTGTTTCACGATGTTCGGAACTATTGTCTAATAATGTTCGGAACTTTTGTCTCACGATGTTCTGAACTATTGTCTCACGATGTTCTGAACTATTGTCTCACGATGTTCTGAACTATTGTATCACGATGTTCTGAACTGTTGTCTCACGATGTTCTTTCATTGTTGCATTAGTTTTGGATGGTTTGTTGACTTTACCAAAAGTGCAAATATATGTAAAGCTTGGTCACTGAAATACGGCAAAGAATGAAGCCGGTGTCGATTGCTTCTCTTTGAAGACAATCAGTATCTCGGAATTTTCTTTCATTTGAAAAGAACTTTATGATTATAATTTATACGTGCTCTTAATCGTTGAAGGTAGTTAATATATTAAAAAAAGCTCAATGATTTATGTCATATCATAGTTTTTTATACTCTTTCTTGAACAGCTTCTCTTCTCCATTAACACGCAGGTTAGAGATTGCCAGAGACGATTATTTATTTGCCGGGCCTAAACTTTCCAAAACACATTAATTAAAATCTGGACAATGTTTTTGTTTCTTGTAACATTGCCAGATTTTATTTCACATTTCTGTTCCAGAGGGGGGATTAAATGAATATGTTCATAACTGCTATTAAATATGATTTCATTTCCTTGATTATTGTGTTTCCAATGAATTTCACTCATTCTGTTGTTTCGTTTTCAATACTTTTAAATTGTTTGCTGATCATGTTTTAATTACTGTAAATATGACCTATTACGGTCAATTAAGAAACACAAAGCAGTGTCCCATTCTCCCATTAATTCTTCTTTAACTTATGTTACAACTATGAGATAATAAAGCAAAATAAATTTTATTGTTATAAATATTTATAGCGTCTTTACTTTATATTCTTATGGCTTGTAACTTTTTGTTTGAATTGATTAATAATTTATAGATTTCATTTTGACATCTCTATTGGTACTTAATTAAAAATATTTTTAACAAAGGCAACATGTCAGTATATTTATGTATGTTTACTTTAAAATTAAAATTAAATTTTAAATTACATATTAAATGACAAATTATAAACAAACAAAGAAAACATTTTTATGATGGTCTAAATTCGCACACTTTGATAAACAATGCAAATCAAACGTGCGCTTTTGGAACCTTCAAGAAATGTTCCAACAGATGTTTTTTTCTTAATCATTGTGTTATTCTATCTAAAATATTTCTGTGTTAACATTTTATTTTCATATCCCAATATTATTGGTGTAATATATGCAGACATAGTTTGATTTGTTATTTAAATATTTAATTACTGTTTTAATAATGATCATTATTTTTAATGCTTAAATACTCTTTAGAATAATCATTGACTTTTTTATTTTCTCATTGCTCTCATGAAAATTTTAATTTAAAATCGAACAATGGTTTTCTTTTCATTCTGTTAAAACACAAATTATACACCTGCATAGAAAGGGACAGTATTTAATGTTGTCAATGTGTAAATATCTACTTATTTCGAATATTTGAGAGAAAACTGTGTATTTCCATGAAAAGCTGGCTAAAAATCGTATATACAATACCTTGTATGGCATTCCAATACCATTATTAACCAGATAGTAAAATATGTTCTTATTGTGTATAATAATATAATATATATTATATTTTATATAATGTTTAAAATGGTATATATATATCTATACATGCTTACTATTTATGAATAGCCACTTTTTACCTAAGCAGGACATATATTAGGAATTTGTGGCTTTACAAATGCCCTAAAAAAAAAGTAAATAAAACATTATGTTGTTTTATATTAGCCAATGATCAAGGATCTTTGTTAAATGAATATCCTGTATGTAGTTCTACAATTATAGTTGTACATTTTTTTAAATGTTTTTGTTGTTGCTTGTTTTGTTTGGGTTTGCATTGTGATTTGTTTTGCTTTTAAAAATTGTTTTAAAATATACTAAAATGCTATTGTGTTGTAGATGCACTGAGTCTAAGTAGGACGAAAAGTAATTACCGCCCCTAAACCAATGTGACATTTTCAATCATTGTTTTTATGTGTATGTAATACATATACCTTGCTATCCATGTTATATTTTGTAAACTTGTGTTCACTGAAATATTTTTTTACAAACGATTGTAGATAGGATGAAGAATAGTTTGTAATGTATTGGCATTCCATTGATTATCGTACATATTTACGTACGGTCTGTAGGTCTCTAGCCTTTGTGCGTGTACCTGGCCTGAACTTTGTGGTCTCTAGCCTTTGTGCATGTACCTGGCCTGAACTTTGTGGTCTCTAGCCTTTGTACATGTACCTGGCCTGAACTTTGTAGTCTCTAGCCTTTGTGCATGTACCTGGCCTGAACTTTGTGGTCTCTAGCCTTTGTACATGTACCTGGCTAGAACTTTGTGGTCTCTAGCCTTTGTACTTGTACCTTGCTAGAACTTTGTGGTCTCTAGTCTTTGTACTTGTACCTGGCCTAAACTGTGTGGTCTCTAGCCTTTGTGCATGTACCTGGCCTGAACTTTCTGATCTCTAGCCTTTGTACTTGTACCTGACCTAAACTTTGTGGTCTCTAGTCTGTGCATGTACCTGGCATGAACTTTGTGGTCTCTAGCCTTTGTACTTGTACCTGGCCTGAACTTTGTAGTCTCTAGCCTTTGTACATGTACCTGGTCTGAACTTTGTAGTCTCTAGCCTTTGTACATGTACCTGGCCTGAACTATGTGGTCTCTAGCTATTGTGCATGTACCTGGCCTGAAGTTTGTGGTCTCTAGTCTTTGTGCATGTACCTGGCCTGAACTTTCTGGTCTTTAGCCTTTGTACATGTACTTGGCCTGAAGTCTGTGGTCTCTAGCCTTTGTACATGTACATGGCCTGAACTTTATGGTCTCTAGCCTTCGTACATGTACTTGGCCTAAACTTTTTGGTCTCTAGCCTTCGTACATGTACCTGGCCTGAACCTTGTGGTCTCTAGCCTTCGTACATGTACATATACCTGGCCTGACCGCTGTGGTCTTTAGCCTTTGTACATGTACCTGGCCTGAACTTTGTAATCTCTAGCCTTTGTACAGGTACCTGGCCTGAGCTTTTTTTATAAATCATCCCGAAGTTGTGCTATGTCTATCTGTTCGTCCGTCTGTCTTTTGTATTCCAAAGAATATGTTTAATACCTCTGTTTCAATGGGCGGGGATGGGTGATATACAACTGTTGTATTGCTAGGTAATTGTATATAATGTTTCTACAGTATTGGACTTCAGAACACACACAAAGTGTTCATTATCCAGCCTCAGATTTACCATTGGACAGTGTGGACCAAGAGCGTTTATATAACCAAGTGTATTCAATCAGTGAAAGTGTCAAACCTCCTGGTGGACGGTGGACCTTGATACACAAGACCTTTTATTTGTGAAACTGAGAACTGTACCTAAGTATGGACAGAAACTAGTAATATTTTTTATGGGGTTGGGAGAAATAAAAACTACCCGTTCTTTTGGTCAGAATGTCAGGCGTTCATTTTAGTGGATCTTTGTCTAATTTTACATAGTCTTAGTTTTATTGCCTTTCTTTTTTTTTTTTTTTTGTTTAATGAACATATCCCTGGTTATAAGTGCTAATACTCTCACAAACTGTTGTGTCTAGTCGCTGAAAGGGATATCTCAAGCCATTTTTATGACCGACATTTAAGATAGTGTATTATTTTAGTTATTATTTATTGTAATGAGATTCATGTTTATGATTAAACCTAGTCAACTACTGGTATTGTAGTTTATAGAATGCATGGTTTGAAACTACTAGTCGAATTAACCTTTCTTTAAATATCTAAAAAAGTTATAGATTTGTCCGCTGGTCATTTCTCAGTCCTATTATGTTATACCTCAACTGATGGTGTTGTCATTGTTAAGAGATAGCTGCAAATTTTAGGTTTTTAACGGTTTCTCTTGCATTTAAATGAATTCTTCCCATGAAGTTTGCCAAATAAAATATCAATAACAATTTTATGAAATGTTCGAAGTTACTATTACATCAAAAAAATACATTTCTTTTCAGAGAAATAAAATCTTAAAAGTTCAGTTACAGATATATATATATGTTAGTTTGATAAATGTTCGTCTCGGTAAAGATATGGAAAGTCTATCAAAGTTAAATGTGGTAATGCTAAACTTATATTCTATTTTTTATAACGTGAAAGCAAAGTGGCAAACATTGCATTAATGCAACATAGTGAAAATTAGGTAAATTTGCGTTATTTTAATTTCTGATAATAAAAGTAAATCTTTGTTAAACAACAATAAATAATGGAATATAGGATAACCACATATCACTAGATCATGAGTCAAAAATCAATTTATCATATGATTACCCTTATTTCGTAAGGCTGGAAGAAAAAAATCATTTCACGGATTTCCGCTCATGTAAATACATGAATCATAAATATTACATGTAAATATTTGCAGGTCCTGTTTTTATGTGCGTAGTTAAACTGTGACATGATTGTAAAATAGGATATTTTGGATGAATGTGTATTCATGTCACAGGAACGTAGCTTTTGTTTGGAAAACTTTCAAATAACCAAGCCTTTAAACGACGATTTTGTTAAAACGTAACTTTAAATGTTTAATGCTTATTGTTGATACATGTTTTGCCAAAAATATGTTATATATTTTAAAGTTATACTGTGCCATTGTTATGTGTCTATGTTATATATGACGGACGTAAATGTATTATAAATTTGTTGTATATCCCTTTCAGAGTTATAAATTCACTGTTGGCATTGTCCTCAACTGAAATATCCTTAATATTGATAAATAAAGACCTTTATACAAACCAAATGCGTTATTCACTAGTTTTTAAAGGATCCCAATAAAGGCAACAGAAAAGTTTATTTCCAAACGGCAACCCGTTAAAAAGTAAGCACTAAAACTTTTCAGCTTTTTCAAGAGGTAAGGTTAATTCTTAAAGCTCTAGTATATACCCTTTTAAATTTTATCTTCGTTTAAACAATTACGTCAACCAATCAGATCGCCTCGGATAATGCAAGAAACATCTCTCAGATGAATGTAGGTAGTCGGATCACCTCTGCCACATTTCTTAGTGAAAAAACTTTTCTGGAAAACCATCCGTCGACTATTTCCGGAATATCTGTCCTGCTGTGTTCCGAGTGCTTACAGATCTCAAAACAAAGATGAAAACGCGGAATCCGTCGAACAACGACATTGCTACTATTTTCCTTTTCGTACATTTTCGGGATTGGGATTAGGGATTAGCCGGCATTTTTGCCGATACTGCGCAGCGACATTTCTATCATTACAGCACAGGGGCACTTATGAGGTGCCCAGGGACTGAACCCGGCCGGTCCATTATATTGACACCGACGAGTCAGGCGTAATGCTGTCCCCGTAGCCCCGAGCGTTAGGAGGGAAGCCACTACTACCAACTTTAAAGTCTTTGGTATGACCCGGCCGGGGTTCGAACCCACGACTCGGCTTACTTTCTGAATTTCCATAAGACCAACTATACGAAAGACAACGGCAAATTAAATGGTTCAATATGAAAGTCCTCGATCAAATAACTGATAAAATATGAATGTCCTTGCCAAATAACTGATCTAATATGAAGTCCTCGGTCACATAACAACAGAAAAGTCCTCGGCCAGATAACTGGTCCAATATGAAAATCCTCGGCCAGGTAACTGGTCCAATGTGAAAGTCCTCGGCCAAATAACTGGACCAATATGAAAATCCTCGGCCAGGTAACTGGTCCAATATGAAGGTTCTCGGCCAAATAACTGGTCCAATATGAAAGTCCTCGGCCAGATAACTGGTCCAATATGAAAATCCTCGGCCAGGTAACTGGTCCAATGTGAAAGTCCTCGGCCAAATAACTGGACCAATATGATAGTCCTCGGCCAAATAACTGGTCCAATATGAAAATTATCGGCCAGGTAACTGGTCCAATATGAAAGTTCTCGGCCAAATAACTGGTCCAATATGAAAATCCTCGGTCAAACAACTGGTCCAATATGAAAATCCTCGGCCAGGTAACTGGTCCAATATGAAAGTTCTCGGCCAAATAACTGGTCCAATATGAAAGTCCTCGGCCAGATAACTTGTCCAATATGAAAGTCCTCGGCCAGATAACTGGTCCAATATTCAAGTCCTCGGCCAAATAACTGGTCCAATATGAAAGGCTTAGGTCAAATAACTGGTCCAATATGAAAGTCCTCGGTCAAATAACTGGACCAGTATGAAAGTCCTCGGTCAAATAACTCGTCCAACATAAGTTATAGGTCAAATCAATAATCCAACACGAAAGTCCTCGGCCAGATAACTGGTCCAAAATGAAAGTCCTTGGCCAAATAACTGGTCCAATATGAAAGGCTTAGGTCAAATAACTAGTCCAATATGAAAGTCCTCGGCCAAATAACTGGTCCAATACGAAATTCCTACGGCCAGATAACTGGTCCAATATGAAAGGCTTAGGTCAAATAACCGGTCCAGTATTCAAGTCCTCGGCAAAATAACTGGTCCAATATGAAAGTCCTCGGCCAAATAACTGGTCCAATATGAAAGTCCTCGGCCAAATAACTGGTCCAATATGAAAGTCCTCGGCCAAATAACTGGTCCAATACGAAATTCCTACGGCCAGATAACTGGTCCAATATGAAAGACTTAGGTCAAATAACCGGTCCAGTATTCAAGTCCTCGGCAAAATAACTGGTCCAATATGAAAGTCCGCGGCCAAATAACTGGTCCAATACGAAAGTCCTTGGCAAATAACTGATCTAGTATGAAAGTCCTCGGCCAAATAACTGGTCCACTATGGAAGTTCTCGGTCAAATAACTGGTCCAATGTGAAAGTCCTTAGCCAAAAATCTGGTGCAATATGAAAGTCGTCGGCCAAATAACTGGTCCAATATGAAAGTCCTCAGTCAACAACAAAAAAGGTCCAATATGAAAATCCTCGGCCAGGTAACTGGTCCAATACGAAAGTCTTCAGTCAAGTAACTGGTCCATTATGGAAGTCCTCGGTCAAAAAGCTGGTCCAATATGAATGTCCTACGGCCAGATAAATGGTCCAATATGGAAGCCCTCAGTCAAAAAAGTGGTCCAGTATGCAGGTGTTCGGTCAAGTAACTGGTCAAATACGAAAGACCTCGGTCAAATAACTGGTCCAATGTGAAAGTCCTCGCCGAATGACTGGTCCGATATGAAAGTCCATAGTCAAATAACTGGTCCATTATGAAAGTCCTCGGCAAAATAAATGGCCCAATATGCAAGTCCTCGGCCAGATAATTGGTCCAATACGAAGGTCCTCGGCCAAAAAACTGGTCCAATGTGAAAGTCCTCGGCCAGATAATTGGTCCAATGCTAATACAAAAGTCCTTGGCCAGATAATAAGTACAATATGAAAGTCCTCGGTCAAATAACCGGTCCAATATGAAAGTCCTCGGTCAAATAACTGGTCCAATGTGAAAGTCCTTAGCCAAAAATCTGGTGCAATATGAAAGTCGTCGGCCAAATAACTGGTCCAATATGAAAGTCCTCGGTCAAATAACGTCTAATATGAAAGTCCTCGGCCAAATAACTGGTCCAATGTGAAAGTCCTCGGCCAGATAATTGGTCCAATACGAAGATCCTCGGCCAGATAATTGGTCCAATATGAAAATCTTCGGCCAAATAACTGGTCCAATATGAAAGTCCTCGGTCAAATAACGTCTAATATGAGAGTCTTCGGTCAAAAAACTGGTCCAATATGAAAGTCCTCGGTCAATTAACCGGTCCAATATAAAACTCCTCGGCGAAATAACTGGTCCAATATGAAAGTCCTTAGCCAAATATCTGGTCCAATATAAAAGTCATCGGTCAAATAACTGGTCCAATGAAAAAGTCCTTGCCGTAAAAATGGTCCAATGTGAAAGTCCACGGCCGAATGACTGGTCCAATATGAAAGTCCTAAGCCAAACAACTGGTCCAATGAGAAAGTCCCCGTCCAAATAACGGGTCCAATGTGAAACTCTACGACCGAATGACTGGTCCGGTATGAAAGTCCTAAGCCAAACAACTGGTCCAATGTGAAAGTCCCCGTCCAAATAACGGGTCCAATGTGAAACTCTACGACCGAATGACTGGTCCGGTATGAAAGTCCTAAGCCAAACAACTGGTCCAATGTGAAAGTCCCTGTCCAAATAACGGGTCAAATGTGGAAGTCCTCGGCCAAATAACTGGTCCAATATTCAAGTCCTCGGCCAAATAACTGGTCCAATATGAAAGTCCTTAGCCAAAAATTTGGTCCAATATGAAAGTCATCGGTCAAATAACTGGTCCAATGAGAAAGTCCTCGCCGTATAACTGGTCCAATATGAAAGTCCACGGCCGAATGACTGGTCCGATATGAAAGTCCTAAGCCAAACAACTGGTCTAATTTGAAAGTCCCCGGCCCAATAACGGGTCAAATGTGGAAGTCCTCGGCCAAATAATTGGTCCAATATTAAAGTCCTCGGCCAAATAACTGGTCCAATATAAAAGGCTTAGGTCAAATAACTGGTCCAGTATGAAAGTCCTCGGTCAAATAACTGGTCCAATATGGAAGTCCTTAGTCAAATATATGGTCCAATATGAAAGTCATCGGTCAAATAACTGGTCCAATGAAAAAGTCCTTGCCGTAAAAATGGTCCAATGTGAAAGTCCACGGCCGAATGACTGGTCCAATATGAAAGTCCTAAGCCAAACAACTGGTCCAATGTGAAAGTCCCCGTCCAAATAACGGGTCCAATGTGAAAGTCCACGACCGAATGACTGGTCCGATATGAAAGTCCTAAGCCAAACAACTGATCTAATTTGAAAGTCCCCGGCCAAATAACGGGTCAAATGTGGAAGTCCTCGGCCAACTAATTGGTCCAATATTAAAGTCCTCGGCCAAATAACTGGTTCAATATGAAAGGATGAAACAACAACAATAATGTTAAAATTACAACAGACTGCAATGCTGCATAGCTATTTATGCGTTTAATAACGATAATATGATATTAATGTTTTTGAACTCTAGATCAGAGGGTTTCATATTCAAACCCTGGCCCTGTCACGACACGTTTTCAAAAGAGTCTTAATAATTCGGATGATAAGTTTACTTGCATAGGAGAAACGTGCAATACAATAAGAATATATATTTAACAGAATTTATATATTAATATGCTTAAATTGTTCTTGGTAAAGGGGTTCAGGTTATGGACTCGGGACTGTTACATCATGACAGAAACGTTCAACACAACAAGAAAGCACTTATATAATGGTTGAAGTGTTCTTGGTCAAGAGGTTCAGGTTATGGACTAAGAATCGGGGGGTTCTGTATTCAAACCCTAGATATGACATTAGATTTTGTTCCTTGTCCAAGACATTTATTACACGAATATTTTGCGAAAACAAAATAAGTTCAGAGTATTTTTTACTTCCTTACACACATATTTACTCACTAGAAATATTCACCTTGGATTATATGAAAATATTACTTTTCAAAGTTAGTCAGTTTGATATTTTAAAGAGTTTGATATTTTAAAGTATTTCGGTCCTATAATAAATGACATACAACCTTGAGTAAGAATATATAAAACGTCCTATGAGCACTGCAACGTATACCAAAATTTGAATAGGCACAGGGCAAAGGTATTCACATAGAAGCCAAATATAAAAATGGAGAGTGATTAAACAAAAAGAGAAACCCGACAGTTACCGCCTTGGAACGGTCAGTCGGCAATATGGACCAACTGGGGTGCTTAAACCAGTTTTACAGAGCTCTAACCTCGCACTTTCTGATGGGTTTCTCATATGCAAACAATGAAATGAAAACGATCCCTATGACTAAACAATGTCCAATCGCTGATGTTTATTTGATAAGATATGACGAATGTAGTGACGTCATTGAAAAATAATGTCAACACAGTGTACAGAAGAGAGAGGGGCGGAGGGATACTATCTCGATTAGAATAACTACATGAATATTGTTGATTTGCAATGAAATTAACTTTCTGAACCAGAACAAAAATGACCAGAGAAGAGTAAATTGTTGTAGCATCCTGTTCATGTGAAGATGGAATTGAGGAACCAAAGTTGTACACTTCAGTTTTATAGTTAATTGTAATAAAGTTGGCATCTTTTTTTTTCCTTTTTTCTTCTACGAATATAACAATTCTTGGAAAACCTATTAATGGGTGTCTGGTTTTGCTTTTTAATTTTGTTTTAAATCATTCTCTGGTTTTATGAATTAACATTATACATATTTTTCTGGAGTTTTGTAGTATTCTGAAAATTTTCA
This sequence comes from Sinonovacula constricta, assembly GCA_007844125.1. Classification (NCBI taxonomy): domain Eukaryota; kingdom Metazoa; phylum Mollusca; class Bivalvia; order Cardiida; family Solecurtidae; genus Sinonovacula; species Sinonovacula constricta. The sequence continues at coordinate 18,740,939 of CM017572.1, forward strand.
AATAAAACCCGTAACTTTTCAAACATATCTTTCTTACTTTCTCTCATATTGTTTTAACCTGATTGACCGTTCCAGTTTTTGAGTCGCCTTTGATGCTTCGTATCAATGACTTTTTCTTGTACACCTTTACCATTTTAGAGACCGTCAGTAACCGAGAGAAAAGACCGTCTGCTCAGAAGAATAAGTTTATGGCTCTCCTTGATTTTTTAACTAGGCTTATCCGTTGTTAAAAGATCGTCTTGAACAAATCTGTACAAAATTATAAACAAATCTTCCGTAACAATGCTGTTTTGATATAGATCAGTGAGGTATGATTAGGTATCTGGAACACGTGTTGAGAATCGGTCGCCAATTGCTCCAAAACGGGGTTTTTCTGCCCTATGACCACAACAATAACGTCATGGCTCAAATGTGATAGGTCAACGTCGAAACTTTCACTAGCATCTACTTGATTCACATCATCGAGAATGAAAATAATTGTATTATCAACCTCGCTGCGACCACCGGGTAGGTCGCTTTGGTTTCGCTGTTGCAGGAAAGAAATTGCATTTTGGAGGCTAAATGTGGAAGTGGGTTGTGTGGAAAGGTTCAGTCTGTTTACTGCAGTGAAGACTTCCAGTTTGTTGGTGCTTAGGGCGTAGTTTGCCTCGGCGTGTGCACCAAACGTTGCTACGCCAACTGCGCTGCCGTGCGGACTAATGTCGATAGCGTTAACAAAGCTACCAAGGAAATGCTGAATGTCCATGATCTGCCCGTGTGTATAAGATCCGGAGTTCTCGATAATTATTTCGATATCTCGAATACATGGCGGTCCTAGGAGAGGTAGAATTAAACAAGTTGGAGGAATTGTCTGAATATTATACTTAGTGTAAATTAGATGCTGGAATAAGTTGCAAAAATAATGGTGGTAACGTAATTAAACAGTTTTTAAAATACGTACGCAAACATTGTATAATTCATGCTTCATCGCTCACTACATTAATCGGAATAGTTGAAATACACACCTTCGAACGCGCGTATTTTATATGTGTATGCGTGAGTACCAGAGCAAGCGTGCGTGTGTATGTAATGTAATGCCTGTCAAAAGAGGGAACAATGTTTCAAAAGGTTTGTTGTTTGGAGACAATACCAAAATATATAACGTATTACAAATTTACATACATGATTAGCTTTGTAAATGTTTTCTCAGATGTTCATTGTCTTGATAAAACGATAAAACGATAAGACAATTAATGAAATTGTATTCTATTTCCAAAAAACTCACTTGTGGAATGTTCACTGGAGGTTGTTGCTACAGTGGTGGTGGTTGTTGGCCGTGGCATTGTTGTTGGCTTGGGCGTTGTTGTTGGCTGGGGCGTTGTGGTTGTCGCTTTTGTCATGGCTGACATTTTCGGAGGGGTGTTACAAATGTTCTCATTACAACAGTCCATGGAAAGACTGCGTATATGTAAATCTCGTCTGCCAAGTATCTCAAGGTAGTTGGACCCCTCACAATGCTATAAAAATTGTTAAAAAAACATTTTCAGTTTTCATAATAAAGAATTGGTTATTAATTTTAAAATCGAAAAATCAAAAAAGTTTTAGAACATTAAAATTAAAAGGAGAGTACCTTTAAATGTTGTAACATACAGCATTTTCAATGGTGTTATAGTTTTAGATCTACAAATACTTTAAACATTTCAAACATTTTCTTTAAATAATCAAAACAATAATCAAAACAATTATACAATATGTAGTAAGTTATGGTGTCGTTTGTTGTACTGTTCTCTTGTAAGTCTTCTAACGGATGTATCTAACAGTATAAATACAATCGTTGTTTTATACAGCAATCTTAGAAACGGCTATAATTAGCTAGCTCATCAATTCATTTTTGTCATTAACATAAAAAAAAACATAAGCCTAAACAAGTAAAAGAGCAGTTTATCGGGCTCAGTTGATCTCATTTATTTTTACTGCTTTGGATCTTTAAACCAAAAACTTTAAAAAAGGCATAAAAAACATGTAAAGTGTTCTGCATATTCTTGATATAACATTATTTCAGCTTAAAAACACCTGTAAATACAAGGTTTAAACATAGATGGATACACTTTGAAGTTTTTTTAGCCTTTGCTAAAAATAATAAAGGTTTTGCAATACAACATGTAATGTTTAACACAATAGCTGTCACAAGACATCGCTCTCGACCATTCACTTGCTAAACGGTATTATTTAACTTTAATAGAAGTACTGCATGTTTATGCACCAACATTTGCAGTTCAAACTGGGACCATGCTTCTTTCAAAATCCGACTAGAACTATCAAACTTGACCACATGTAGGTGTTGTGAAATTTAATCACAATCTATACCCTGGTTTTTGATATTTAAGCTTAAAATACTTGCAGCAAATCTTTAACCTGAACATTAACGCCGGCGCTCGGTGACTGAAAGAGATTTCCATGTTCAGATAATGGCCCGCTTAACAAATCTCTGTATTTTAGCCACATTGTATGATCTATGTTTAAGATTGCTTACCTCAAAACTGGCACAGTTCATTTTGTATTCCATGTGACCATCCACACTCGATAGAAGGGTAGCTAACAGGCATTTCTGTGTGAAAAAGTGGACAGATATGTGTTAAATGGTATGCTATTTTATCGTATACAGCAAGTTAAAGGCCATCGCATGGAAATTAGTACCATATAATGTCCACTTGTGACATTCCAAAACGTATGTACACATATATAAAGGCGGTACCACACTCAGAGTCGGAAAGGACTTCAAAGACAATGCATAACCTATGATGAATTTGAAACGTATTGCTTAAAGCTGCTTGCATCTACTTGCAGCCCCATAAATATTGATTTTATCGGGATGAATCCTATCTCTGACTATTCATTATAGTAAGTTACTTTTAGAAGCAGCCACTAGATATGTTGAGCAGGTTTACCACAAACACATAGATACATTCACAATAGCACATTGATATTATATATAAGTAAAATATTTTGGTAAATAACAGATCGAAATATTTTACCATTTAAAACAATTTTCCGCCAGATTCGAAGCCTACGTTTAGTGGAAATACCCATGGCCCATAAAGAAGATTAGAAACATGACTGTAGTTCATGAATTGCACTATAGTTTCATTAGACTTGTCACCAGTTCGTCATATATTAAAACGTTCTACATTACATACTTTCAGAATTGTCGTTACCAGCTTTGACAATAAAAATATGAAACAATGTTTGCAACACGGCATTATTTTACGTATGCGATACCGTCAATGATGCACATATTTAATGATATTAAGATTTATAAATGATAGAGCTATATTTGAAAATAAATATTCCCTTTTCCCAATCGGCTGATTTACAGGAGCACGTGACCCGCAAGATTCAGAACGAGGACATACGTGACAAAATTAGCGATTTACGAACGTTTCGGTAAATGACCAGTTCTGTAAATTGATCTTATACTGTGAATGGTCTGTACGTGTCGGTACAATGGAGACAATATAGAAGTTACAAAGTGTAATACACCAATTTACAGTGAACGCGTGTCCGGAAGAATACACTGGCAGCTAGTGCACGGACGTCGAGTAAACTTCAGTATATACATGGACGTCACCTTTTGTCAGAAAAATATTACAACAAAAGAAATCCACAGAAAAAATATATATATATGTTATATTATGTCACCTCTAGAACAGTGTATGTTGCATTGTGTCATCTATAGAACAGTGTATGTTTTATTATGTCACCTCAAGAACAGTGTATGTTATACTGTGTCATCTACAGAACAGTGTATGTTTTACTGTCATCTATAGAACAGTGTATGTTTGACTGTCATCTATAGAACAGTGTATGTTTTACTGTCATCTACAGAACAGTGTATGTTTTACTGTCATCTATAGAACAGTGTATGTTTGACTGTCATCTATAGAACAGTGTATGTTTTATTGTGTCATCTATAGAACAGTGGATGTTTTATTATGTCATCTTTAAAACAGTGTATGTTTTACTGTGTCATCTATAGAACAGTGTATGTTTTATTGTGTCATCTATAGATCAGTGTATGTTTTATTATGTCATCTTTAAAACAGTGTATGTTTTACTGTGTCATCTATAGAACAGTGTATGTTTTATTATGTCACCTCTAGAACAATGTATGTTTTATTATGTCATCTATAGAACAGTGTATGTTTTACTGTCATCTATAGAACAGTGTATGTTTTACTGTCTTCTATAGAACAGTGTATGTTTTACTGTCATCTATAGAACAGTGTATGTTTTACTGTCATCTATAGGACAGTGTATGTTTTACTGTCATCTATAGAACAGTGTTTGTTTTAGTGTCATCTATAGAACAGTGTATGTTTTATTGTGTCATCTATAGAACAGTCTATGTTTTACTGTCATCTAAAGAACAGTGTATGTTTTATTATACCATCTTTAAAACAGTGTATGTTTTACTGTCATCTATAAAACAGTGTGTGTTTTACTGTCATCTATAGAACAGTGTATGTTTTATTGTGTCATCTATAGAACAGTGTATGTTTTATTGTGTCATCTATAGAACATTGTATGTTTTATTGTGTCATCTACAGAACAGTGTATGTTTTACTATGTTATCTATAGAACAGTGTATGTTTTATTGTGTCATCTATAGAACAGTGTATGTTTTATTATGTCATCTATAGAACAGTGTATGTTTTACTGTCATCTATAGAACAGTGTATGTTTTATTGTTATCTATAGAACAGTGTATGTTTTATTGTGTTATCTATAGAACAGTGTATGATTTATTGTGTCATATATAGGACAATGTATGTTTTACTGTCATCAATAGAACAGTGTATGTTTTACTGTCATCTATAGAACAGTGTATGTTTTACTGTCATCTATAGAACAGTGTATGTTTATTGTATCATCTATAGAACAGTGAATGTTTTATTGTGTCATCTATAGAACAGTGTATGTTTTACTGTCATCTATAGAACAGTGTATGTTTTATTGTGTCATCTATAGAACAGTGCATGTTTTATTATGTCATCTATAGAACAGTGTATGTTTTATTGTGTCATCTATAGGACAGTGTATGTTTTATTATATCATCTTTAAAACAGTGTATGTTTTACTGTCATCTATAGAACAGTGTATGTTTTACTGTCATCTATAGAACAGTGTATGTTTTACTGTCATCTATAGAACAGAGTATGTTTTATTGTGTCATCTATAGAACAGTGTATGTTTTACTGTGTCATCTAAAGAACAGTGTATGTATTATTATATTATTTTTAAAAGTGTATGTTTTACTGTCATCTATAGAACAGTGTGTGTTTTACTGTCATCTATAGAACAGTGTATGTTTTATTGTGTCATCTATAGAACAGTGTATGTTTTACTGTGTCATCTATAGAACAGTGTATGTTTTACTGTCATCTATAGAACAGTGTATGTTTTATTGTGTCATCTATAGAACAGTGTATGTTTTACTGTGTCGTCTATAGAACAGTGTATGTTTTACTGTCACCTATAGAACAGTGTATGTTTTATTATGTCATCTATAGAACAGTGTATGTTTTATTGTGTCATCTATAGAACAGTGTATGTTTTATTATGTCATCTATAGAACAGTGTATGTTTTATTGTGTCATCTATAGGACAGTGTATGTTTAACTGTGCCATCTATAGAACAGTGTATGTTTTACTGTGTCATCTTTAAAGCAGTGTATGTTTTACTGTCATTTATAGAACAGTGTATGTTTTACTGTCATCTATAGAACAGTGTATGTTTTATTGTGTCATCTATAGAACAGTGTATGTTTTACTGTGTCATCTAAAGAACAGTGTATGTTTTATTATATCATCTTTAAAACAGTGTGTGTTTTACTGTCATCTATAGAACAGTGTATGTTTTACTGTGTCATCTATAGGACAGTGTATGTTTTACTGTGTCATCTATAGAACAGTGTATGTTTAACTGTGTCATCTATAGAACAGTGTATGTTTTATTGTGTCATCTATAGAACAGTGTATGTTTTACTGTCATCTATAGAACAGTGTGTGTTTTACTGTCATCTATAGAACAGTGTATGTTTTACGGTGTCATCTATAGAACAGTGTATGTTTTACTGTGTCATCTATAGAACAGTGTCTGTTTTACTGTGTCATCTATAGAACAGTGTATGTTTTACTATGTCACCTCTAGAACAGTGTATGTTTTACCGTGTCATCTATAGAACAGTGTATGTTTTACTGTCATCTATAGAACAGTGTATGTTTTATTGTGTCATCTATAGAACAGTGTATGTTTTACTGTGTCATCTATAGAATAGTGTATGTTTTACTGTGTCATCTATAGAACAGTGTATGTTTTACTGTCATGTATAGAACAGTGTATGTTTTACTGTGTCATCTATAGAACAGTGTATGTTTTATTGTGTCATCTATAGAACAGTGTGTGTTTTATTGTGTCATCTATAGAACAGTGTATGTTTTACTGTGTCATCTATAGAATAGTGTATGTTTTACTGTGTCATCTATAGAACAGTGTATGTTTTACTGTCATCTATAGAACAGTGTATGTTTTATTGTGTCATCTATAGAACAGTGTATGTTTTACTGTCATCTATAGAACAGTGTATGTTTTACTGTGTCATCTATAGAACAGTGTATGTTTTACTGTGTCATCTATAGAACAGTGTATGTTTTATTGTGTCATCTATAGAACAGTGTGTTTTATTGTGTCATCTATAGAACAGTGTATGTTTTACTGTTATCTATAGAACTTTGTATGTTTTACTGTCATCTATAGAACAGTGTATGTTTTATTATGTCATCTATAGAACAGTGTATGTTTTATTGTGTCATCTATAGAACATTGTATGTTTTACTGTGTCATCTATAGAACAGTGTATGTTTTATTGTGTCATCTATAGAACAGTGTATGTTTTACTGTCATCTATAGAACAGTGTATGTTTTATTATTTCATCTATAGGACAGTGTATGTTTTAGTGTCATCTATAGGACAGTGTATGTTTTACTGTGTCATCTATAGAACAGTGTGTGTTTTATTATGTCATCTATAGGACAGTGTATGTTTTAGTGTCATCTATAGAACAGTGTATGTTTTACTGTGTCATCTATAGAACAGTGTATGTTTTACTGTTATCTATAGAACTTTGTATGTTTTACTGTCATCTATAGAGCAGTGTATGTTTTATTATGTCATCTATAGAACAGTGTATGTTTTATTGTGTCATCTATAGAACATTGTATGTTTTACTGTCATCTATAGAACAGTGTATGTCTTATTGTGTCATCTATAGAACAGTGTATGTTTTACTGTCATCTATAGAACAGTGTATGTTTTATTATTTCATCTATAGGACAGTGTATGTTTTAGTGTCATCTATAGGACAGTGTATGTTTTACTGTGTCATCTATAGAACAGTGTGTGTTTTATTATGTCATCTATAGGACAGTGTATGTTTTAGTGTCATCTATAGAACAGTGTATGTTTTACTGTGTCATCTATAGAACAGTGTGTGTTTTATTGTGTCATCTATAGAACAGTGTATGTTTTATTATTTCATCTATAGATCAGTGTATGTTTTATTGTGTCATCTATAGATCAGTGTATGTTTTATTATGTCATCTATAGAACAGTGTATGTTTTACTGTCATCTATAGAACAGTGTGTGTTTTACTGTCATCTATAGAACAGTGAATGTTTTATTGTGTCACCTCTAGAACAATGTATGTTTTATTGTATCATCTATAAAACAGTGTATGTTTTACTGTGTCATCTATAGAACAGTGTATGTTTTACTGTGTCATCTATAGAACAGTGTGTGTTTTATTGTGTCATCTATAGAACAGTGTATGTTTTACTGTCATCTATAGAACAGTGTATGTTTTATTATGTCATCTATAGAACAATGTATGTTTTACTGTCATCTATAGAACAGTGTATGTTTTACTGTCATCTATAGAACAGTGTATGTTTTATTGTGTCATCTATAGAACAGTGTGTGTTTTACTGTGTCATCTAAAGAACAGTGTATGTTTTATTATGTCATCTATAGAACAGTGTATGTTTTATTATGTCATCTATAGAACAGTGTATGTTTTACTGTCTTCTATAAAACAGTGTATGTTTTACTGTCATCTATAAAACAGTGTGTGTTTTAGTGTCATCTATAGAACAGTGTATGTTTTACTGTGTCATCTATAGAACAGTAAATGTTTTATTGTGTCATCTATAGAACAGTGTATGTTTACTTTGTCTTCTATAGAACAGTGTATGTTTTTCTGTCATCTATAGAACAGTGTATGTTTTACTGTGTCATCTACAGAACAGTGTATGTTTTACTTTCATCAATAGGACAGTGTATGTTTTATTGTGTCATCTATAGAACAGTGTATGTTTTATTGTGTCATCTATAGAACAGTGAATGTTTTACTGTCATCTATAGAACAGTGAATGTTTTACTGTCATCTATAGAACAGTGTGTGTTTTACTGTGTCATCTATAGAACAGTGAATGTTTTACTGTCATCTATAAAACAGTGTATGTTTTACTGTGTCATCTATAGAACAGTGAATGTTTTACTGTCATCTATAGAACAGTGAATGTTTTACTGTCATCTATAGAACAGTGTATGTTTTACTGTGTCATCTATAGAACAGTGTGTGTCTTACTGTCATCTATAAAACAGTGTATGTTTTACTGTGTCATCTATAGAACAGTGAATGTTTTACTGTCATCTATAGAACAGTGTGTGTCTTACTGTCATCTATAGAACAGTGTATGTTTTACTGTGTCATCTATAGAACAGTGTGTGTCCTACTGTCATCTATAGAACAGTGTATGTTTTACTATGTCATCTATAGAACAGTGTATGTTTTATTGTGTCATCTATAGAACCGTGTATGTTTTATTGTGTCATCTATAGAACAGTGTATGTTTTACTATGTCATCTATAAAACAGTGTATGTTTTATTATGTCATCTATAAAACAGTGTATGTTATATTATGTCATCTATAGAACAGTGTATGTTTTATTGTGTCATCTATAGAACCGTGTATGTTTTATTGTGTCATCTATAGAACAGTGTATGTTTTACTATGTCATCTATAGAACAGTGTATGTTTTATTGTGTCATCTATAGAACCGTGTATGTTTTATTGTGTCATCTATAGAACAGTGTATGTTTTACTATGTCATCTATAAAACAGTGTATGTTTTATTATGTCATCTATAAAACAGTGTATGTTTTATTATGTCATCTATAGAACAGTGTATGTTTTATTGTGTCATCTATAGAACAGTGTATGTCCTACTGTCATCTATAGAACCGTGTATGTTTTACTATGTCATCTATAGAACATTGTATGTTTTATCGTGTCATCTATAGAACAGTGTGTTTTATTGTGTCATCTATAGAACAGTGTATGTTTTATTGTGTCATCTATAGAACAGTGTATGTTTTATTGTGTCATCTATAGAACAGTGTATGTTTACTTTGTCATCTATAGAACAGTGTATGTTTTACTATGTCATCTATAGAACAGTGTATGTTTTACTATGTCATCTATAGAACAGTGTATGTTTTATTGTGTCATCTATAGAACAGTGTATGTTTTATTGTGTCATCTATAGAACAGTGTATGTTTTACTATGTCACCTCTAGAACAGTGTATGTTTTACTGTCACCTCTAGAACAGTGTATGTTTTATTATGTCATCTATAGAACAGTGTGTGTTTTACTATGTCATCTATAGAACAGTGTATGTTTTACTATGTCATCTATAGAACAGTGTATGTTTTATTATGTCATCTATAGAACAGTGTATGTTTTATTGTGTCATCTATAGAACAGTGTATGTTTTATTGTGTCATCTATAGAACAGTGTATGTTTTATTGTGTCATCAATAGAACAGTGTATGTTTTATTGTGTCATCTATAGAACAGTGTATGTTTTATTGTGTCATCTATAGAACAGTGTATGTTTTACTATGTCACCTCTAGAACAGTGTATGTTTTACTATGTCATCTATAGAACAGTGTATGTTTTACTATGTCATCTATAGAACAGTGTATGTTTTATTGTGTCATCTATAGAACAGTGTGTTTTACTGTCATCTATAGAACAGTGTATGTTTTATTATGTCACTTCTAGAACAGTGTATGTTTTATTGTGTCATCTATAGAACAGTGTATGTTTTATTATGTCACTTCTAGAACAGTGTACGTTTTATTGTGTCATCTATAGAACAGTGTGTTTTACTGTCATCTATAGAACAGTTTATGTTTTATTATGTCACCTCTAGAACAGTGTATGTTTTATTGTGTCATCTATAGAACAGTGTGTTTTACTGTCATCTATAGAACAGTGTATGTTTTATTATGTCACTTCTAGAACAGTGTATGTTTTATTGTGTCATCTATAGAACAGTGTATGTTTTACTGTCACCTCTAGAACAGTGTATGTTTTACTGTCACCTCTAGAACAGTATATGTTTTATTGTGTCATCTAAAGAACAGTGTGTTTTACTGTCATCTATAGAACAGTGTATGTTTTATTATGTCACTTCTAGAACAGTGTATGTTTTATTATGTCACTTCTAGAACAGTGTATGTTTTATTATGTCACCTATAGAACAATGAGTTTACCAATAACTTTAAAAAGTAAAATACAATATGTTCTGTTCTTTCTAACTACCTCTCCTATGCCACATTCCTTCTGGGATGTACAGTCAGAGTAGTTCCTCACTGCATTTGGGCAATGGTAACAGGTCAGGGCTGTAAGGCACAACAATCGGTTTGGGGCTTAAAAAAGGGCATGCTTACTTCTTTGCGCATACATATACATACATACATAAATAATTGAGTAAAAATTCATATAAAAATAAGTATTGTATTTTCAGCATGTGGAGATTGTTGCACTGAACATGTTGAATCTCTCTTTAATATATCCTAACACTAGCAACATTTACTGTTGCTTCTGATCCACCGTATTTCAGTCGAAAAAGAATAACCGGCAACATCGAGCCTCCAGAATAAATCGTGTATAGTTAATAAGTAGATCAATGCTTCACTTTGTAAACCGTGTCTGACCGTGTACTTCTGTTATTGGTATAGAAACTGTTGTTTTTTACATTTGTTTCCATGTGAATGTATCTGTTTGTTATGATTATCGCAGATTAGACAGACGCCGTCGTGTGTCTGTTGTGTTACGTCTATTTAGATATTTAGATCGACTGCTTTTGTTTACACATATATCACTGCATATATACGTTCTGACAATTTAAAGAAAACAATTTTCATAAGCATATCATACAGCAGATTCTCCATCAACATTTCTCATAGCTTGCATCTGACCATGCGGGATAGAGTCCATGACGGAGTGAATGTCCCTTAAGGGCCCCGTAAAAACAAAGGCACCCGCTTAATTACAATATAGATTTGTTTACAAAAAGTCGGTATTCCCCCCCCCCCCCCACACACACACACACACACACACACACCCTCTCATGGGCGGGCGCTTGCGCACCAACAACAAAAAGTAGCGGAAAGAAGGCACAAAAGCAAGTAAATATAACAGAGAACTACACCCCCACCCTTCCCCCGCACAATCTTGTTATTGCACTAACACTATCAGTGGAAAAAAGAACTAACCAATGTAACTTCCTTTTCAGCTTAGAGTAAAACGTTCATAAAATGTAAAAAGCAAGCTGTTCCTAATACATGGACGTTTTACTCTTTTTTCTGCCATAGCCGTGGACTTTCTCCTTGTATGTACGAAGGTGTACAATAAGAAAAACTTATAGACACCGAACAACTATAATTACACACACCCTATTAGGGTCAATGGGGGTCTAATGCCTCATAACTGTAAGGTGGACCTAGGGCAAAAGTTAGGCGGTGAAATTCACACACACTCAAACATTCACCTTATGTTAGGACCAAATTGCGAAATTATTCATCTATTTGAACTCTTTTAAGTCATGGTATGGCAACATGACGCGGTCACGATTAAATACGAATACATGTGCTGATCCTGACCCTTAAATAAACCAGTTATCAGTCAGTCAGAATGATGTTTAAAGGTCGGACCTGTGGAACGTCGGCTGTACGACATTTGCCTGGGGTCGCCCTCTACCAAAATAGCTGGGATGGGACGTCGTTATAACTACCAAAATTTTGTTGCAGCGATGTATATCAAAATCAAAACAAACAAGAAAAAAATTTGTCAGAAAAAGGCGATCTTGATATTGAATGTGTCTGTTGTATAAAATGTCTTCTTGGAAGAGGAATAAATACCAATAATAGTTCACCCTTTGAAATAACTCTTAATTAAGGTTACAGCAATGTTGTCATGGATATCGTACATACATGACCCCTAGTGACTTAAACATGATTGGCATTGCAAACTTAATTTCAAATTGTTTCATTCTCGTATAATGTTTTTTAATGGTCTCAACCTGTGGTTGATTCAGCATACTCAGTTGAAACATCATTTAAATGTCGATATATGGAGGTTTTGAAAGTGAATAGACATCAAAACATGTTGTATCGCTTTTAATTCTCCAAACTCAAAACAATAAAACATAAATGAGACCATATGTGTTCAAGGTGCCTGAACCGCTGCTATTTTCCTAGATGATGTCTTCACATGAATCGTGTACAGTGTTGCCTTCATTTCAATAGCATGCTGCTACAAACGTTCTGCCGACCAGGACCGATTCTTATGTTAGGAATATTTTACATAGCTTATGCATAGTAACTTTATAACATTATGTAGTTTCACTTATTTTAATAGTTACGTTATGGCAGCTGGTGTTTTATAGTCTCTGTACTTTGGACCTTAATTATGGTTTATAGGGCACGTGAATCAGTTTTATAACAATCTTCAATGTCTATCCCTTGCTTTTGTATACATATTTAAGCACGCTTTGAACGGATTGTAACTTGTTCAACTTACGACATAAATTGCAGTATTTTGGACAGATGGATCTTGCGATGGTGTAGTCTTCACACAAGCCCGGGTCCTTGACAACCATCAGCACACACGCCTGAGTGTCTATATCGTCACATCCTAGTGCCACCCTCAGCCACACGAGAGCCAGCAGCGGGACTACAAAAAAGGAAATATTAACATATTGACTGGTTGTTAATCTATGAACCTATACAACATACAAATGTTAATAGATAATATCTTAAAGCTGTGTTATAAGTTGTTGCAAACATTAGCATGTATATGTTACAAGACCAGCACAAATGCTAAGCAGAAAGGAGTTTAGATCGTTATCAGCAAGTTATCTAAGCCCGTTCAATGGACCGTTCCGCGATTTGTAAAAGCAATATGTACACCAAAATAATGAGTATTGCTCTGATACTGTACACAAACAAAACACACATGGATCTGAAATATGAGAGCCGAAGTTATAAACCGTAAACTAAGTCCTAAAAATGTTTATGACCAACCCCCAGGAACTACATGGCTACATGGCAGTGATAACTTTGAGGACACTCCAATATCGAGATGATACTTTGTATGGAAATGTCTGTAAGAAAATTTATTTCAAGCCTTTACGTGTTATCAGCCATTTTCCCCTGTATTTCTACAGTGTGATACACCATTTCGTATCAGTCAATGCCTTTTTATCTTTCTATGCTATCCGTTTCAGTCTTCTAAAGTGCGTGCGTGTTTACACAAATACTACTTACGGAATTCACGTTTACGGAGATTTACGAACACACCCGGGCTTCTCTGAGTTACCATAATTTTTGCACCCTTGCTGGATTCATAATACAGTCACGCCAATTCCAAAGTTTAATCTTGCATATGATAATTGTGTATGTGCTAACTAATGGAAACTGTCAGTTCGAAATGTTGTAATTTTCTTACCGAAAAAAGAAAATATCGATACATCTCGGTTGGAGAGAAATGACGAGACAGCGCGATATTGTGTCTTATTTCCAAGAAAAGGGGAAATAAAAACTAAAAGTATAATGTAATAACTTACATCATTGCATTACAGTCCGAATCATTATCACACACACCGAAATTCCTCAATCATTCCACAAACAAAATTCATCTGCTATCTACATGCAAACATGGCATCATTCCAGAAATTGAACATGAGTGTCAATCCTTTCCCAAACTTGATGTTCCAAATTGTTTTCACTACCAATGCCCCACATCAAGACAGATGCTGCAGAAGTTTTACTTGCTGAATTGTTATTTTATACCATCAAGCACCGGTCTACAAACCCGTTTCGAAGCGAATGAGAATCTGAGAAGTGTTTGCTTGTAACAGAAGTTTGACATTCAAATCAACGCGGTCGTTCGACATATAACCTTACACACACTTGTATCTCTACGCGTGTTCTTCAAACGTGTAGTTAGTACATAAAAATAGTTCTCGGACTTTTGTTTGTTTCAACTTGACTGGCTTAATGTGGTCGAAAAATAATTCTAAAATCGTTGAGTTTGTTTTGTTTTTGTTTGTTTGTTGTTGTTTTTGTTGTTGTTGTGTGTTTGTTGTGTTGTTGTAGTTGTTGTTGTTTTCATTTAATAAATGATGTGGCATATAATAAACACAATATCAGCTGACTGGTAAATACGACTCGAGCGTTGATAATAGCAGTCGTATCAGCCAGTCAACTGATATTGTGTATGTATACTCAAGGTTATGTTCTATCTTAGTGATCAATGGTTGGACCAAAGATAGTTTCCATCTGTCATAGGCACTGATAAGTAAGTTTAAGGCAGCCATTTTGAAGCTAATGCAGGGCGAAATCTGGAAATATGTGCTATATTAAACTCACCAGTGTGTGTTTTATTGTTCAGTCTATTTTACTGAATTTTATGTCAAATTAAACAGCTTTTATGAAGTATTTTAAACTCTATTTTGATAGTTTAAAAGGTAAACAAAAACACTGTTCATTTTGTTTAAGGATAAGCTTATAATTTTATTTATTTCTGTGTATTAATTCTTTTGCATTTATCAATTTTAAAAATATTGCATTATAAAAATATGACTTTCAAGAGTTTTCCAAAGGTGATTAGCTTTTAATTTTTGGACCACAAATGAAAAAATTACAAGAAAATAAAATTTACACTTCTATACAATTCATCTGAAAATCACTTGAAGTTTTGATGGCTGCCAAGATAAGGGATCTTCACTGATGTGGAAACTATCTATTTTCTCAAACAACCAACCGTTGCCAGGTCATCCTGCTGCACAATCCACTTAAATAGAATCAAGGATCTCAAATCGATTTCTGTTCACAAGTAAACTTACAAAGGAATCCTTTGAATACATTTTATTCAAAACGTTTAGATTGTCTCATTTATAAATTTCCCCTGATACAAGAAATAAAGTTTAAACCAGTTCTTCAAAATTCGTTAAGGACTATTGACACTTTATGCTATTCAAATTGTTACACAAATGTTTGAACATGGTCTTTGTTTATTGGCAGTTTTACTTATTGTACAAGCATATATTTACTAATGCAGTCTCACCTATACAAATAGCCATTCGAAAACGTGCACCATCTTAATGCAATTAAAAACTTACCAAGCAAGTAAATTGGCTAGGACAGTCAAAGAGATATCGAGATATCTTGTATAGTTTGTTTTTTTCTATTGACAATATAGATTTAGTCAACGACTGCTTTTGTTGAAAGTGTTGTCGTTTTATTAATCATACGTCTTAGATTAAAGAAAGGCTTACTGTACTGTTTTCTAATTATATCATATGCAGGAGAATTAAAATGAAAATAGGATACAGATTCCTATCTAGCTATCATTTAAACAGAACAAAACATATATTTATTCAGCTTTGTACAAAGAACATCATCTTACAATGAATGTGAAAACAAAGTAAATCGTTGGTCACAGTCATGCAAAAAAGAACAGGTTTCAGTTTATGATGTTGGCTATTTCTTAAAAATATCGATATTTTTTCTTTATTTTAAAACTTTGAATTGTTTTAATCTGCCGTTTTATAACAATAACATTTAAACACAATTTTCGTCTGAGATCTTAGGTCGATATAATTGCTAACGAAAACAACATTTTTTTATCAACAACATCGGCATAATTACAACAATGCCGGAGAAAAGTATGATTATGCCCATTATCTTTTATCGCTATGAAGATTATAGAAGCATACCGATTGTGATGGTTACAGCGACTAGTGCCCCCTATAATGGTGACAGGGCTTTTCACACGTGCTTATTAGTGCAAGCTAAGGTGATAAGTGTGTGAACGTACTTATCTTATCATGGACAAAAAAAAAATCTCTCACGATCTAAAATTCGATTTCCTTTCGATATACGTATAAAAGCACGTTTTCCGAGAAGGAAACAATACTCCAACTAGCCATTCATTGAAGCGTGTGTGAGCGTGTAGTGTTTTGTGGGAAGGGACAAGTTTTCCCTGTTTGTGCTGTTGGTAAAAATAATCATAAACCAAAACGATTTGTCATACTATTGGTTTTGGTTAAAAAAAAAAGAATTTGAAATGTGACAGACCGTTATGTATGATTTATAGTATATACAACCGTAAGCTGATAGGCAGACAGTCAAATTGGATTTATGGGACTATCAAAAGTGCATGTGTGTTCTCAACAGTTTCTAAAAACTAAATGACTATTTATTGCTTAACTAGCTCTCTTTGTGTTGCATGATTAGGAAACAGAAAGTGAAGAGACTGCAACTTTAGAATTATAGCCAACAGACAGAGGACGATGAGTTGTTTAATCCAGACCACTGCCTCTGCATCAAATTCGTCAGAGGTCGATGAAAAGCAACAGAAACTGGACACCTTTCAAAGGAATTTAATATACCTGTGCAATCAAGTAATGATGTTCAATCTGATTCGTGGACTATCCAAACGATACGAATCGGCAAGAAACGAAGGTTTACGAAGCTTTCGATACTCATTACGAGTTCGTCTTGCAGTTTACGAAGGTGTACGGAATGTGATATACGAATATGCACGAGACATGGCGGAACAAGTCGTCGAACTCCGGCGTGAGCTGTACAGTGACGATGTCAGAATCGTAACGGACACGGACTCAGATCGTGACAACTCGGACGGGTCTGACACTGAATCACATATTTCCGGAGCATCTTGATGTCCTAATGAGGATATGTATCAGAAAGAAAATGAGCATAACATGATCAAATGAGAAATGGACTGACACTTTCTCATAAACAGCGATCTTGCAAACATCTAAAATCGCACAGAAGCTGTGTTTGACATGGTGTTTGTTCATATCATTGAACTTCTGTGAAAGTGTTTATGTCGACGTGATTCTGAGCTTGAAGAACACGCACGTTGAAGGAACTATGTGACTGAAGAACGGATAAATACATCCATTAGAATATGTTTGATACAAGAATGTTTGTGTATTTTAGGCAGATTTTGTCAACACATCTGATACAAACGGATTGGTTCAATGGCCAAAGCCGACGCTTGGAGAAGTTCGCTTTCCTACAAAACAAAAGGCTGTCGTACACATTATTTACCAAACCGCTGACGTTCTCAGGAATGATAGAAACCGCTGACGTCCACAGAAATGAAAAAAAAAAAAAAAACTGACATACACAGCAAAGACAAATCCCGCTGACGTACACAGCAAAGACAAATCCCGCTGACGTACACAGCAAAGACAAAACCCACTGACGTACACAGCAATGACAAATCCCGCTGACGTACACAGCAATGACAAATCCCGCTGACGTACACCGCAATGACAAATCCCGCTGACGTACACAGCAAAGACAAAACCCGCTGACGTACACAGCAAAGACAAATCCCGCTGACGCACACAGCAAAGACAAAAAACCCGCTGACGTACACAGCAATGAAAAAACCCTGAAGTACACAGCAATAAAAAAACGCTGACGTATACAGCAATGACAAAAACCCCTGACGTACATAGCAAAGACACAACCCGCTGACGTACACAGCAATGACAAAAACCCGCTGACGTCCACAGAAAGTGTAGTGTTCTTGTTCGACCTCGTTCGGAATAATTCTTCTTTGCATTAGGCGATTGATGGCCAGCACAGACTATGTTACACGGGTTTCGTTCAAAGCTTAGCGGTTAATTTTAATATTAACCACGGGCTCAAGAAAGATGTTTCCGCCACTGTTCTGGTCACTCTTCTGTGCCCCATACTGGTGTTGGTTTGTCAAGTAGTGTAAATGATTTCGTGGACGTCACTATCGCCTTAAACTTTAGTGGACAAGCACGAATTTCTGAATGTTCTTTTTTTCAGTCCGAATGGTATGTCTATGCTTATGTTGTGTGTCCAATTTACCGTTGATTACTGAATAAATAAAGGTGACAGCTGACACAATTATACAAACATGTGTTTTTAGTTATTTATTTCGAAAGTGCAACTTTGCTATTTTAATACCATAGATGCCCGATGCCTGCATTTATGTACCCTAAACACGTACCTATAAGTACTATATTAAAAAGAAAAAGTGCAGAACATACATTTCGACAAAAACTAAACTAAATACATTTGTTAGACGAAAGGTAATATGCATTTAATAAATGTTTATGTAAAATAAAGAAACATGACTACATATATTTTATTTGGATTTCTGTGAGGATATTTAAAAAACTTTCCATTTCGGAAAGCATACGACTAACAGCTACTGAAAAACAATTATGTCATTTGCCTGGATGTATTTTTGGTGGCTATATTAGCATTTTGGAAAAGGCCACCGAAATTGATGTGCTGAAAGTCCCGTTAACGTTAGCGCCCCACTTTGATTCGAGAAAACTTGTTACGGGTGTGCTGAAATGCCCGTTAACGTAAGCGCCCTCTTGGATTCGAGAAAACTCATAACGGGTCTGCTGAAAATCCAGTTAACATTAGCGCCCCACTTAGACTCCAGAAAAAAATATTACGGGTCTGCTGAAAGGCCCGTTTGCGCCCCCCCCCCCCCCCCCCCCCCCCCGATAAAACACGAACACACTCTGTACGGGTCAGCGCCCGGCACTTGAACTCGAACATACACGCTGGATGGCTGTATTGACATATAGACTTAAACAGTTTGGATACGAATGGCGCCACATTGTTGAATTTTATCGTAACGCCTATTAACCCGAAAAAAGAGCCTAATTAGTGAGAAGTCTCATTTGTATTATGATATTGTTTATTTTGTATGCCATTTGCCATGCTTCTTAATACCCAGCATGCAGATAAACAGTAAAAACCATTACATTGTATTACTGTCACCATAGCAACAATAAGTGTTAAACAAATATTTTAAAATAGTTGTTATTGGTATAATTATAAATGTGCGCACGGATGTTGTATAAAATGCACAGGTCAAGTGTAACATTAAATGTACATATATTTAACGTTGATCCGTCATTTTTAAGTACCGCAATTTCACCACCATGAACATTTCACCGGTGTTTCATTTCTTCAATATGTATTGCACACAGATTATGTATGGTATCTTGGGAGCTGGATCGCATGTCAACTGGAATACATTCCCATATTAAGTCCCTCGTCCCAACCGAGACTCGAACCCGCGAGATGATAGGCAAAGCAGACAGAGGAGTAACAAGTCATCGACTCTACGACTAAACACCTCTGATGGCTTGAAAAGCCAAAACGAGACTTTGATTATGCACACAAGGGAGAGTCGAAGTTGCCATATAAATTCCTTTTATTTGAAAACGGCGATTGTTATAAAACCTCTAGTAAAACTGTAAGCTTGTGTAATTTATATCTGTATAGACAAGCTTTGATGTAGCATTTGAAGGATTTTCACTTAAGCTATTGTCAAAATGGGATTGATATATATATATATATATATCCACGTGTAAATAAAACAAATGTTTCTTTGTAACATAGCGCTATCACAGTGTGCAGTGCGTCTGCAATGTTGTTTTTGTTTTTGTTGTTGTTATTTATCACTTGCACTTTCTGTTTCACTTACAAACTAATGAAAATATCATAATTTGTGTCTACAAAATTGTTTTAAAATTTAAGAAGTTGTTTTGACATTTTACATCTTGTTAAAAAATCCAACACAGTGTAAATGGATTTGACAATAAAATATGTTCATACTAATTGCAAAACTGTTATCCGGACATATACAACCATTGACCCCGTTTATGTTAAATATTATGCATTGGAAATACAGGTATTTCATGAATACTCAACTTAGGATATACTTTCTTAAAACATAATAAGAAGTCAGGAAATATCTAATGATATGCGCCGTTGGTAAGGCTTTAATAAGCACGAATTAATGGTATTTAGTATTAGGTTAACAATGTGATTAGACAGGTATGCCGAAAAATGAAAAATCTTCATATTATTGCTTCAAAATTGTTAACTTGGATTTATAATCAATGTAGTGACATCACTGTCATATCGAGTTACACAGCGATGTACAAGCGACGGATATGCAATGGACATACTATATATGTATATTTTAACCGAACAAAAAAGTTAGGTGTATTCATACTATACCAAACTTAGTGACAATTGTTTGTGTGCATGTTAATTTTCCGATTTAGAAGATGAACGTTAAAGTTACAATCCGTAAACTAATGGCCCTATATGAGTGTTAATGACGCAGCCCCCAGGAACACTCAAATATCGAGATGATTCTTTGGATTGAGTCGTCTATAACAAACGGAACTTCTTAGGTTCTGTCTAAGTGACCATTGGCTGGACAATACTCTCAAACAACCAACCGGTGCCAATCCAGTTACTTTTGACCCCCTTTTGTCACACAAACGAGGTAAATAAAATTTTGGCTACCAATCGATTAATGTTTCTACGAAACGGTCATTTAATTTTTTTTAGCTTAGAAAAACACATCTATAAAGTTCAAAGTATTGAAAGTCATAAATTCACATGATTTAAACATTAAGCACTGTTGGCAAATTGAAATTGTTTCACAAATATCTAGCCTGATCTCTTTGGAGGTAGACGGGGGAGGGGGCGGGGGCGGGGAGGCGTTGTAGAATCTTAAAATAAAACAGTTTGTCATGGAATCATCTACACTCAGTAAAACGTGCAGAATAAACAAAGCGAGGTTGAAAGACATTGAAGACGAAGATGTTGCCATTTGTGCCACCATCTGAATACTTGGTATTGTTTGTAAGCCACAGAAATAAAACCTTATCGCGACTTATGACGATTATTTTTGGAAATCTTTATTTGGACTTTGGTGTCACGCTGGATATAAAAGCTATGAAAAAGTGCTCTATTTTGTTTAGGCGTATGTTATTTACTTTATACCAAGTTATAGTCTACTATAACTATACTTTTTGAAGCTACTGCACGTACAGTCGACTTTTCAGTTTACAGTCACAAACTTGTTACCTTGATTGTACCGATAGTGGCGCAATAATTAAAAATACATAATACATTATGGAGTGCAAATCGTGCAGTTCTATTTGTCATGTACATGTAGCTACGTAGATACGTCATCAAATATAACTTTAAATGTTGTATGAAACGAGAATTGTTGAAACTGAACACAGCTGTTACTATTCAATATGACTTACAAACAGGTGTATTTCGATTAACTGAAAAGTTTGATAATACCTATTACCAACAATCTAATCATAGCGTTACAACGCAAAGA
Source organism: Sinonovacula constricta (assembly GCA_007844125.1). NCBI lineage: Eukaryota > Metazoa > Mollusca > Bivalvia > Cardiida > Solecurtidae > Sinonovacula > Sinonovacula constricta. Next base: position 18,762,580 of record CM017572.1, read on the forward strand.
TTGAAAACTGTTTAATTCTCAACATTCTTTATCAGCAAAACGAACAAAATGAGAGAGAGAGAGAGAGAGAGAGAGAGGGGGGGGGTCTGAAATAAAAAAATGGAGAGTGCGCGCGCAAGAGAGAGAAAGAGAGGGAGAGAGCGGGGGAGGAGGAGGGTCTTAAATAAAACAATTGTTCAATGTATATTGTTTTCTTATTATATCACATGAAAGACCAATACCGATAGATTCCCTATCTAGCTAAAGGTTAAAACTGTCGTTTCCTAACAAGAACATTTAATAGCAATTTTCGTTTCATTTTAGATCGGAGTCTGATATAATCACTAACAAAAACAACACATGCTTTTTTATCAATAACATCGACACTATTACCCGTAACAATGCCGGGGGTGAAGTGTGACCATATCTATTATCTTTTAATCGCTAAGAAGATTATGGAAGCATGTCGCTTTTGATGGTTATAGCGACTAGCGCCCCCTATATTGGTGACAGGGCTTTTCACACGTGCTTATCCGTGCCAGCTAGGGTGATAAGTGCGCGCACCTACTTATCTAATTATAGGAAAAAATCTCTCACGATCTAAAACGGGTTTCCTTTCGGTATATGTATATAAGCATAATTTCCGAAAAGGAAATCATTCTCCGAGCAGCCATTCACTGAAAACGTTTGAGCTTTGGTGTTTAACAAAGAGATTTTTTTCCAAGTTGGTGCACTTTGTAAAATTGAGTGTGTAATACACCTTTGTCCAACGGATTAATAGAAAATACAATTGGTCAATTGATTTGAATAAGTCAATAATAAGATTAAATATTGCTTTTGAATGATTCATGAATTATCGACGCGGATAGGCTGACAGTCAAGTTTTATGAGTATCAAAAGTGCGTGGATGTTTTCCATTGTTTTAGAACATTACTGGACTAGGGATTGCCTTTTTGCAGCTGCTTAATTCTTCACATAATTGGATCAAGTCAGGAAGTTGGTCAGCAGTCTGCTCTTGTGAGTTTCAAAGATTCGGTACGTAAAAATAACAAGGTGACATTAAAATAATATTACTTTGGTATGAAAGAGGTTGCCACATTGGAATCATAACGAACAGAGTACGATGAGTTGTTTGACAATCCAGACCACTGCCTCTGCATCAAATTTGTCAGAGGTCGATGAAAAGAAACAGAAACTGGACACCTTTCAAAGGAATTTAAAATACCTGTGCAATCAAGTAATGATGTTCAATAATCTGATTCGTGGACTATCCAAACGATACGAATCGGCAAAAAACGAAGGTTTACGAAGCTTTCGATACTCATTACGAGTTCGTCTTGCAGTTTACGAAGGTGTACGGAATGTGATATACGAATATGCACGAGACATGGCGGAACAAATCGTCGAACTCCGGCGGGATCTGTTCAACGTCGATGTCAGAATCATAACGGTCACGGACTCAGATCGTGGAAACTCGGACAGGAACGACATTGAATCAGATATTTCCGGAGCATCTTGATATCCAAATGTGGAATTTTCTCAGGGGAAAAATAAGGATGATAGGCTTGATCGAGACATCGTCTCAAGGAGCGAAGTTGTCGTCAACTCCCAAAATCGCATAGAAGCTGTGTGTGATATGGTGTTTGTTCATATCCATGGAAATCTATGAAAGTGTTAAGGACTTCCTGGACTGAGAGAAGTATTTGAAGTACTTGCTTGTAAAATGTACTAAGTGGAAGAACAACGGATAAATACATTTATTGCAAGACGTTTAGTTAAAAATGCGGTTATACGAGACTTGTTTTGAGTAATTTGTCGGTTTTCTGGTCAACACATCTGGTTAAACTGGACTGGTTCGGCGGCCGAAGCTTACGCTTGAAAGTGCTCGCTTTCCCGGAGAAAAATGCAGTGACCGAAGCCACAGACATACACAAAAACAGGAAAACCCGCTGATGTGCACAGACGGGGCGGTGTCACTTTGTTCGGCCTCGTTCGGTGGGGTTTCCTTGCGGAAGGCACTGTAAACAATTTCCAACATGGACTGTCACCGAGTTTCAATCGGTGCTTATCAGCTAATTCGAATTGAACAACGGACCAAGCCAAGCATATGTACATAGTTATTTATTACGACAACGTATCTTTGCCATATTGTTATAATTGTTGTTATAATTGATGACTGCATATATGTATAATAAACTTGTACCAAGAAATAAAGAGTGAAATGACTTGACTTTTCAAATTACTTGTCTAATATTTTTCTTATAAAAGTGGTGTTTGAAAGGTTACAAACAGATCAATTGTTCTCAAGGTTTGGAGATTCTCACATAACCCTTGCAGATACTTTTGCCTTAATAAAACTAAAGTCGTGCGAAAGAAAGAGAGCGAGAGACAGAGAGAGACAGAGAGAGGACAGAGACAGAGAGACAGAGACAAAGAGAGAGACAGAGACAAAGAGAGACAGAGACAAAGAGAGAGACAGAGAGAGAAATGTCATGCTTTCCTAGGCGGCACCGTGAACGGTTACTTAACTTATTATCTTCTTATCTTTGTTTACATCTAAATTTGACCGACTTACGTGTGCTAATATTTTGCATTGATTACAGACTTTGTCCATTCTAAACTGCTAGCCTGCTGAGCATGAATTGATCCGACTAGGGGGCAAACAGTGTAGACCCAGATTATCCACCTTCCGGTGGGAGCTGTCTAATCAGGATATATACTTTTTGCTGCTGAATATCTACAAAAACGTCAGACAATAAATAAGGATTAAATAGGGTCTATTACCGAATGTAGCTAGCAAGAGGTTACGTAAAGCGGCTATTCCAAATAATTATTTAACAAAACTCAAAGGTGACTTACCAAAAGCTATGTAATACAATAACAAGAAAGAAAAAGCAACAACCTAAAGCACCTAACAATCCGGGAGACATTGCCTGTCCGTGGAACAATAACCCTCTTTTGGGAAGACAACAAGCAGGCCAGAAACTAGAGATAAGCAGTGTTCTTAATCTGTCTCGATATATGCTTCAAAGGTGCGTCACCATAACGGTTACATTGTATAAGTTCTGTGAAGTTTTTTAGGTCGCTGGAGAAATCAATAAACGTAGGAACTGTGACACACACGAAAAAAAACTTACTAATATCATTTGATTCTTATTTTTATATATCATATGACTGCACTAATTCGTTTGCAAGGGTAAACTGCACTTATTATAACATACTTATACATAAACTTTTTAAATAGATAGATGTGTAACATTTCTTCGTCATTCAAGTTTTGTTAGGATTTAAACTGTTTTGTACTTTTTATGGTTACTATGTAGTTAGTGCTTGTGCACCTAAAACATAAATGGTCTGACAATTCGCGATTGTTATACAAGCTAATTCCCGCGCATTTTGCACTGTAGTTGAGCTTTTTTCTTACAGTTGTGAATTTCCAGACACTCATGTTACCCTGGTCAAACGGTGCTAATGTAAAATTTGCCAAATATGAATTTACAGAAAGATACATGGTTTTATTTGTTTCCAACTAAAATTGGTTTGGATGATGATTTATTTTATTGAAACAAGACCTGTATATATACTAAATAAATGGTTCTGTTACTTAATAATATAAATATTGGTGCGAGGTTTAAAGAGTGCTGCTCACAAGCATGTGAAAATCAAGGCTCATATATGCAAAAGCTCGCGAAAAAAAAAATCTTTTTTTTTTAATGCTCTGTTTACATTTTATTTTTACATTATTTTCCGGCGACTTTAATGGACTTTATCAACTTTTTTCTTGTAAAGTGTAATTATTTAACTTTTCGAAACTATATTTTCAGTTTGTCAATAACAAAAACGGAAAAATGAAGACCATCTGTTTACCAGGACCTTTAGAGCGTCTGTTTGAACAAACAAAACAACCCCAACCTTGTTGTCTTTGTTAATACGGCGTTTAGCTGTGTGTTTAGCTGTGTGTCCACAGTACCTTGGTTAAACTAGCAGTTTTAAATACGTTTAAACACCAGTAATTAATATTACACACGTGCAAGCTTTATGTTACTTGTGCAGTCTTGCGGTCGTATAAAATCTCCCCGTGCATGTAATCTTTGTTGTCATTTAATTCATCCTATGAGGAAAACATCTATTTGAAAACAAAATATTCATGCGCTGATATTTTCTATACGTTATGACGAAAGTCGTGACGTCATCGAAAAATAATGTCCACATAGTGTTCAGAAACACATAGTGTTCAGAAAAGGAATATGGTATTATATCGATTTGAAAAACAACACAAAAATGGTTGACCACAAATAAAATTAACTTTCTGAATCATGAACAAACCTGACCAGAGACGAATAAATGGTTGTAGCATCCTGTTCATGTGAAGAAGAAATTGAAGAACCAAAGTTCAATGTCCATCAAAGGAAATACACGTAACAATCCTTATAGGATTAATTAAATGACAACATAGATTACATGCACGGGGAGATTTTTACGACCGCCACACTGCACAAGTAACATTGTTGTGATCATGAATAAGAATATATGACAAAGTCCTATGAGTATTGCAACATATACCAATCTCCGAAAAGGCACAAAACAAAGGTATTTCACATGCAAGCCAAGCGAAAAGTAAGAACAAATGTGTGATGAGTCATTTAAGGAAAAGAGCAAACCCGACAGTTACCGCCTTGGAACGGTCAGTCGGCAATGTGGACCGACTGGGGTGCTTAAACCGGTATTACAGAGCTCTAACCTCGCACTTCCTGACGAGTTTCTCAAATGCAAGCAACGAAAAGAGAAACGATCTATTTGAAAACAAAATGTCCATGCGCTGATATTTTCTATACGTTATGACGAAAGTCGTGACGTCATCGAAAAATAATGTCCACATAGTGTTCAGAAAAGGAATATGGTATTATATCGATTTGAAAAACAACACAAAAATGGTTGACCACAAATAAAATTAACTTTCTGAATCATGAACAAACCTGACCAGAGACGAATAAATGGTTGTAGCATCCTGTTCATGTGAAGAAGAAATTGAAGAACCAAAGTTCAATGTCCATCAAAGGAAATACACGTAACAATCCTTATAGGATTAATTAAATGACAACATAGATTACATGCACGGCGAGATTTTTACGACCGCTACACTGCACAAGTAACATTGTTGTGATCATGAATAAGAATATATGACTATGTCTAGATTACGCGCAGTTTCTGCAAAACGTATTGGGAGCGTCACGTATTCCGTTTTTTAACATTTAAGCTTGTAACAATCATGACTAGCTTGCAATTATAAAACATGTAGCTGACAGTAATAGGAATTCACAGCTGTTTGGCGAAGTTTTATTTAACAACAGAAACCGAGTATACCGGTGTAAGCAATGCAGGTTGTAAATTCAGATGTAGCACAGAACAAGGATAACAAAGTAGCAAATACTTTAAAGCCTATGCTCTCTACGGCGCCTTGTATCTGTCTCATCCTAGCTCTTTCTTGCTACTGAATTGTCGTTAAATCCTTACTCGGACTGCCACTAGAGTCAACCATTTTGTTATTTGTCTGTGAAGTGAAAGCCATGTGTCCTTTAGACGCGTCACTGAGACGGCGTAAAAAAATGGCCACGGTGATTCCCTTAGGTATTTTGTAAACAATCGAAAAAACACGGTTTTAACCATCGAAGGAACTAAACTTTGCTTTATGCAGGTCTTATATTAGTAGCAACGAATACATGCGTCCACTACTATTTCCACGTGTTGAATCATTCACGGAACTCAAATACGATACTCGGCCTCTAGAAAAAAATGCAATACACATTCAGCTAGCGTTGAAAATAAAATACAAAATTATCTTCGTGGATAACAAAAATAATGTTCTTTACTGGGTTCAAACCAGAAGCAATCACTTTTCGTTTCGTGGAGGTGGTATCCGACAGGTTGAATTTTCATGCAGTAATTAGTAATTGATCATATACAACAAACTGAGCTTATTGGTGCCCTTCATCCATGGGATAATTTAAGCATAACACCCCACTTGTCATTACAAAAATGAATTTCCTGTCGCATTTCCACGCTGTGCAGTTATTTTTAAACTCAGAAAATGCACCTAACCTCACTAAAAACTAATTTCACTTTATCAGCTCAGGTTTATATTAATACAGACAGAGAAGGTCACTAGTTTTACTTTTGTACGACTGGGACTGGTTTGTTAATTAAGCCACGAGGATCGGAGGTTGGTATGGGGGTTCAAGAACCAACACAATGGTGGACGCTTTTCGCTGAGTACTCTTTGTCACTTTCGAAGGCAAGATAAAATGTGGAAATAGAAGTAATTCTAGATAAATGTTATGAAAAATTTAGAAAACTTCATATATTTTGCTCTGTAAAAATATTATATAACATTCGTTTTGTATGTTCTCATATTTTATAAAACTTGCCAAAAAACCAATTTATATGTCTTGCAGTTGCCCTGGGAAATGTTGCCAAATACATTGATTTCATTATAATTAAATTGGTAATATTTTAATCTAGGCGGAAATGAAATACATGTATTTGGGTGGTTGGGGTTTGTTTGTTTAAGGTTTTTTTTTTTGTCAATTCATGACGTCGTCCATGAAAACATGTTTTCGCGAAAGCAAGACAGCTTCAAGCCAAACGTTTAAAAAAGTTGGTATATGTCGGTCCGGGATTGAACCATGAACCTTCAGCGAATGAGACCACGGCGACCGTAAACTGAGTGCCAGGAATTCCCCCTCTGTTTATAAAAAGTTATTTATTGGCATAAAGCTATTATATGCCTATCGCCATTTGCGAGCGATTTGACAGATACATGTAAACTTGAACAGTTATAAATAAGCAGAAAAAAAAAGAAGTTAATAAATAGTAATTATAAACTATAACTGTGTTTATAACTTTGTTGGATTGATTGTTATTGGGTCGTGGTTTCTCATTTTCCTGTCATCATTTAAGTGATCTGAACAACAAATACATAAAGATTCTTAATATAGTATTTCTATTACCGGTAGTTCAACCATTCAAACGAAACGTTATAATTAAAACACACAACTTACCTAAGGTGATAGTGTGTGGTTCCCGGTGTACCGTATAATGTGGCTGTTGTCATCTACATGTTATACGAAACTCATTTGTCTCAATGACACAGTGATCACTCAGGTTTGCCATGAATGAATCAATACTCTGTTCTATGATAGAACTTAACAAGTGTGTACTTAATTTGATACACACAGGCGGCCGACTGGACTTTCCGGTACCAGTTACACGTTCGACTAAGAAAGTCCGTTTAGTGACACACGAGTGATTTTTTTGATTAAAAGCTCTCTCTAGATATGTATTTCTTATATTTTCTTCCATGAAACATTTTCACTGCAGAAAATGAATCCATCATGGCATTCAATTAGCATTACGAGTACAGTCTTTACCGGTGTATTTTTCATTTTATTTGGACATATTAAAGACTATTGACAATGTGAGTTTTTTGTAGTTATAATTGTTTTATCCATTGTTTTATCCGTGAAAGCTGAACAATCAATTGTAATATGGTATTTTTGATATAAGGCTTCTTTTCGCCAGTTTGTTAAGTTAAAGTACACCATTGTGCCATAAGTGAACGTACAAATTCAAAATGGCGGACGTTGTACGTATAATTAACGTCAACATAAACAACGTCAAAAAGACAATAACTTTTATGCACATACCTCAATACTTGGTGATATAGCCCCTTGTTTTGATTACTTGTTGCAGCCTTCTTGGAATGCTGGAGTATAGGTTCTTTATGTATGGAACCGGGGTCTTATTAAGTTAAACAACAACAAAAATATAGATATTTTATCCTGGCCCAGGAAGAATGTAACCCAGGTTTATATCAACCACAGGAAAGCTACACGTGACAGGCTGTTGGTAAGTTTGTGCACATGTTTTTCGTGTTTGTACGTCTGGTATTACTTGTCTACCCTATGCCCCGTAATGGGATGTCTTGTTCCAACCATGTGACTTGTCTAGTATGATTGTTTTACTAGTATGAGTGTATGAGCATCTATCCTTACTTGTATGGTAAGTGTCGGAGATGGAAGCGAGGTTGTATGTAATGATGCACGTAAATTTCAATCGTTTCACATGAATTTTGCCGATCCTGTGCAGCACCCCCCCCCCCTCCCACCCCCTACCGGGGATTTGAACCCGCGACCTCCCGATCCGCAAGCCGACGTTCTACCAATTGAGCTATTGCGGCCGGTATATGCCCTTTGGGAAAAGATTTCAAGAAAAACGTAATTTATGATTAGATATTTATGAAGAATGTAATTAAAAGTTAATCAAAATTACATGGGATAGTAAAACAAAAACACCAAATCAGAGGTCACATTGAGCCCTTTTATTTGATGAGAGCATTTGTAAGTAATCAATTGGAAGCAATTGTAATTTTTTTGTTTTTCAGAATAAAACATGTTTAATACCACAAAACATACAAAAAGATGGATACACGTCTTATTGTGCTTGGTATACAGTCTCCCAGATTAAAAACTGTAAAAACTAAAACATGTGTTGTAACAACTATATGTTGTAACAATAATACATAATTATACTGTTGGCAGGTTGGTTGATAATAATAGGACAAACAACCTAGACTCATAAAACGTCCCTAAAAGTATCAAACCATGCTGATTATCAACACATTTATATCTGGCGGCTAATATTCAAGATTGCCCACACATTCATTTGTTCAAACAGTGGAAAGCAAGACCAACAAAAGTACTTGGTCACATTAATTTCATGTTTTTATTTCTTTTGTAGCAATATTTATTATTCTGTGACAAAGTCCAACAAATGACTGTTGTACATCAGACAAATTAAGGTCACTATTAAAGCAGGTTAGTTATCAACATCTGCAAAGAAAAAGTCAAATATAAAAATATTCATTTTATATCCTTACATGTTTTGTATGGTAGGAAATTCAATGATCATGAGAATTTAATAATTGCTTGAATTTTCTTTTTCCTTTTGGGTTAAATCTAAGTAAGTCTACATAATTGTCTGCAGTATCATATTTTTTTTTACTACTCTTTTATGGAAATGAACACATTACCCTTTGTTTCAACCTAAAAGAAATAATATAAAACTGGCTGTTAAATCATTCTCAAACATTTGATTGGCTTTATTGGAGTTTTACAATCAATCACTTGAAAATGACTTCCAAACCTAAGCTAAAAATTGCATGACCATGGGTTCTGGCCTCATTTTAAGTTACATTTCTGTTGAGATTATGCTCAAGCTCCAATTTAGACAGCTAAGTATGTACTAGTGGTAATGTTTACACTGTGACTTTATTATGCTGTACCTACACCCCATATCACAACCTTTCCAGGTAAATATATAAATTAGCAGGTGTGACACCTTACCAGAATTAGATCTAGAGCAAAATATTTACTGACAATTGTTTCAGCGTGGCTTGTTTTTACATCATTACACATTCACAGTACAATTTCTCCACATTCCATCACATGCCAAACAAGGAGCTATAATAACTTATATATAGTAATTTATCCCGTTTTTCTTTTGCACTCAATTAAAATGTACAGCAAATTGACTTTAAAATTTCACTCTTAAAAAAATGTAAAATCATCTTGAAAAAAATGTAGTCATTTTGAAAAAAAAAAAAATCCAAAAAATAAATGTATACTGTTAACATGTAACTGACTATAAAAATATAACATTTGCAGTTTTCTGAAACTTTGGAAGGTGATATGACAGGTTTGGTCATTATTTTTTTAATCTTGCAAAGAAAAATCCTCAATAAGCATTAACAACCTATGCTGCAAATGATAAACCACAATTATTTATAACAGGGACTCAACTTACAATTACACAAATAAAAAAACATTTAACAGGTGACAAGTGCAATAAAGCTTGTACAAATGAATGAATATATATATAAATTTAAGTGAAGAGGTTTTCCATTTGTTGGGTGGTTAAGCATTGCGTCTGTTAAACAGCACAAAAACAACAATGATTTACTACTGTTGTGATGAATGGGGCAGAGCCAGATATAAACAAGCACGTGGGGAACACATGGAGCCCCATGAAACCAGCAACAACAGTTGTACTGCCATTGATACAGTAGAAATGCTCAATGTTCCATCTTTTTCTCACAAAACATTAAAGAAATAATAAAATCTGAACAGTAAACAGCACAATGCACACATCATGATGCACTGTTTTTTTCTGCATTAATTCATTGTGTACAGAAAAACTGTTAAAATACAAATAAAAAAAATATATAAAAAAAAACAAGACAGAAAGGAAAATAATAAGAGAAACCACACTACTACACAAGCCTATATAATATATCAATAGTTGTATGCCACACATGCACACACAACACATGCTACAGGTGACCAGCTGGTCTGATACGGACAGTGGGGCAGACTGTCCTGGGTACCAAACACAGCCCACACCTCCTTGCAAGATCTGAGGTGACTGAGGTACACGAGGGAACCGTCCACATACATGGGAACCAAACCATACTATCAGCCATGGGCAATATAGCCGATAGGCTATGGGGAACCAATCCACATTTACAAGGAACCATCTCAAATATTGTGGGAACCACCCTGCACAATCAACCATGGGGCAATATGGATGACAGACAAGTAGGAACCATGAGATACCCTCGGTAAAAACAGTACACCCCAGTACACCCGTTACATGTTGGGCTTCAGCAATAAATGCCAACCTCCACCTCACTATTCTGTTTCTGCATTTGTTAATATATATGCTCATATCATGTCCATCCACTCTACAAACTTTTCCAAACTGTATTTACTACTCTAGCCCATCTCGTGTGTTTGAGTGACCAGAGGAGAGAACCATGTCAAAGGACCATTTAACACATGAATACAAGAATTCCTTACTGGTTAGGAACACTCTAATTTAATTCAGCAACAGTTTTGTTCATCCTTTGAACATTGGACTTAACAAAAATACACAGAAAATTTTCTGGCACACAAAATCCCCCAAAGATACATAGCCCATAGGACATTCACCTCAAGCCATCTTTGATAAACCGTAGGAAGCTATTCCACTATCTGAAAACATCCAACCAGCAATCACCAAAAGAGAGCCATTTCTCTGAAACTTTGTTTCAACAAGTTACAAGTATGTCTGCAAACTAGCATTTGCTGTAAGCTGTCTGTACCAGAATAAATTAACCTGTATCCAATAAAGTGCTGTTGATTTGGTCAAGCATTAGACTACTAATGAGAGCCAGTTGTCACTAAATGCTACTCAGTTTAGAGAACCTTTGGAACTCCAGAAACCTAACTGGTTTCCTCACTTTGTCCTTGAATTACCATCTTCCACAACAGAATTCACATCCTTCCGTCTTCAACCTAGCCATCTTAAAAAATTAACCGACAACACTCAGAAGAAAACAACATTTCTTAGAGTTCACCTGTGAAGTTTTGTTCTTGTAACACTAACATTTAACTTCTGAACCCCCATCATTCAGGAGGATTAGTTTGATTCTTGGATCATTAACTTCTCACATGACAGCGGACCTTGCCAATGCTGTGTTTTAGTGTTTAAACTCAAACCAGATCATGGTGAAACGACCAGAAGTGTACAACAGAACACACAGCCTGTACTGTTACCATTTACAATGGATTCACAGCCACTCCAAATAGAAACTAAACTGTCAACTCATTTTTCCAGCCATGATAGTGTCTCGAACATCTGCAATTAGTGTTATCACTTGAACTGCTTTATATATGTACATTATATTATTATCAACATATGTACACTGCATTTGTATGCAAGACTACATGTTTGTACAAAGTTTTGAGCTTGTGCCATTTTTTATTAAAAAAAAAAGTGGTTCAATATTTTACAGCATCACTTCCTTATTAAGTATGTTATTATATATAAAAAATGAGAACTATACAAAATAAAAAGTTAGGTAGACAAGATTAAGATAGACAAGATAAACGTATTTCTTAAACAAAAATAGCATCTCAGATCTAAAGAGTACCTTAAATATTGCTATGTACAAGTGATGCTTGTCAAAATGTGAATGAACAATTTACAATGACAACATGACATCTTTTTAATCAGCAACAGTAAAATCTCATAGGTATATTGGATATAAATATAGCAAAACAAGGGGAGGGCAGATATGCATGATATGTGCAAAATCATCATACACAAATAAATGGCATGCCCTACAAGTCTTTGTACAAATGCAGAAATGCCAGTAATTGCAGTACATGTAAAACATAAGGTTGCAGCCACACAGCCTGTCATACCAGAGTTTATTAAAATAGCTATGAATATGTACAGTGAAATAAATAATGTATCTACCACTGATATGTCAGGTTGTAAAGCTGCAATCATTTTGCAGATTTGTGAGAAATTAACACACCTTCCATGGCTGAAATAAGGGTTGGTTGACATCTAGCTATCAGAGTTCATCCATTTACTTTCTTGCAACTCTTGCTGGCGTTGATTTTCACCAAGATTGCTAACACTTTTTATCTCTCTCCTCCATTAATTCCTATTTTCACGTATGTCTTGGGTTTTATTTTGATTTCACTAAAATAGCGTCAAAGTCTAATTTATTCACACAGCATTTTCCTTATCATGTCACACAAATAAATGTCAATTATTGTCAGTTATCAATTATCTGAAAACTTTTTAAGTCACATTTTTTTTTAGCATTTACCTCATCTTTTTTGATAATTGTCAAAGGTATAACTTAGTTCACCATCTTTCATCATGCAGCTTTTCAGAGATATGAAACTAGTTTTTAATCAAACAGTCCCATTTACAAGTTATAAATTAACAGTTATTTTTATCAAGTCTGTCATAAACATTTGCCATTACTCATTCATACCACTGAATTGATTTACTTGGCTAAGAATTGTAAAGCATCTTTTTAAATAATCTCCCTAATTATTATATTAGCTTGTAAGATGGTTTCAGTTTATTTTTTGTCTCCGTCAGTTGTGATTTCAACAGGTTTAGACTCCGGGGTAGATTTTCCTCCTAGACTGGTTTTGCCATCATTTGCCGACACCTCCACCTTGGTCTTGACCCTTGGCCTATTGTTTGGATTCAAGAAACTCTGGGTATGAGCCAACAGAGCCTGTCGCTGCTGTGCCTTGGCATCCATCTGACTTGTACTGTGTGCGCTTGTTGGGTTGCTGCTGCTACTGATATTTACAACAGATCTTGTCTGCCTCTGTTGTTGCTGCTGCTGCAGCTGTTGCTGCTGCAGCTGTTGTTGCTGCTGCTGCTGTTGTTGAGGGGGCACAATGTTGCGCGGTGGCTGTGTAGGGATCACGCCCGGCCGCTGGATGGGGTTGGGGAATGAGGCCTGGCCCGGAGGAACACTGGCTCGCATCATGCCGCTCATGTTGCCCAGCATCATCTGGGGACGCATACCTGAGACAAGGGAGAAAAGGGTTGAGTAATGAACAAGCAATCAATGTTAATAAAAGACAAAAGATATATATGTAAAGTAAAAGATTTTCAAATCCATTTAAACAGCTCATGACTTGATCAAGGTTAAAAGTACCGCCTCGCTTCATTAAGCAAGATATTGTGTTTTATTTTGTTGTAAGGTAAAATGATTTTTAGGGTACAGAATGGCTTAGCATGTGTGGACAAGAAAGCTGGAAGCCCCTACCTGTCTGCAAAGAGTGACCCACAAAGTTGTTGAACTTGTTGAACTGCTGTGTTGTGTTGAAGCTAATACCAGGATACCTCTGCTGACCGGTCATGCCAGGGTTCTGACCATTCATGGGCTGCTGCTGCTGTGATGGTTGGGGACCATTGCGAGCCAGCTGGGATGTGAATGGCTTTGAGTTGATGTTCTGACCAGGGATGGGCACAGATGTCAGCTGGGACATCGACGAGTGGGGTGGAGACTTCAGCTGTTTAAGATAATGAGGAATTCCTATATCCCACTCATTTTTTGTTTGTTTTCCCCTTATTTAACTTTTAGACTCATGCAGTGACATTAAACAGGTATTCTTTTTCATATTCTGGTGGCGTTTTTTTATTAATCAAAGAATGTCTCACAAAGCTTTTGACATTTGGGCATTTGACATTAACTCAGATGTCTTTTAATAGGCACCTGCAAGCTGCAATAGTTTGGCAATCTGGCACAACTAAAAAATAATCAGCTGTCGAGGTTGATTATTTAATTATGAACAAGTTAACTGTGCCTTTTTCAATTAAGTTTATTCGCATTTTTCATGAGAATTCAAACCCCATCTCTTAGTGATGTTCCTATATTAAAGAATGCAGGTAATTTTTTAATATTTAACACCCTTATATGGAAACAGATGTTATAAGCTATGTGTACAAGGAGACTTACTGGTGCACCAGGGCCAGGAGAGACTTGTTGCTGGGACGAGAAGTTGGACGACTTATGTGGTAGGCCCAACTGTTGTTGCTGGCCTGGCTGTAGCTGACCAGAGTTGTGGAGGGGCAGACTGAGGGTCTGGTTGGCAAATGACAGTGGGTTGAATGGTGGCAAGCCAGATGGTGTCCCCGGTGTTGCTTGTTGGTTCTGTGATGCCTGGTGCTGCTGTAGAGTGTTCTGCAGCATGGATGCCTGGAACGTCATGTCAGCCGTACCTGACAGCTTCAGTGTGCTGGTTCCAAACTGTGGATACAAAAAAAATAAAAAATACCACAACATTAGATTTACAGTTGCAAAACAATATTACCAGGAAGTTAAAAAAAAAACAGCTACAGAGGAAAATGAAAAACAAGATAAATATATCTGGCATATAAGATAATTGTAACGTTAAAACTTCAACCAGAAAAAAATGACTGCACACAGCTTAGAGGAACAAAACTTTTCCCACCACTTTGTAAGAAAATAATAATTTTTATTTAAGATTGTTGCTCAGCTAGACAATTATTGGAATCATCTGATTCATAGGATTGACAGATATATAAAACATCATTGCAACAAAATTGAAACAGATCAACCGCTATCCCTGGTGTGCATAACAGCGTTTTTTTTCCTTCTTTAGCCGAGTCCGGTAAACGGACCCGTTCCCAATCGGTACCGGTCTTTCCCAATTTCGCGACCGAACCCTTCCCAATTCCGGGAACGGACCCTTCCCATTGACGCCGAAGAAGCATTTTTCCTAATTTCATCAAAAACAACCCACAAAAAAGTAGAAAAATATCAAAAACAAACAAAATTCCGTTCAATTCTTACTCATTTTCACTTACGCCGCTAGGATCGAAAAGTTATAGGTATGAACAAAATGTTAGAGACTGGTTTGCAATATCTAATGGCAAACCACGAGGTATGAAAATAGAAACATAAACCAGTCGATTCACAAAATGTGTGACGCGCTGTGGCAAAAACAATGACGCGATGGTATTTCCCCAGTTTGGGATACGCTGATTGGCTAACAGCGAGAAATTCCTTTACCGTAAATCGCATTTTCTGTTGACGTAAAAAAAGGCATGGCTGCTACGAAATTTTAAAATGACAATCGTCCAAATTATTAAGACTTTATGCAGGTTATAGCGTATTTTGAAAGAGCAATGGATAACTTTTAAATACAAGCATTGTTTTTCAAAAAACCCAGTAGATTTTGAGTTAAATCATGCACGTTAAGATGTCTAAAACCTTTAAATGGCACATCGTCTCGAATTTTGATCCCATGTTCATTGTTGTTTTTTTTTCTGTTGCCGTTTTGGTCCCGATTGAGAATTGTTTTTCTAAGTGAGTAATCAATATTTTTAATGTTATAAACAGAAAGACTTAAGTTTAGATGGTTATATTAATAACAACACTGGTCACAACAGTCTGACAGAGTTTGGTATATGTTGCAATACTCATAGGACTTTGTCATATATTCTTATTATTGAAAACCCAACATAAAATATGAGAAACAGTTGTTTATAAGGTAACAATTATGATCAGATATACATGTAGTTTTCAACTTTTTCTTCATCAAAGTGATTTATTTTATTGCACCATCACTTTGCAGAAACATTATCATGTTTCAAATAAACATGCTGATAAAACTATTTTAAGACTTTTTTTCACTTTATTCTTCTCAAGTCAATAAACTTACATACAAAGAATGCAAAACCATTCACATTTATGCTAATATTGTAATATATTCACATTGTACATGAAATTCCCAATTAGCCTAATTTTACGATGCGAAAATTCCCAATTTGGCACCTTTCACGATTCGAAAAATTCCCAATTTGATGGTACCGGACCCATTCCCAATGAGGAAAAAAAAAACGCTGGCATAATCTGCATTTAGGATAATGCTTGCTTATATATAAATATAAGGTGCCTTCAGTGTGACAGTATGTTGGGAACAGTTGACTACACCCACTCACACAACCAAACTGAAGCTGATCAGTCATAAAACTTAAAGATTATTTTGCCTTGCATCCCTCGTTTAGGACACATAAACCAAAAACATGTCCATCCTCAGGAGGCAGAAGAAATTGCTAAACATCAGATTCAGCCAAATTGGTGGATCATTGATCTTCTTAAGTACACATTTGGTATTTCGCTTAAAACTGAAAATGGCCAAAGAAAGATTGTAAATTTCAAAATCATTGGTTGAAGACTTTTTCCTGGCATGTTATGTTAACTATTGTGATTACATGTATTGTTCAGTTGAAATTGATAACATTAGCTAATTAAGCAATACATTAGCAGTGCACACTTTTGTCTGTGAAAGTGGATTTTCTATACAGAATCAAATATTGATTGAGAACTAAAAGACTTAAAGTTGAAAAGTACAACATGCTAATGTGAGTGCAAATGAGCTCCAGTTCAAGGAATAAACTTGCCGAGACACTGTCTGTGTTTAAAGCAACCAGTAATAAGCACCTTTACAGTACCGTTAAAACTAAACAGTACTGAAAATCTGGAAATAAGTCTGACAATGAATGTGCTTTAACTTCTTGGTTTCAAACATCAAGTGGCTCACTGTGTAAACATTCACTGTGTATGTCTTGTGTAAACAGGGAATTTTTAGTTTCTTTTTTTAATAATAATTTTAATAATTGTCTAGTTATATACAGTCTCATCAATTATCATTTTCTTGTCTAGTATAATATTAATGTCTAGTCATATATATGGAAATAAAGAACCTTTAATTTAATTTAAAGGTAAAAATATGACTTTCTGCGTATATGTGTAAGGACTCTATGGTTTTTGGTCAAGACTGATTGTTTTAAAAAATGTACAGTCCAAAGACCCATATAATCCTAATTCAAAATGAATTGCTGATAGACTGAACAAAAATATTGGAGAAATATCACTTCCATTCCTGTACCACTTGTGTATGATCTGGGACTGAACTCAATACTATCAGTACAGGAGTTAACACTCGACTACTGTGGAACAAAAAATTCTCCTATTACTGTGGTTACACAAGTAGTTATAGGCTAAGATGACCTACCTGCATGTTGGAACTTGGCTGTGTGTGTTGCTGGGTGGGGAAGAATCCTGTCTGTTGTAGTGGAGTGGGTGGCTGTATGGGGGTTTGCGGGGCCTGCTGATAGAACGATGACGGAGGCTGGATCTGTAGACCACCCGGTCTTAAGTTGGCGAGAAGTGATATAAAATTAGCTTTTCAGAGCTGATATTTACAACAAAGCAAAGGTAGAATTTCATTTATAGCTGGGACAACCGATTAAACAGCCAGTGCAACATCCAGCTACTGTTAAACTTTATTGTCTTGGCCATGGAGATATGAGATTCCTTGTATGTGATGTAAACTCATAGTCCCAAATTTTACTTTTATTCTTAATTTCTATTGATATGTCAATGTTCACACAGTGCTTTTTTTTTTTCATTACTTGATCTTACTTTTTGGTCCTGACATCAATATTTCAACTAAATTACAATTCATAAGTCGATAAGACTTGATGGGACCACACACTCACTAATGAAGTAAAAAAAAATCAATTAAAGCTGCCATAACAGGCTTAAGAAGAATAACACAAGACAAGTTAAAAGCCAATTATGCAACATCTTGACATATTCATAAAATAAATGTAACTTTCAAGAAACAAAAGATGCACTTTGTACTCGCTTTTGAGAAGTGTGTAGACTACTCATTTAATATGTCTTCCAAAATTGATTTAAAGACTTCTTTGCCAATTGTGTGGACAGATAAAATTAACAAAGTATATTTCAGGCGGGGTTCATGACAGTGCTTTTTTTTTTTACGGGTCACCTTAATATATTTTTTCAATAAGTTTGCATTTACATGTTACTGATGTTTTGTTTAGTAGATACATCACAGCGACCAATTACGTTACTGATCTACAAGTTTTATCTCAATATTTAAAAATATATAGAATATATATTGATTTTTGTAATAATTCTTTTAACAATCCAGTATCCTGATTTTAAGTCAAAAGCAAAAAAAAGCAGCAAAAAATCTGTACATTTAAGAACTTGAACTGTTATGTCTATTAATGGTGGTCCTCTCAAAATCAAGTTAATGAGGTTTGACTGTATTACTTGTGGAGGAAGATTTCTTTGGCAAAGGTTAAGGTAAAATCACCAGGCACTCTGCAGTTGTCAGTTGTAAGACAACCCTATACAAAAGTTCTCACCATAGTCTTGAACCAACAGCACAGACTGCTTAACCACAGGATTGATACACATTGTGAGTTTACACTTACCTCTGTGGCAACAGAGAGCCCAACATCTGCGAGTTACTGACATTGGCTGTCTGTGAAGCAGTGCCCAACATCTGGCTGGTGCCAAACAGCTGACTACTAGTTGGATCATATTGGATGAATGAGAGCTGGGAGGGTTGTAGTGAGGTGCTGCTGAGGCCTGCCTGACCAAACGCAGCTGCTATGTTGCCTGTAGCCAGGCTCTTGTTAGGGTGACCAGAACCTGTAATAGGTAGTGTCAACATTATTCTTTATGGTGATACAGTTGATAGCAACCCATACCCAACTATTATTATTAAATAAGTACAAGAAGGTATTTAAAGACAGAATGATAACAAGAAATAAAACTTAATACTCAGTAGCTGTGAAAGCTAGCTGATCTGGAGCTACACTTTTTGACAGGTCAATTAACAGGTTAAGAGCAATAAGACTAAATGTGTAATGACTGAGAGGGGCAGTTCCGGTTGTTTTGTTATGACATACAGTTCAAAACATTTATTTCAATTATTTTTTTAATCTTACACAATTCCAAACAAAATTGAATTTAACCAATTTCATGTTATAGTAATAAAAGCAAAATTACATATGAATGTTATTGTTTGTTGCACACTTTTCAAAATTTGGACCAAAATACCTTTCTTTCTTCAGAAAAATGAACATATAAATACTCTTTAAGTTTGATGGTAACACTATCAATAGCTTCAACAAGTGAGGAGAAACTTACTGAAGCCAGCCTGTGTGGGTGGTTTAACAGCAGATGTCATGTGTGATGATGTGGATGCTGACACCATGATACTGTGGGCATTCTGCTGGGAGGGCCCACCACCGTATTGGGTATTACGCTGGAACTGCGAGGGCATTGGAGTGGGTTGGTACGGGTCCGGTTGCTGGGATGGTGTGCTGGGTAGGAACAGACTCTGCTGCTGCTGTTGCTGCTGGCCAAATGTCTGTTGCATCTGTGGCTGCTGTTGCTGGGTCAAGTTGAAGCTGAAGTTTCCCTGGTTCATCTGGAAGTAAAAAGGGAGGAAACATTTGTGAATTACACATACTAAATTGTTTTACCTGCTTACAACTTCACATATTATACAGTAACCATATGGGTAAAAAAGAAATATCAATCGAATTAGCAGCAAATAATACAATCCTTGATCAGTCAACTCCAAGGATCTAAATCTACATTTTTTGCCTATTTATAGCCAGTTGGGAGTTTTTTGAGCACCAAACTGTTTGATTTTATGAAATTCAACTCAGCAACACAATAATGGTCATTATAGCATCATCCAGTTATTTTGCTTTGTTTCAGCAGGTCAAGTAAAAAAAACAACCTTCCAACATTATGTCTTTTACAGGAGTTAGCACCGTAACAAAATAGGATTTGACAGAAAAAATATGGGAAATGGTGCTGCAAATGATCAGCTTGATTCAGTTGAATAAGGATTTCCAAAGAGTCTAAAGGTCTGGTATATTTTGGTTGGTAAAAGGTGAAGTGCAAACTATTAATTTACATGGATGTAGATCATTAATGGGTATTTAAAGAATATTATGTTGCTCAGAAACTAAATGTTTGAATCATCTGCATTCATAGGATTGACAGATAAATATGTACATCATAGCAACATGAGTTAATTACCTTAGAATAATTATTTTAAAGAAATTAAACTGGAACGAGGCCCTATCTGGTTTCACAGTGGAAGGTTAGTTCATCAGGGCGGCTAGTGGAGAGCGGGTATACCAGATTGGACACAGCCTCAGGCTGCAGCGTATATGGGAAGATTGTAAACAGAGTGTATGGGAAGATTGTAAAGGTCTGGCATATCTTGGTTGGAAAAATACGCTCAAGCAAAATATTAAGCGCAAAGTATGTTTTTACTGTGTGAGTTAATGCAAGTATGACATGGCTGTAGATCATTAATGGGTATTTAAAAAATATTATATTGCTCAGAAACTTAATGTTTGAATCATCTGCATTCATAGGATTGACAGATAAAATGTACATCATAGCAACATGTGTTTTGAGTGCTTGAGGCGTATCGCTATATTTTAGTGACTTCTCAATTAATAAAACGTACATCATAGCAACATGAGTTGGGTTAATTAAAATAGATTTGACAGAAAAAATATGGGAAATGGTGCTGTAAATGATCAGCTTGATTCAGATGAATAAGGATTTCCAAAGAGTCTAAAGGTCTGGTATATTTTGGTTGGTAAAAGGTGAAGTGCAAACTATTAAATGACATAGATGTAGATCATTAATGGGAATTTAAAAAAATATTATGTTGCTCAGAAACTTAATGTTTGAATCATCTGCATTCATAGGATTGACAGATAAAATGTACATCATAGCAACACGAGTTGGGTTAATAGTTAATAGAATAATTATTTTAAAGAAATTAAATGGGAATGTGGCACTATCTGGTTTCACAGTGGGAGGTTAATACATCAGGAGGCTAGTGGAGAGTGGGTCTACCAGATTGGACACAGCCTCAGGCTGCAGTAGTATATGTAAAGATTGTAAAGGTCTGGCATATCTTGGTTGGATAAACGTTCATGCAAAATATTTAGGGCAAAGTATGTGTTTAATGTGTGTGTTAATGTAAGTTTGACATGGCTGTAGATCATTAATGGGTATTTAAAAAATATAATGTTGCTCAGAAACTAAATGTTTGAATCATCTGCATTCATAGGATTGACAGATAAAATGTACATCATAGCAACATGTGTTTTGAGAGCTGGTGGCGTATCGCTATATTTTAGTGACTTCACAATTTTAACCCTAATTAAACGTATTTTGGAAGAAATTTGCCATTAAGTTAATATATATAATGTCTGTATTTAATAACTTGTTATTCAGTAATGAAACAATAAAAAAAAATTTGCAGTCTGAAATGCTTCTATACATTTGACTTGGCTTTGCTATTTTTTACTGCAACTAACTCATCTATAGCCATTTTAATAAATCACAGAGATGTACTGCAGTAAATCAAATTGCTAAATCCAGTAATGTACAACTATAAATGCTGTATATTTTGCAGTTATTAGACTATAAATGTACTGAAATTATATTTCATTGTAGCAGATGCCTTACATTTAACCTTATTTATGCAAATCAGGTGTTTAGTACTACACTGGCAGTATTACTGCACCAATACCATCAACTAAAATTTTGTCACTGAATTAGACTGTTCTGCAGCTAAAAATAGGCCACTGGGAAATCCCAGAAGGATAAATAAAATATAGCTATTGAAATTGCTTATTGATATTGATTGTTGTTCTAATCTTTCATTTATTTTGTGGATATTTAATATTTAATTGTAAAGATACTTATGTACTTAGTGTTACTGTTTAAAAATTTTCAAGGAGAAAATATATCGCCGTTGCCTTTTGAAACAACAACTGAGTCAAAAATATTGGTAGAGCCAGAACAGTTTACCAATAATCAGGTCAGACAAGAATAGCGATATATTGTTTAATCTGTAATAGCATGTATCTCTACTTAGCGTGCATCACTACTAGTAAAAAAGCATTGCCATCCTTCTTGCAGTGAGCTTTTAATTGCACAATCCATAATTTCTAATTTCATATTAATAAAATGTCAATTATTATCTTTTATCATATATTGATCTGGCTGATATTCGAAACAGTCAGATAGTCCTTATTTTGTAAGTGTGTGTGTGTGTTACTACAAGCACTCTAGACAGCCTACCCTGTGTTCTTGTGGGGTGATCAGCTGGGAGGTCAGATGGAAGGGCATAAAGCTCTGCTGCTGGCCCTGCATTAACATGGGAGGACTGGGGACAGCGGTGGTGGACACTGATGTGGTGGAGGTACCACCCATACTGCTAGATAAACTGTTGCCAGACGACACCTGATACTGCAGCTGCTGAGGCTTCACCTGGAGAGAAGCAATGATGCAGTCATAATCCTACCATCTCAGTTTCATCTGAGTTTCTTAAATGAAATATAACCTGGCTATAAAGAGCATCCTTTACATGATATGTTTAACCTTTTATGAAAGCAAGGTTTCAACTGACAGCTTACTGAACTAGTTAGCTAACAAATTGTAACAAATTAGTTATCTAACTAGTAATATTTTGCTTTAATATTGCAGACTGCCAAGATGCTATTATAACGCCACAATAATGTTTAAAGAAGTCCATCACTTACAGCACAGATGTTGGACTTCTCATTGCTCATAGACTTGAGTTCCATGATGTTGTTGTTGAAGCCTGTGTTGCCATCACTGACTGACGTGTAGGAGTTGTATGTTTCGTCAGATGCTGTGGTGAATGGGTGGCTGTAAGTGAGTCCCACTGTGTCCCCTCCCATAGCAGATGAGGCAAACACCTCTTGGTAGTTAGCAGTAGGGTCAGATGCAGTAAACACCTAGAGAATAAAGGCATTAATTAATACACATATTAAAAGGTTACAAACACTGAAACTGTAAAAATATTACAACTACAGACAAGATTTAAAAAAAATCCACCTGACTATTAATTAAAAGATGTATATAATTGTCTAATTATCATCATTATTTTTAGAAAAAAAAAAAAAAAAAAAAACTTTTGAAATATAGCTACATACAAGGCTTTAAGAAAATCATATAGAAATTGGCAAAGCAAAAGGCAGAAAACAAACAAATTGAAATGGGACCTTGAATTGTCTCATCTACCAATTTAAATGGGACCTTCTACAAACCAATTAAAATGCTTACCAAGACCAATTTCAACAAGCATTATTGTCAATATATGATAGAAGCGCTTTGACAAGTCACCTGGCTATACTCCTGATTCATGTCACTATTGGAGAAGGTGTCCATATCTCTGTTGTACACCTGGCTGGAAGAGTCGCTCGCATTGAACACCTTGTCCATGTCAGACTGACCAAACTTCTCCAGGGGCTTGAATGGCTCACAGTCCACTGAGAACTTGGTTCGACTGACTGACACCTCATCTCGGCTGTAGCCAAGGTTCTCCTGACTGCGCGGAGACATGTTAGTGTTGGAGTTGTTCATGTTGGAGCTGTTGTCGTCAAGGTTTTTCACCATGTTATCATTGAGGTCCATAGATCGACTGTCCATGGACAAGTCCGAGTGGCTGAATGTAGGGAAGGAGTCTGATACACTCACCCCGGATGAGCTCATGTTATTTGGGATGCTATGAATAAAATGTGACATGGATCAATGTAAATCATCATTTCAACACTATTAATGTTTTTGAAAGAGCAAGTCGAACCAGGTGATGCGCCCCGAATAGGCTTTGGACAGAGAAATAGTTTGTCCATAAAGTTTTTACTCGGCATAAAGATAACATGTAATGGGTAGTTGCTGAAAAGGTTAAAAGTGTTTAAATATGTAATGAAGAATGTATGAAACTTTAAAGTTACATTTTATTCTTTATTATTCTATACAACAGACAGAGGCAGTCCTATCCAGTGTTATGGTCTTTAAAGTAGGCTAGTTGATACCTCTTGGATGAAGCAGCAAAAAAAATATGACCAGTTGAACAGCATATAAGCAAAATTTTAACAAATTTGGAAAAGATATATATGACCAAAAAAAATAAACAAACTTTCTTCTGAGTTTTCATTCCGCCATTTACAAGGCTTCTCATTTTCAAAACCAATAAGTTTACAGAACTGAAATTGTAAACAATTACTTAACATTGATGAAGAAGTTTGTATTTGATCATTATTGCATATTATTAATGGGTTATTACAAGTATGAGAAAATCGTTGCTCAGAAACAAAGTGTTTGAATCAATCTGCATTCATAGGATTGACAGATAAATATGTACATCACAGCAACTCACTTATAAAAAACACTTTAGAAATCAATGTAAACATTTACTTCATGCCTCAAGTCAAACTGGCTTTAAATAAAAAACATTACATTGAAATAATTGTTTATATTTTCTAGATGCAACAAGCATATACTCACTTCTGATCAAAGACATTCTTCACATTATTGGGCATCATGGATGACGTGTCCCAGACTGTCTTGGTTGAGGCAATCTTCATGCCAAGATCTAGTGCTGCAGGTGAGGTGGGCGTGGTGTGCATGTTGTTGCCACCAGAAGTAGAGTTCGCACCCCCATTACCCAGCATGCCTACAGGAGAAGCATTATCAGGCATATCGTCCTTCTCCTCAGATTTCTCCTCAGTGTATTTGGCTAACTCAGCATCAAACGTGAAGTCTAGCTTGATCTCGCTGGAATCGTCCTACAAATAATGGGTGTGAGAGATAAGTTGACACATGTTCATGGTGTAGAATAAAACTTTGTACAGATGGGAGTGAAGAGTTCAAATAAGATAAAAACCTTAACTTTTAATAGTTACCCTCTCGAAAAGATGACTTTCTTTATAATATATCACTTATGTCTTAAATTGTGGTTTATGTGGGATTTTCAGCTTATTAAAACTGTTAAAATTCATACGGATGCAAGGACATACACAATGTGTAAATTGTATTTTTTTTTTCAAGCACCTTTGTCCCAAGTAGCTTTTGTTCACAGTAAATTCAGATGTTGTTTTTTTATAAAAACATTTTAAACAGAAACTCAGACCTACCTTGCCAAATATGGAGTCCTTGAAACTTGCTGGAAGCTGTATAGGCTGAGGCTTCTCCATGGAGTTACTACTACGCAGCTTGGCCTCTGGCTTCTTGACAGCTTTATCCACTTTGTTCATTGTCTCCTTTACGCTAACCTTTTCTACTCGGACACCTTGCTTCTGGGCCCTCTGAGGTTTAGGGCTCTCAGACGAGTAGCCCTGACCCTTTTGGTCCTTCTTATTGTCAGCAGCTCCACTTCCGGCCATGTCTCCACTAGGCTTTCCATCCATCTTGCCAAGCTTGTTCTCTGTGCTAGGTGAGCTGCGTGTAGACGAGCCGCCACTGTTGGGGTGGTCACTGACATCAATACCGCTATCATGCTGGTCACCCTTGTCAAACTTGGGCTCCTGGCCAACCTATAGATGAAACATATCAGGTTTGGGAATTGAACTATCATTACAATGAAAGTAACCAATACAAATCAGTTTGGTTTTGTTGTTTTTTTTATTACAATTACATGCAAATAATAACTAGACATATTGGTAGCAACTGAAGCAAACTGTGCAGATCCTAATCCGACAGCTAACATCCGAGATCCACATTTGTAAACTTTGTAATCATGCTCAGTAAACTTTTAGTAGTGTGAAGTCAATTAACTGAACTTGTGTCTTTGAACTAACTAAATAAAGATTATTAAGCAAACAGTAAATATATTTTTTTGAGCCCATTAAGTGTGTTGTTGTTGTTTTGTTACCAGTTACACACTAGTATATTGACATAATATTTACCTGTACAGAGATTCCACTGACAGCAGAGAAGTTGATGGGTTTGTTCCAGGCATTGACACTGGGGACTGGGGCAGGTGTGACAGAAGATTGGTTGTGCTGCTGTTGCTGCTGCTGTTGTTGTTGCTGCTGCTGCATTTGGGACAGATTCTGGATGTTTGTCTGGGCAATCACTGGAGAGAAGTTGCTCATCATGTCTGAAGAGACGAAGAAAGAGATATCAGTTGTTTTTTAAAGTGAACTTCTGAGAATATATACATACAACTAATAATAAACACTTTGTAATATTCCAGCGCTTTTCTTTTTTATATACAGATCATTGCTCTAAGCATCTTCCTCAAAATTTACTAAGAGTGATTAATACATTGATTGGTCAGTGTATAAATGGTGGAATCATGGTATTCATAGAAATGACAGATTATATCCATCATTGCAAACTTTTTTTTTTTTAGCAAACAAACTAAACATTTTTTAAGAGACTACAGGACAAAATAATTGAAACTTTTATGATTTTTATTCATCTTCTACATTTGTAACTTGGATTTACAACAAACCCAACAGGTTCATTCCCTCAGACAGTGATTGTTTCAATAGGAATAACTGTGAAAGTTAACAAATGAGAAATTAACAAAATGAGGTTTTCCATGTATCTAACATATACAGCATAACGATCCTTGTTTAAGGCAGGTTTTAATATATTGCAGCCACACATTTATAGATAATAATAATAATGTCCATATATTTTACAAGAAAAAGATACCAGAGAATTCCTAGCGTACGACAGGTCAGATGGAAATCCTTTTTATATGAAAATTTTCAGCCAGACTGGGACCAGAACCCACAAGAAGTTTCTAGTCAGCCACTTTACTGCTTTGAAACAAGGATTACCCTTCATATTCAGACCAAAAAATAAAACTACTGGTCAATATCTATTAGGCATTAAAAAGCAACCGCTTCTACATAATTGCTACATGTATGTGTAACCAAATGTTAATTCTTGAAACAACAGTTGTGATTCTTAAACTAGAAAACATGACTGAATTGGCACTTGCATAATTTGTTTTTCCCCCTTCTTAGTTGATTACTATCAACTGCATGTTATCAGGAAAATATTTTGTTTTACAGGTTGCAAACAGGGTTGTCATTAGGAGGCGGCTGGCGGCCAATTTGACCACCTCAAATGAAAATCGGGTCACCTCAAATTTGAAGGGAAAAAAAAAGAAAATCAGTCAAGAGCATGCCCCTGACCCCCCTTGCAATGCTTCGTGCCTTTGGCGCTCGCATAGCCTAGCCTCCTCAAATGTTAATTGAGCCTGCTCAAAATATTTTTAGTGACAACCCTGTGCAAACCAGCAAACATTTTTGGCCCTTTATAAACAATAATTATCTGATAGAGGTTTTTAGAACTGCTATAGCTTGCTGTTAATTTGATGATACAAAGATACCACTCTTGCAATTTTAAATTTTTCAGACTCCGAGCAAACCATTCTATGTTAAACCTTCAGAACTAAGTACAATGTATGGTTTTACCTGCACAATTAAACATCCTAGTTTCTATTAAAAATTAGTTGTCCCCATTTTTATAAACTGTGACATCACTATAATTGAAGGTTTTGCTCAAAACAGTTGATCCAGTGAATCATGAACTGGCTTTCAACTTGTTGACGTCACTTACTTTTGGTCATATCGCTGATGTCCTGTTTCACTTCAGGGTTCATGTTCTGTGTAACTAAGGGTGGGATGTTGTTGGCCAGCTCATTATCCCAGTTCTCAATCTTCGGCATGAAGCCAGTGGTCGCCTGCTGGTCTGGCATACTTTGTTCACCCTCACATTTGTTCTTAGCCTTCTCTCCCCGCAGCTGCTCTCGCTGCTTAGCAAACCGAGGTGGCAGTTTTGACTGCTTGCTGTATCGAGGTTTGTCTGCAGCCGTATGAACACCCTTAGGCTTGACCACAACCTAGAAACAAATTGTTGTGAATGATAAAACAGTGTCTCATGTAAAAATGATAAGAAAACTGAAAAGTTGTATTACAATAGAGCTTATATCATAATTACTGACAAGGACAATATATTTACAACAATGGAGGTGTTTTCCCTCCTTCCTTTTTCAGTTTTTTTTTTACTATCACAAATTTCACCTATTCTTATACCTTACTTTTCAGTAGCAAAGCAAAACCCAAATTAAAAAGAAGAATGATGTAATGATAGAAGCTGAACAGGCAACCACAAGGACAGCTACCTTGGAGGATTGCTCCTTCTTCTTCATCTGTACCTCTGTCTGTTTCCTGAGCTCTGCCTCCTGGGCCTTCTGTTGAGCCTTCAGAGCCTTCTTGGACTGCACCTCCTGGAAGCCATCGTTAGTCTCGAAGATAAAGTTAGGGTCCTCATATGTTACCTCAGGCTGGTCGTCTATTACTACCACACCTGGAATGGACAACAGTAGATCTCGGTACTGACACCACCATAACACGATAGTGGAAAGGTCATTTACTTAAGTTACACTTGATGCACATGGGCTAACTGCACTGTCATTGGTCAGTAGAAGACTAAAATCCTACAACCACCACTTTTCTAACAGTATTGCAGACAGAGGGGCTGTGTCTACTCTAGTCAGGTAGACCCAACCCACTCACCACCCTTCTGATATGGCCAAGAAAGTGACACATTCCAATTTCCAATGCCACTAACAAGAAAGATGTTTGCTCAGTAAGTGATTGGAATCATTTTATCTCATAGGAAAAGGATTGATAAATTACATCATAGCAAACAAATATCTTTTTTGTTTCCCTTATAGCATCATTTGGCCACAGTAAGGTTAGCCTCGGTTTTGCACAAGTACATGGTGTAAAATAGCACATAAGGAGAGATTGTTACTTTATATTTACTTAAATTATAGGGTACCTACCTTAACAAGTGAAATTTTTTTTTTGCGGTTTATTGCTGAAATATACTCATGATGTACATTCAAAGGTATTGAGAAGACTAAATCGCAAATAATTATTGATTTGATTTTGAAATACATTGGCAGCGACCATATATAATCATTATAGCAACATCCAGCTTCTTTTGGTGGAGGAAGACCACAGACATGTCTGGGTTGAACCACCGGCACCAGTCAGCTGGAAGACTCTCATATTAAGCCCTTCGCCCCGAACAGGACTCAAACCCATGCGGTGAAAGGCTAAGCAGTCAGAGAAGTGACAATGTGCCAACTAATTTTCAAATATTTAAATACTGAGATGTTTGCTCAGCAAGTGATTTGAATCATTTCATCTCATAGGAAAAGGATTGACAAATTACATCATAGCAAACAAATCTTACAGCACCAGGTGGTGTTGGTTAGGTCAGGTTTTAAATGGACATCAGTCAGTTTGGCCGCAGTTAAGAATATGTAAATGATAGCTATTCTAGGTTGCAGAACTAAACCCATTTAACAAAACATCATGCTTCGCGTTTCTCAATGCTTGATTGCATTATGTTTCTGCTAATAACCTTAACACAGAAAATTCCATGTCAACAAGGGGAATAACAATGCCGAAATGGATATCCGAGTCACCTGCTCTATTGAGATGGAATCTACTTTTGGTAATGAACAAATACTTTGCATTTCAAGTTTGGGGTGAATTTGCTTAAATGTTTTAAAAAATTGAATTGACAAAAACCTTAATCAAGACAGAAAAATCCAAGTCAAAAAGGGGCATAAATCTGCCAATACTAATTTTAGGGTTTCCTGTTCTTTATCTTGTTTGCTCAGTGAGAGATAGGAATCATTTTATCTCATAGGAAAAGGATTGATAAATTACATCATAGCAAACAAATATTTTTTACTGTTTCCCTTATAGAATCATTTGGTCATGGTAAGGTAAGTGTCAGTTTTGCGCAAGTACATGATGTAAAGAAGCACATAGGGAAAGATCGTTACTTTATATTTACAAGTGTAACAACCTTACCTTAAGCAATGAATTTTTTGTTGCAGTTCAGTTTATAGCTGAAATATACTCATGATGTACATTCCCAGATGTTTAGTTCAAAGGTATTGAAAAGATTTCATTGTAATCAATTAAAGTGAAAAGGGTTGCAATTCTTTTGATTGTCCCAACTAGAAATAACACAATCTGATCAAGGACAAGTTCACATATAATATTCTTATCATATT
The DNA here is from genome assembly GCA_007844125.1 of Sinonovacula constricta. Taxonomy (NCBI): domain Eukaryota; kingdom Metazoa; phylum Mollusca; class Bivalvia; order Cardiida; family Solecurtidae; genus Sinonovacula; species Sinonovacula constricta. Next base: position 18,792,741 of record CM017572.1, read on the forward strand.
TAAAAGGTTAATGTTAGTTTTGTTGTAAAACAATCAATATCATTATTGAGGAGGAAGACAGAATAATGCAAACAGGACAAATTGTAACCTAGCCATTTTAACATAATTTGTCTATTATAGAGTTATTTCTCACCTTAATAAAAAATATGTGCTGACTATTTTTCCATTTATTTAAATACCAGATGTTTGCTCAGTAAGTTAATTGAATCATTCTATCTCATTTATTTATTTATTTATTTAGGTTTTACGGCACACCGACACTTAGCAGGTCATACGGCGCCGAATACAAAGTTAAGTGTGAATAAAGCGTAATCAGGTCAAAACCAAACTATGCATGTAAAATATAGAAAAATACAAAAAACTATCAGGTAAAAAAAAAAAAAAAAAAAAAAAAAGAAAAAATAACAATTGAAAACAGGTCAACACATAAAACGGTTTAAAAAGTATGACGATTGGTGAATAAACAGTTTAAAAATTTATAACTTACTAAGAATACCAATGTCGTTCAAGAAGCAAACAAGTTTAGAATCCGACACTGTCCTAAATAGTTCGTACATGTTATGGACATTAAAATATTTCGACCGTATGTGGTCTGTGTCGATACACTGTAATAAAATATGGTTGACTGTCAGTGGTTCCTGGCAAGGAACACATACAGGTTGAACTTCTCTTTTCAAGAGATATGAATGAGTCAATCTAGTATGTCCAATGCGACAGCGGGTAAGAGCTACGTCTTTTCGTCGACTTTCTCTGCAAGCAGAGACATTGGCACCGACGTTAGGTTTAATTACGTGTAATTTGTTACAAACAATACTGTCCCAACTGGTTTGCCACTTGGTTAAAATATGTCGGTAAATAAGTGGTTTAAAATCAGTGTGTGGGATGCAAAGATCTGTCTCAGTGAGGGCTGAGGCAGATTTTGCACCCCTGTCAGCATCTTCGTTTCCTCGGATGCCTACATGACTAGGAAGCCAACAGAAGGAGATTTCGTTAGTGTCGTATAAACTTTGAAGTTTGACAAGAACAGTGCGAACATGTGGATTTGAATAATTCAGTGAATTTATGCTTTGCAATACAGATAATGAGTCTGAAAATATAACATATTTTTCACCGGAATGTTCTGAAATGAAATCAAGGCTTTGATTTATAGCCTGGATTTCAGCGGTGAAGATAGACGAAATGTTAGGAAGTCTTTGTTTAATGCAGTGGCTATTACTTACGGAAGCACAGCCAACATGAGTGTCCGTCTTTGAACCATCAGTATATATGTGAAGGTGATCAGAGTACTTTTCAAGGAGTTCGAGAAATTCAGATCGTAAAATCAAAGGATCTGTGTTCGACTTTTTATTTTTACAGAGTTCTAAATTCACATCAGGAGAACGGAGTTGCCATGGTGGATGTTCAATTGTGGGGTTTTCAGAAATGTTTTCGAGTTTTATACCTGATGTGTTTATGCTATCTTTAAGCCTTAAACCAAGAGGTCTGAGGGCTTTAGGTGATCGATCATAAAGCTCCTCATGTTTAGGGTTGAAGACACAATTAAACGTTGGGTTATCGGGGTTAGACACTAGTTTAATTATATACTGCAAAGAAAGTTTCTCGCGACGCAAGAATAATGATGGTTCATTGGCTTCAACGTAAAGGCTCTGCACTGGTGAGGTCCTAAACATTCTATCTCATAGGAAAAGGATTGATAAATTACATCACAGCAAACAAATCATTTCCCCCATCCCCCTGATTCCCTTATACCATCTAGGTCTTGGCTAGGTCATATCTGTGTCATTTCAGCCTCAGTTAATCATATGTACATGATGTAGAAATAACCCCATAATCTGCGCTTTATATTTATTGAAATGACTGTATCACTATCAAATCAATCGGTGTGCTTTTATTATCAACTTACACATGATGTATAATCCCACATGTGTAGTTCTAAGCTATATCAGGATGTGAAGCTTAAAATTATAAAAAAACAAAATGAAACCATTATGATACTTTCAAGTAACAAAGACATTAAAAGTCCAAATATTCACTTAGTGTCTGATAATAAGAGGCATGTTTTTTTTTCAAGTACATTTTTCACTGTTTTTTTTTTTTTTCAAAGAAAAATGAGGAACATGCAATACATAAGTTCTATTTATATAATAACCATGAAAGATGTTTGCTCAGTTAGTGATTTGAATCATTTCATCTCATAGGAAAAGGATTGACAAATTACATCATAGCAAACAAATCTTACAGCACCAGGTGGTGTAGTTGAGGTCAGGTTTTAAATGGACATATGTCAGTTTGGCCGCAGTTAAGAATATGTAAAGGATAGCTATTCTAGGTTGCTGAACTCAAACCATTTAAGAAATTATGACAGCATGCTTTACGTTTCTCGATGCTTGATTGAATTATGTTTCTGCTAATAACCTTAACACAGAAAATTCCAAGCCAACAAGGGGAATAACAATGCCGAAATGGATATCCGAGTCACCTGCTCTATTGAGATGGAATCTACTTTTGATAACAAATACTTTGCATTTCAAGTTTGGGGTGATTTTGCTTAAATGTTTTTTAAAAACTTGACATTGACAAGAACCTTAATCAACACAGAAAAATCCAAGTCCAAAAGGGGCATAAATCTGCCAAAATTAACTTTAGGGTTTCCTGGTCATCTGAAATGGGTTTTCTTTTGTTTATTTCATTTGCTCAGTAAGAAATAGGAATCATTTTATCTCATAGGAAAAGGATTGATAAATTACATCATAGCAAACAAATATTTATTTTTTTGTTTCCCTTATAGCATCATTTGCTCACAGTAAGGTAAGTGTCAGTTCTGCGCAAGTACATGATGTAAAGAAAGCACATAAGGAGAGATCTTTACTTTATATTTACAAGGGTAACAACCTTAAGCAATGAATTTTTTGTTGCAGTTCAGTTTATAGCTGAAATATACTCATGATGTCCATTCCCAGATGTTTAGTTCAAAGGTATTGAAAACATTACATCGTTATCAATTAAAGTGAAAAAGGTTGCAATTCTTTTGATTGTCCCAACTAGAAATAACACAATCTGATCAAGGACAAGTTCACATATAATATTCTTATCATTTTTAAAAGGTTAATGTTAGTTTTGTTGTAAAATAATCATTGTCATTATTGAGGAGGAAGACAGAATAATGCAAACAGGACAAATTGTAATTTAGTCAGTTTAACATAATTTGTCTATTATTGAGTTATTTCTCACCTTAATAAAAAATATTTGCTGACTATTTTTCCATTTATTTAAATACCAGATGTTTGCTCAGTAAGTTAATTGAATCATTCTATCTCATTGGAAAAGGATTGATAAATTACATCACAGCAAACAAATCATTACCCCCACCCCCCTGATTCCCTTATACCATCTAGGTCTTGGCTAGGTCATATCTGTGTCATTTCAGCCTCAGTTGATCATATGCACATGATGAAGAAATAACCATATAATCTGCACTTTATATTTATTGAAATGACTGTACCACTATCAAATCAATCGGTGTGCTTTTATTATCAACTTACACATGACATATAATCAATCCCACATGTGTAGTTCTAAGCTATGCAAGGATGTTTGTTCAGTGAGAGATTAGAATCATTTTATCTCATAGGAAAAGGATTGATAAATTAAATCAAAGCAAACAAATATTTTTCTTTCTCTGTTTCCCTTATAGAATGATTTGCTCATGGTAAGGTAAGTGTCAGTTCTGCGCAAGTACATGATGTAAAGAAGCACATAGGGAAAGATTGTTACTTTATATTTACAAGGGTAACTTTCTTAAGCAATAAATTTTTTGTTGCAGTTCAGTTTATAGCTGAAATATACTCATGATGTACATTCCCAGATGTTTAGTTCAAAGGTATTGAAAAGATTTCATCGTAATCAATTAAAGTGAAAAAGGTTGCAATTCTTTTGATTGTCCCAACTAGAAATAACACAATCTGATCAAGAACAAGTTCACATATAATATTCTTATCATATTTAAAAGGTTAATGTTAGTTTTGTTGTAAAACAATCATTGTCATTATTTAGGAGGAAGACAGAATGCAAACAGGACAAATTGTAACCTAGTCAGTTTAACATAATTTGTCTATTATTGAGTTATTTCTCACCTTAATAAAAACATGTGCTGAATAATTTACCATTTATTTAAATACCAGATGTTTGCTCAGTAAGTTAAGTGAATCATTCTATCTCATAGGAAAAGGATTGATAAATTACATCACAGCAAACAAATCATTTCCCCCACCCCCGATTCCCTTATACCATCTAGGTCTTGGCTAGGTCATATCCGTCATTTCAGCCTTAGTTGATCATATATACATGATGTAGAAATAACCACATAATCTGCGCTTTATATTTATTGAAATGACTATCACTATCAAATCAATAGGTGTGCTTTTATTATCAACTTACACATGATGTATTATCCCACATGTGTAGTTCTAAGCTATTCCAGGATGAGAAGCTTAAAATTATATAAAAACAAAATAAAACCATTATGATACTTTCAAGTAACAAAGACATTAAAAGTCCAAATATTCACTTAGTGTCTGACAGTAAGAGGCATGTTTTTTTCAAGCACATTTTTTACTGTGTATTTTTTTTCAAAGAAAAATGAGGAATATGCGATACATAATTTCTATTTATATAATAACCATGAAAAATGTTTGCTCAGTAAGTGATTTGAATCATTTCATCTCATAGGAAAAGGATTGACAAATTACATCATAGCAAACAAATCTTACAGCACCAGGTGGTGTTGGTTAGGTCAGGTTTTAAATGGACATCTGTCAGTTTGGCCGCAATTAAGAATGTGTAAATGATAGCTATTCTAGGTTGCTGAACTCAACCCATTTAAGAAGATATGACAGCATGCTTTACGTTTCTCAATGCTTGATTGCATTATGTTTCTGCTAACAACCTTAACACAGAAAAATTCCAAGTCAAAAAGGGGAATAACAATCCAAAAATGGATATCTGAGTCACCTGCTCTATTGAGATGAAATCTACTTTTGGTAATGAACAAATACTTTGCATTTCAAGTTTGGGGTGAATTTGCTTAAATGTTTTTAAGAACTTGACATTGACAAGAACCTTAATCAACACAGAAAAATCCAAGTCAAAAAGGGGCATAATTCTGCCAATATTAACTTTAGGGTTTCCTGGTCATCTGAAAGGGGTTTTCTTTTCTTTATTTTATTTGCTCAGTTAGAGATAGGAATCATTTTATCTCATAGGAAAAGGATTGATAAATTACATCATAGCAAACAAATATTTTTTTGTGTGTTTCCCTTATAGAATCATTTGCTCATGGTAAGGTAAGTGTCAGTTCTGCGCAAGTGCCTGATGTAAAGAAAGCACATAGGGAAAGATCGTTACTTTATATTTACAAAGGGTAACAACCTTAAGCAATGAATTTTTTGTTGCAGTTCAGTTTATAGCCGAAATATTCTCATGATGTACATTCCCAGATGTTTAGTTCAAAGGTATTAAAAAGATTACATCGTAATCAATTAAAGTGAAACAGGTTGCAATTCTTTTGATCGTCCCAACTAGAAATAACACAATCTGATCAAGGACAAGTTCACATATAATATTCTTATCATATTAAAAAGGTTAATGTTAGTTTTGTTGTAAAACAATCTATGTCATTATTGAGGAGGAAGACAGAACAATGTAAACAGGACAAATTGTAACCTAGTCATTTGAACATAATTTGTCTATTATTGAGTTATTTCTCACCTTAATAAAAAAATATGTGCTGACTATTTTTCCATTTATTTAAATACCAGATGTTTGCTCAGTAAAGTTAATTGAATCATTCTATCTCATAGGAAAAGGATTTATAAATTACATCACAGCAAACAAATCATTTCCCCCACCCCCCTGATTCCCTTATACCATCTAGGTCTTGGCTAGGTCATATCTGTCATTTCAGCCTCAGTTAATCATATGTACATGATGTAGAAATAACCACATAATCTGCACTTTATATTTATTGAAATGACTGTATCACTATCAAATCAATCGGTGTGCTTTTATTATCAACTTACACATGATGTATAATCCCACATGTGTAGTTCTAAGCTATTCAAGGATGAGAAGCTTAAAATTATATAAAAACAAAATGAAACCATTATGATACTTTCAAGTAACAAAGACATTAAAAGTCCAAATATTCACTTAGTGTCTGATAATAAGAGGCATGTTTTTTTCAAGTACATTTTTCACTGTTTATTTTTTTCAAAGAAAAATGAGGAACATGTGATATATAATTTCCATTTATATAATAACCATGAAGGATGTTTGCTCAGTTAGTGATTTGAATCATTTCATCTCATAGGAAAAGGATTGACAAATTACATCATAGCAAACAAATCTTACAGCACCAGGTGGGATTAGGGATTAGCCGGCATTTTTGCCGATACTGCGCAGCGACATTTCTATCATTATAGCACAGGGGCACTTATGAGGTGCCCAGGGACTGAACCCGGCCGGTCCATTATACTGACACCGACGAGTCAGGCGTAATGCTGTCCCCTTAGCCCAGAGCGTTAGGAGGGAAGCCACTATTACCAACTTTTAAAGTCGTTGGTTTGACCCGGCCGGGGTTCGAACCCACGACCTCCCGAGCCGCAAGCAGACGCTCTACCACCTGAGCTATTGCGGCCGGTCAGCACCAGGTGGTGTAGTTGAGGTCAGGTTTTAAATGGACATCTGTCAGTTCTGCCGCAGTTAAGAATATGTAAAAGATAGCTATTCTAGGTTGCTGAACTCAACCCATTTAAGAAGATAGGACAGCATGCTTCACGTTTCTCAGAGCTTGATTGCTTTATGTTTCTGCTAATAACCTTAACACAGAAAATTCCAAGTCAAAAAGGGGAATAACAATGCCAAAATGGATATCGGAGTCCATTGAGATGGAATCTCAACATTAACAAAAACCTTAATCAAGACAGAAAAATCCAAGTCAAAAAGGGGCATAAATCTGCCAATACTAGTTTTAGGGTTTCCTGGCCTTCTGAAAGGGGTTTCCTTTTCTTTATCTCGTTTGCTCAGTGAGAGATAGGAATCATTTTATCTCATAGGAAAAGGATTGATAAATTACATCATAGCAAACAAATATTTTTTACTGTTTCCCTTATAGAATCATTTGCTCATGGTAAGGTAAGTGTCAGTTCTGCGCAAGTACATGATGTAAAGAAAGCACATAGGGAAAGATCGTTACTTTATATTTACAAGGGTAACAACCTTACCTTAAGCAATGAATTTTTTGTTGCAGTTCAGTTTATAGCTGAAATATACTCATGATGTACATTCCCAGATGTTTAGTTCAAAGGTATTGAAAAGATTTCATCGTAATCAATTAAAGTGAAAAAGGTTGCAATTCTTTTGATTGTCCCAACTAGAAATAACACAATCTGATCAAGGACAAGTTCACATATAATATTCTTATCATATTTAAAAGGTTAATGTTAGTTTTGTTGTAAAACAATCAATGTCATTATTGAGGAGGAAGACAGAATAATGCAAACAGGACAAATTGTAACCTAGCCATTTTAACATAATTTGTCTATTATAGAGTTATTTCTCACCTTAATAAAAAATATGTGCTGACTATTTTTCCATTTATTTAAATACCAGATGTTTGCTCAGTAAGTTAATTGAATCATTCTATCTCATAGGAAAAGGATTGATAAATTACATCACAGCAAACAAATCATTTCCCCCATCCCCCTGATTCCCTTTTACCATCTAGGTCTTGGCTAGGTCATATCTGTGTCATTTCAGCCTCAGTTAATCATATGTACATGATGTGAAAATAACCACATAATCTGCGCTTTATATTTATTGAAATGACTGTATCACTATCAAATCAATCGGTATGCTTTTATTATCAACTTACACCTGATGTATAATCCCACGTGTAGTTCTAAGCTATTCCAGGATGTTTGTTCAGTGAGAGATTAGAATCATTTTATCTCATAGGAAAAGGATTAATAAATAACATAACAAAAATTTTTATCTGATTCTCTTATAGCATCATTTGGTCTTGGTAAGGTCTGGCTTTAAATGGACTATCTGGGTTAATTTCCTTCACTTACTGGCATAGTTATTGATATCAATATTGGCCAATGCATCTTCCTTCTTCTTCTCAGGCTTGAGAGGTTTGGAGACATCTGTCAGATCACTTTTCCTTATCCCTTTGGATCTATAACACAGATAAAGTGGGGAATGCAAGTGCATGAAGAAATAACTACTGTCTAAATATGTGCACTGACAAATATAGAAATGGAAACAATTTTAATTTGTTAAGCCGGAAATCAGTGTTAAAAAAATCAAAGGAAATGTTAAGTTAACTGTACAATAAGACACAAAATGTGGGAAGCGTTAGACCCAAGACTTGAAACATTGTCAGAGCCCTTGGCTACTGAATACGTTTCGCTCCATAAACCCTTAGCTAATTTTTGTCTTTTCACCGTTTAAGCCGAAAGCCAAAGCAGTTAAATCATTGGTTGCAGGACAAAATTATCATGCACCTATTATCCAATTGAATGGCTCATACTATGTAGCTTTCGGCTTTCCTTCCAAAATATCATCATCAATGCAAGCAGAATTCAAGTTTCAAGATACTTAGCTACCTCCACACATACATGTAGCTGGAATGTAAGCGTTATTTTGATTGGCTAATTTCTATTCAAATTTTACTCTCAATACGGTGATAGCGTAGATCAAAATCCCATGGTGTATAAATGTAGTGAAACGTATTCAGCAACCATGAGCTCCGACAATGGAAAGAATTGGTTTTAGTCCATTCTATGCAATGGTTATCAAGATATAAAAGTAACTGCTGACAAAACCTGCATGGCAATGCTCTCATTTTATATCATGTAGTAGAGATAATAAGTATGTTGTCAATTTGAAGCATTAGCAGATGTAAGTAATAACAACACTTGAAGACAACTTGACTATAAACAGTAAACAAACTTATTTAATCAAAGTGTGATTTTTTAAATCTGAAAATGGTACATAAAATTGAGCTTTTGGTAGTTACATGCCAGCAAATTGTTTAAATCCCAATAATCCTCTCGAGTCTCCTTCTTTAAACTACAATTTTGCTTTTGCCATTTTTTTTTTCTCTGTAAAATAACAGTATGATTACCAGATCAGTGATGATGCCAGGATTACTCATCTGACTGACATATTATAACAGTAATAAAATAAAACTTTTCAGAATGTCTAGCATGATAATCTTTCAGATGTGCTTTGTAAAAAATAAAATTGAGTAAGGAGCTCACTTCTCACTGATGGAGTTGCTGATAGCATTATTGATGGCATTCTGATCGTTGGGCACCACCTCGTCAACACGGTACACCTGGTTACCACCATCCCTCTTCGATGTAGTCGTCCCAGGAGGCCTCTTGCCTCCCGCAGCCCCGTTTTTTGGAGCCGCGCTAGAATTCGTGAACCCATTTTTTGTCAGCGAGGAGTGGGGTGCCCTCTCTTTAGACAAGTTTTTTGGATGATCACCACTGTAATTATTACGGGCTCCCCACTCACCGGGAGGACCACCCCCACCTCCACCACCACCACCGGTCCTACGACCAGACCGATTATCATTCTGTGGCCTCTGACTAGAAAAACTCTTCTTCCCATCACGCTTATCACGCCCATCCTTGGCATCACTCTTAGAATCGCGCCGATCTAACACATCACTACTCTCTGATGCAGTTTCCCATTCTTCGTTGGGGATGTCAGATGAGTTCTGCTTCGTGAGCTGGGGACCCTTGCCACTACCAGGTGGGAGGTTGCCACCACGACCACGACCTCCGCCTCGTGGAGTTCGACCTCCACCCCCACCCCTTGATCTTTCACCACGACCTCGGGCAAACCTAGGGGGAGGAGATGCTCTCTCTGACCGTCTCTCTCGTCTGAAAGGTAAAATACTAATTGAATTAGAAAGTATTTTGGAATCATGGATATCAGTGAAAATAATATAACACTTAACACGTAAAGCTTACCCAAACCAAACAATTCAGCATGGAAATGCATGATGTAATGTTATAACGAAATATCCTACTACATGTTTGCTCAGTGTATTTTTGTTGGAATCAGTGCAGTCATAGGATTGACAGATAATACTTTGACATCATCGCAAACAATGCATTTGTTTAAACCAAAACTACATTTGCTAATTACTCAGGGCAATCAGTTGACTCAAACTCACAGGTTTTAACGCACACAAGTTCGGCAACACCTCAAAATGATGCACATCAAAAAAGCAGCGTCAATCATTTTGACTCATGACAATTTCCAGCAAAGCATCGACCAAAAAATCAACTATTTGCCTATGCCTGACCATATCATGTTTAGCCGGTTAGGTGTAAAAGCAATTTGTCATTAGATTTGTTGGAATAAAGCTAGTCATAGAAGAGATACAATTTTACTGATAACCCACTAGCTAGCCATACCAGTAAGGATCCTGAATGAGATTTGCCTAATCTATTTACCTTGGTTCTCCTCTGCCCTCGTCCCTGGAGTCGCGCTGCTGTGGTGGTCGTCCAAAGCCTCCCCTCTGTGGCGGCGCAGAGTTGTAACGGCGATCATTGCCTCGGGCTGACCCTCGACCTCCTCTGTACCCAGTTGATGAGGATCCTGAATAAAATGGGACCACTTGTAAACCTTGTTACATTTGCTACTTACCCACTCTTAAAACTTATTCCTATTCTTCCATTTATACTTAGAAGCCTAATCTGCCAGACACAAAAGCTAATTGTGCAGATCCATCATTTTCCTGCAGAAGATGGCTTATCTCTGTACAGTCTAAGTTTCTGAATAAAACACCAGTATAACAAAGAATACCAGTTGATGTCAAATACTTGCAGCAACAACAGTAAAAGCATTTTACCACTATCTGTTACAAAGAAAACACAAGATCCAAAGAACTGGCAACTAGGGTTGAGTATTGATCAAAAGGATCGATATAATGATTTATATCCAATATGTTGTGTTATATTAATATGTCTTTAGGTAGATAAGTTAATGGAGTGCCTGCCAAGGTTATTGACACAAGAATAAATTTTATAAAAAATGTTATATAAACTATATTTCATCTTGTTTAAGTAAAAAGAGTTGTAGATTTGTGTGTGTGGACTGTGTATGAAGACAGTTGTCTGCTTAAGACAAAATATGACATTTTTTGTTTGTCTTTTATTGTGAGCCTGCATGTTTAACAATAGATTTTACATGTTCTTAAATAGTAGATATACTGCAAAGTACTGTTCTGATAAATATTTATTTAATACTACAACATAACTGCTTTTGGAATATCAATGTATGATTCTGAATTTTGAAAATGTCTTGCAAATATTGCACCATTATTAGTATTTTGGTCATTTACAGTACAAAGCATACCATTTTCACATCAAATTTATGTTGAGAGTAGATCTACCAAACCCTTCGTCAAATTGTACTTCCACTATTTGCCAAAACATATATACAGACAGACATTTTCCGGATGGTGTTTTTTTAAAAACTTTTCTTTAACAAAAACAGCAAAAAGTGTGTTAATAAACAAAGCAAATCATTTTAACCACCATTTAAACAGGTTTGTCTCAACAAAAACTGAAAGTGCAACAATTTTGTGTACATGTCATCAAGCACTGGTAAATTTGGAGTTGTCTCGGTTCACATTTTATTTTTACATTATCTTCCAGTGACTTTGATGCTCTGCATCAACGTTTCTGTCAATAAATTTTTAAAGTGGATATGCACTACTTACTGCAGTGCGAGCCTTAGTACAATTTAATTCTGTTTCGTTATGCATTGTGACTGGAACGATGTCTACAAACAACTTTCAACATAACCTAGTTTATGACTCTGATTACTTAAATCCAGCTTGAGCCAGTCTTCTTGTTTTAAATATAACTCTAAAAAAATAATTGGATTATCTTTTAACTAATAAAGCTTTACACATTTTTGTAACCTACCTCTGCCTCTACGTGAGGGTTCCCCTTTGGGCTGGAAGCCTCCTCTGTACTGGTCCCGGTCATCTCCGTAGGCTTCATCATAACCTCCCATATCCTGATGGTCGTATTCACGGTTGTCTCGGCGCTCCTTGTGATGCTTTTCTGGCCGAGGTTTCACCACAGGTTCTGCAATGACAGGTTTATCCTCCCTTACACCCTCACCTTTCTCACTGGATCCCTCACTCAGTGACCCGCTTATATCATCATTAGACACATCACTTTCTTCATCCTTGTCCCTGCGACGTTTCGGAATCTCTTCCACTTCTTCAGATGGTTCATTCTCCTCTCCCCATCTACCCATACGTGGGAATTGCTTGGCTTGGTCAGCGTAGCTTGGAGCACCACGCCGCCCTGGATTGAACTTGTTACCACCATCTCGCACGTCTCGTCTGGGATCGGCATTGTTCTCGTAACCTCTGAACTCCCTTATACCACCTTCTCTTGAACCACCACGTCCTCGGCGGTACCCACGATCACTGGCACCAGCACTTGTACTGCCACGCATTCCACGTCCACGACTACGGTTACCCCGTGCACCTCGGACAAACTCTCGGCCTCTGGGTGCACTGCTAGACCTGTTATCATAGCGATTGTCAAAGCGTTCAGCTTTGATCTCCTTCGAATCATCTCTCATCTTCTTTGCAGGTGGGTAACGTTCACGGTCCTTCCTATCTTCCTTCTTTTCTCGAGCATCAATCTTATCATTCTTTTCACTGGTCTCTGAGGGCTGCCTCACCCTGGAACAGATAACAGTTTTGTAAGCTAAACTCATTGGGCCCGAGCAACGCACTAAAGAGGCACAAAAAAGAAGCCACCTCTTGCCAGGAGACGCCTTATTGTGTCGCATTATACCTGTGTCTGGCTCTGAGTGCCGCATTACGACAGCCCTGAAATGTCTTGGCTACTGGCGAAAGCCGCTTTTACGCGCTCATCATACATGCTGGTTTAAACTTTTCAAAAACTTTCGAGTCTCGGCCAATCAATTACATCGCAGTATCATAAATGCAAATGTCATCTTAATCTAAATCTATCGGCTTAAATCCTTTTTTGTTATTCATATATTGTAGTGAGACAACAGAAAAATCAGCGACATTCTTCCTATTTACATCTAAATTGAAACATTTCATGGCTGAAATACGATTGTATAAGCAGTTTTAAAACGATTAATTAATGTTTCAAATTTCAGCCAATAAGAAACTTCGCTACATCATGTATTGGAATTTCATGTAACCTGGGTGAAAAGAGAATGAATTAATTATGTGGCTTACTGTTAGCTTTAATATTCCTACCTAAACACAAGACAAAATTTAACTCTTGGAGATCGCCGATGTTTTCAATTAAACATGAAGTTTAAGAGCGTTATTTTCTCAAACTACTGGTAAATCACAACTTTCAATAAAAGACGGCAGACTGTTTCAAAATTACTCATTATATAATTTTTTTTATATAAAGCAGTGTTATTTACGTTATAAACATAAAAAAAACTTACTGAAGTCAATTATATTTTAATCATTTGAATTGTGTTAATTTTGATATTATTAATCTTACTTGTTCTTCAGATTTCAGTCATTTCACTCTTTTCTGAAGTATTTCTTTTTCATACAGTGTTAAAAATTAAATGGTTGTGTGAAGCACTTTCTGTGCTACAAGGATGTGAAAATATTCTTTCAGAGTATATCCAAAATGACAAGTTTATTGTGTTGTGTATACAACCACCCCCAATATCTTCCACTGACCGGTAATCTACACCAGATGTGTCTAGGCATGAGGGGTAGATAAGACCCCCACCAGGTGTAGGGTATGACTGGGGAAATGCCTCTAGGGGAGGACTGGTTAATTGGCTGTAGGGCTCAATGAGTTAAGTAACATTCATAGACGAAGAAAAAATAATGGCTGAATATCTAAGATCTTAACTACGAAATGTTAACTATAAATATAAATCATTGTAAACAAACAAGCCAGAAATAAATAGATCATGTGAATGAAGAAAAATAGTCAACAATAAATTCACATAAAACTTGAAATATTTTACAGCACATTTAACTCAATGACATTTACAAGACAATTACCCAGACATAGCACTGTCTCTAATATTTACAAATATCAGTACAAATGGCAACACATTACACATACTTCTCTATTTTTTCCTCAGTTTGTTCAGGCTTAGAATTCTCCTTCTCTGCTTGTCTCTCTACCCTGATGTCTTTAACTGGTTCCTGAAAATGTGATAAATGAAAAAGTATCAAATGAAAAGCAGTTTAGTAGCTGCATGTTTGATAGATTGAAGAGATGTAGAAATAACGTTTTTTCCTTTACTGAGATTGTTTTCAGTTGTTTGTATAGCTTGCGTATAATAACCCCGACTTGACGCAAGCTATATTTTAGCTAAATCGCTGTGACAAGAAGAGTGCCCAAGAGAAAACCCACAAAATGTCTCAAAAGAACCACTTGACCCCTGCAGAACAGCTGCAAGACACCCCAGTCTAGAACCCATGTAGCAAGGGCACATTTAGTCCAGGGACATTATAAATCAATGACTAACCACTAGCGCAGGGACACCCTGTAATATTATCTAATAACTTAGCAATTGAGAGGGATTTAATATTTTCTAAAAATTTAACCATCCTAAACAGCAGTGCTTGAATGAATTCAATGATACAATACAAGGTTTAAAGGAGATACCATGAATTTAGCACAAGAGAAACAACTCTTAAGCTTGTATTTACCAATATGCTAAGTAACAAAAGTCATGAACAACAATGAGCATTAGTACATTGTACATATGTGAACGTCAACTTCACTTAATGTTAGCATTTCATACAAGATGCCAGAGAGGGATTGTATTTAAATTTAAATGTTTGAATGTATATATATTTAAAAGTTCTTCATCAATTACTATATCTAAATCTAAGCAATTTTTGCATGAATTTGGTCAGTTTATATGGTGATTAATCTAATTTAAATCTTAAAAGCCCTCATTACCTTGGGTGGAGCTTGCTCCTCATTTTTATCACTAGCTGGAGACTCTCTGGAGTCTGACTTGGACAATGTGGAGGCAGGCCGCTTCAAGGAGACAAAGTGACTGCGCGGTGGCATGTTCTGCTGGGACTCACGTAGGCTGATTGGTGGAGGGGCTGTGTAATGCTCCTTTCCTGTAGGAAGGGAAAACATTAAAACACCATTAACTCACAAGACCCTTTGGTGGAATTTTATGACTGGAAATGGCCTCAGTGTTTATTTTTTTCCTTCATGTTTGGTAACAGACCTGATCACTTATGATTAAAACATACACATATACCCGCTCGACACAAAAATCTACCATCTTAGTTTTAAAAATTTCTGCTTATATTAATTTTATTTCTCATTTCAATATTCACATAACAATGCAGTGCAATCTAATTCCAGGTGTGATTAAATCCTACACTTTCTAAGCATATACAATTGGCCAAAGCAATTAAAATTCCAGCATTAAGTGTTATAGAGCATCACTCTGCAAAACTAGACTGCAAGATTTGACCAATTTTTTCTTCTTTTCTTAGTTTAGGACCAAAATTTAAATCACTAATAATTTAGTAACATCATGTTTTACCAACCAGACTGCAATGAATCTAATTACAAACAGCTACCATGCACTGGGTTGGCAGTCTCTTTTTAATCCAGAATTTAGTTTTTCTTAACACATTGTTTTTAATCTTCAACAAATTTATGTCAGTTAACAACATGATTAACATACTAGCTGGTTTTCCTTCCTCTTTGAACGAGCTGGAATTATTCTTCCCCCAGGTGTCACTCTTGCTCCGTCTGTCTGTCTTGTCTACCTTAGAGTCTCTTCTCTCTTTCTCTCCTTTCTCCACCTTGGATCTGTCTGCCTTGTCTATCTTCTCCCAATAGTTATCTTTCTTGCCTTCTGCCTTGTCTCTATTTTCTGCCTTTGCATATTTTTCCTGTTTATCGCCACTATCTCTATGGTCAGGTTTCTCTTCCCGTGAGGTCTGACGGTCTGATTTATCCCAACCTTTTTTCTCACGGTTGTCCCTGCCACGATCCCGGTTATCCTTCCCTCGACTCTCTCCTCGTTCACCTTTCTCTTCTTTATCTTGATGGCCTTTACGATCATCCCTATAGAAAGATAAACAATAGAAGCTTGAAAGATTATGGGTGAAAACAACCACAAATTAAAATGGTTAAATAAACAAATAATGAATACAACACTTTCTTAAAAAATAAAGGCAGATATGAGTCACATTTTTACTGTCTACATTTACAGTAGCCAGGGTTCCCACAAATTTCTGCTGGTAAAATTCCAGGCTTTTTCCAGACTTTCATTTTTTGGGGGTTAAATTTCGTTTTTTTTCCAGCCAAGGATATCCTCTCAATATCTATGTGCACTAATAATGTTAATATACAAAGGGTGTTCAAGATTGCTGTATTCAATTTGCTGCAATGGGTAGAGTGGGAACTGTGAGTAACAGCCCTCTTATGACTTCTGACTTGAAGTAAGAAATCCTCTGTGACAAGAAATCCTCTGTGCCCATTTTAACTCTTACAATTAATGTCTTTATTGAGGTAGATAAAAAAAAAAGTGGCTGTCCAACATCTTACCATGTTACTGACCTGTCTACAGGTTTTCTGCTGTAATCCTGACCACGGTCCACCTTGTCCTGTGGCGTGTTTCTCTCCTCCCTGTCAGAGCTGTCATCAAATGGGTCACGCTGGACAACAGGGGGCTTGTTCTCAGGTTCCTGGAAGTCAGCCTCATTCTCCTGGTCGGAAATGTCCTCATACTGATCATGGTTACGCAACATTACTTCCTGACGGTTCTTGTCATAGCTGATAGAGAAGAAAGTTGTGATGCAATCCTCGAACATTAGAGCAAATATTTTCTGTATACAAGATTATTTGAGTTATTATTTAAAACATCCTTGCTGTTCTTGCCAAAACTGAAGCAAACTGCAGATAAAGGCTGTAAATTGTAGTTGTGTACAAGTAAGATGATAAACTTGTACAATAGGATTTTAAATTGCTTCTTACACTGATAGCTAAACAAAGTCAAAATAGATGGTGGGAGAGTAAAAAAAATATGAAATATTTCTACAAAAAATAATACAAATGGATTTCAAGTATATACTACTTGTATTACAAAAAATCGAAGACATTTAGAATTATTAGAATTGTGAAATGTATGTAATGTCTGAATAGACAAAATAACTAGAAAACAGATAGGAAAATTTTAAGAAAATTCATTAAGTATTAAACACATCCTTTCTGAAGTCATAACTCCTTACTTTCGGTATTGTTCTTCATATGCTTCATGATACATTGGCCTCTGATCAAAGTAGGGTCGTCTCATGTCCTCAAAGTGTGGGTGGAAGGGAGGGCCTGACCTTCGACCCTCCTCCCTCTCTCTCGCCTCCTCTTGACTCTCAGTACCAGAGCCGTGGCTGTCAGTACGCCGCCTTACATTAGCAGAAAACATTGGCATGCCTGGTGTGGAAAGAAAGGAGCTAGACATTAATGTCTCAATCTAAAAGTTGGGAAGAAGTCAAGGCCAAATCAGTAAATAAAAGGGAATCCTAATAAAGGAGGCATAGAAGGAATTTTAATCAGTATTATCAATGTTAAAACTTACCAATGTTAGGACTCACCTGTCAACATAGGCTTGAAACATACAACATATTGGCATATTTGATCAAACTATTTCAAGCAGCATCTCACTCAATTATAATAAGCAGACTGAACAACAAATGCCCTGAGTGTAATATGACATATATATATTTACAAGTTTTATAAAAGGTAAACACAGAAACAAGAAAGTAATAGGACTAGAAGGTAGCTAAGTAAAAACAATCAAACAAGAAATATAAACAAAATCACGACAATGTGTGATGCGCCCTGTGAATTACAATTTATATATATATATAAGGCTGGCTGTACTTCCACTGTATCTTAATTGTGCATCAAAATGTCGACAAAATGCGAGACCTTAGACTATATTCTTAGTTGATCTGTCATCCTTTACTTAGAAGTGGCCCACCACAATCATTTTTGCAATTTAATTCGAAGTTCTTTCGAAAAAGCTATCAGCTCAGCCATATTGTTTACAACTTACAACAGTCGTGTTAGATAAAATTGTAGAATAAAAGATAATGATAATGTTTTCTTAAAGTATTCTGCAACAAACTATCCTTTTACAATATGACTACTTATAGTAAATTTCAAGTCCAATTAAGATTCAGGCTTCTATGCAACAATCATTTTTCTTAAATCCAGAAATGAAATTGTCAAATCAAAAGTTTTAAACTCTTATGAAAAAGGAATACTGCAAATGCAAATCAAGTACGCCACATTTCCCAAGCATTTTAGAATGAACTAATCTAATATGTATTTGAAAACAGACTAAATATTCCCTTGGTTATCAACGATTGCTTTTTACTAATAAAAGCATCTTTAAAAGCATCTTTAGATGCACAAAATGGTGGAAGCAACCAAAGTTTACAAAATATCCTAAAAAATACCTGTATGTTCATTGTGTATCGCGGTACTATATTGACTTTACCTAGTATTGCTATATACCATTATACCACAACAGCCCTAATCGCTGTTAATGATGATTACAAAAATTTCCTTCGAATACATAGTGTGTGAAAATAAAAAATTGACAAATATAGCTTAATTTCTAGATATAAATAATTACTAATCCAATCTATTACTTTATTGAGCAATTGGTGCAACAGCCATTTATTAGTCTAAAATATATTTCATGAGTCCACTGTACATACCTTGCATGTCCAGATGTGGTCGATGCCCAAAGCCCATAAATGCATGTGGTGGAGGCATGGCAGCCCAAGGGTAGGGTGGCCAAGGTGATGGGGGTCCTTGGCCAGGTCTCATCTGACCTGGCACAGGCTGAGGGGACGTAGGTCCTGGCTGGGGGGCTTGGCTCACCTGAGGAGGAGTGGGGCCTGACCGTGACACCGGAGTGTCCCCACCGGAGTGCTGTTTCTGGAAGCGAGGCGGTAGACTGCCTCGAGGGTAGTTCTGCTTGTACTGACCCTGCAACAAACCAAAGATCATGCATAAGGATTATCTCAGTCAGTTTCACGCATTATCCCATAATTTAGTCTTTTAAGTTATATCGCATACAAAAAGCATGTGTTCTTTTATGATAAGTAGGTTCAACATTCACATAGTGCTTTATAGTTAGTTATATGAATTGGATAATGAAAAAAAGTGTAAACTGAAGATACAAAAGTTGATGTTTTCTATTGGTATAGTACAGTGCATGTTTAATTTAATATCACATTGAGAAGATGGTTAAAATGGGGTTTGTTTTACTCACAGTGGTTTGTTTGTTTCACAGAAAACAAAGTATGAAAATAATGTAGTTGTCTCAAATGATGTATACTGTTCATATTAGAATTTGCATCTAAGTAAAATATATTCAGGTAGCTCAATTTCCTATGATTTAAGAGGAAAATCATGTGATCAGCAGTTATATGCCAAAACTTTTGAATTGCTGGGCCATGGGCCCACTACCACTGAAAATGTTGGGCCATATTGAAATTTTGCTGGGCCAACCATGAAGTCAAGTTGTTGCTACAGAAGCTTCTGTTTGATACAAAACATGGCATTTCATACTCTTTCTCAGTTTAAATCCACTTATAATCATTAAAGACTTTCTTCTGAAATGGTCATACTTAACGTCTTTGGTTCCTTTTCTTTGTTAAGCTAATCAAACATTATTATCTGACTGTACAAGCTTCTTAGGATTTTTTTTCAGTAGAATTTGGTTAAATGTTACTAAAACAATCCAGGAAAGTTTTGAATTGCCATGCCATTTTAATAATTCGTAATGTTTGCCACAAATGGGTCGCTTACCAGAAATGATACAACTTACGACATCAAAATTATGACAATGAAACAAATGACCGCTAATATCTACAGCCACCTGTAAATAAACTTGTTTATAAATGGTTTGATTTGCAAATTTTCAAAAATATTTGTGTGAAAAATACAATTGCTTAATGTTATTTGTATTGTAAGCCTTTAGTGATGCTCTGCATAAATCATGAACATAAATAAAAATTGCGATTTGTAAGACTTATCAATGCAACTCTACTAAAAAAAATCATAGAATAAAGTTGTAGTCTTCCCTGTTGGTGACAAATAGGGAGCCATACTAATTCAACAAATGTATTTTGTTAGAACACCATTTTGTTTCATATGTCACAAAAATAGGTCGTCTCGTGTAAAAGGCAAAAATCGCATAATTTCTAGTAAAAATTTCTGGTGCTACAATCATCACTATACCATAATTTAAGTATGGCACTCATGAAAAAACATCAACATATGGACATTTCAAGAGCTGTAAAACTCTTATTTTTTTACACATAAATGGTGAATTCTGCTAAACCCATGGGCCTATCTATGGGCATTTTGTTGCACCATTTCCATTTTTTAAGTGCTAAATGGCTCAAAAATGTGGTCTTGGCAGATGTCTGTGTTAGGTTAGTTTAGTCAAAAGGTTTAAACTCATGACCTTTCTCTGTACTGAACAAGTTGTTACTTACAAATTTTGTAAAAAATACATTATATTGCCTAAGAGTAAGAATTAATAATGTATGTAAACATTTAGCTCATTTGTTTCATATAATGAAGAGTACTAAACTTTGAAAATGTTTAAATCTATTGCAAGAACAACTGACCTGTGCATATTTCTGTCCATCTCTGGACTGAGGTCTGTCTCCCTTGTCACTCTCACTCTCACTGGTTCGGTTAGATCTCTGCTCCACTCTGGTGGACTCTACGTCGACTTCATCTCCCTCAGTGTCAGCCTTAAGGATGTGACAATCAAACATTACGATATTATAGGAGAACATTTAACATAAAATCAGTATTTAAATTTATTAAAAATTAGCAATAAATGGTCATTTCTGTTCAGAGATTATCATGTTGATTGTTCTATTTACAGGTTTATTAAATTTTCTTAAAAAAAATGTAAGGAATGAAAGCTGGGCTGTGTCCTTTATCGATGACATGAATTTTTACCACATTTCCCTTTCATTGTTTATTTCTGCTGAAAATTTAGACACACATCATCCAAAGAGTTCTTTTTTTCATGGGCTTATATTATCAAAGAAAGACCTTGAGCAAACTGAGTAACAAAATTAAGTGCTACAACCTACAAAAGATTCAAGTTTCACAAAGGGATTTAATTTTGGCGCAGTCATGACCAGTTAAACTGTGTGCATGACTCTGACCGGAGCAAGAACCAAAATATGCCATTGGAATGTGAAAATTGTGTGTTATTTTAAGGCAATATATTGCACTCTTATAGAATATAGAATCATGCATTTATCCAAGCATAAAGAAAAAACCTGTCAATTTTGCTATGACAGCAAAAACAAACAAAATAATATTATAAGAAAGCACAAAAACCAGAAACAATTCAAGTAAACCTTCTTCTCAAGAATAAACCGACCTTGGAGTCATCTTTTTTCTTGGTCCTTTCATCGAGAGCTTTAAGCTTCTCCTGAGCAGCCTTCTTTCTGTCTGCTTCCATTCTCTTTTCCTCTTCCTCCCTTCTCTGTCTCGCCCTCTCCACAGCCATGTTGACTTCCTGGTTCCTCTCTTGGCGTCTCTGTCGCCACAACTCATCATCATCATCACCTTTCTTGGGTGGGGTACCACCCTGCTGAGGGGGACCTGCCATACCTCCTGGTTGGGGAGGCTGGTGAGGGCCAGGGAATGGGGGTCTCTAGAAATGAGAATAAATATGTGACTAGAATTTCAACAAGAATTTTTTTTAGGTAAATAAGTCAGTTCGTTCTAGTAAGTAGCAACCGGATGCCGTTTAGAAAAAGTCTGAAAAAAAAAACCTATCAATCTAGAGCTGCTGAGTCTACAGTTCTCTTTTAAATTCTACAAAAAAAGGTAGCTAAAACCTGTGGTTATGCAGTTCTTTTTATTATTATTCTGTCTCGGACGAAAATATTCAACAACCTTCATCTTTCCTTACTAGGAGGTTTTGCATTATTACAAAAAATGTCAAGCCTACCTGTCCTGCAGGTCCTTGAGGTGGCATGCCAGGCATCCTATAATGTGGTCCTGGGTACGGGCCCCGAGGACCCATGAAGTCAAATGGAGGCCAACCGCGCCCATCCATGCCTGGGTGGGGAGGTCTCGGACCGCGAAACTGTGGACCCATTGGACCAGGGCCCCATGCTTCACGCCCTCCCTCAGGACGCCCATCTCCCTGAAATTAAGTTATACTAATGATGATAAACATAAAACAACCAGGTCTTGTTATATATTGTAAATTTCAACAGGTCAGCTACATTTAAATAAAAAACCTCAAAATAACTTGGGGGAAAAAATCCCTTTAAACAAACTATTTTAATTGCAAGTTAAAAATCCCCCATATCAATTATTTCGAACATTCCTTATTACACCAAAGCAAAAGAATTGCTGTTTAACATTGTTGTAGTTTTATATTTCATAAATATTGTCTTTTCAGCAACTTTTACTATACTGTGTCATTACAAAGAAAAACAACAACAAAAAAAAACATTTTATTTACCTTGTATCGCTCCCTCTCATCATCCATCAAGTCTCCTTTCTCCATATCCCCATGTTTCCTCATCATGTCTCGTCCACCTTCATCATCTCGGCTATGGTCAGACTTGCTGCCACGCTCGTGCTCCTTCATCCGCCTGTCAGAACATTCACTGCATATGTACACAGCATGAGTGGGTGACTGTTATGTGAAGTTAGGATGCAAACAACACAATCACAGCAACACTAACAGGATTTAACATATCATAAAGAAGCCCTTTCCTCACCAAATTACTGTTGGTGAGGGATAAATGAGTATTAAGTTGGCAACTAGACACTCAGCCATTATGTAATTTTAATTTGTCATTAAACAATGGACACTTTTTGCTATCTTACAGAATCTAATACTTTGATTAAACATACAAAAGAAATGAAACTTAAAGAAATATCAGCATGTTCTACAATGCACCTATCTAATATAAATTTTCAAGACCAAAAACTAAGACACATAGTATTATTATTAATAATAGTGCCAAGTATTTCTATCAACTTTATGCTGATGTTGTGATATAAAGCTGAGTTTATAAAGAAGCGAAATAGATGTTAAAACTTCCAAGATAATACCACATGGGATTACTTTTTCATACATCAAATCCTTGATCAATTTAAACAAGATTCTAACCTGCTTTTTTTCCCATTATTCTCACCATCCTCTTCATCACTGAATACCAGCTTTTCACTGCAAGGCAAAACAGAAAGTCTTGTTTATAAGCTGTGGTCTAATTAATGGTAATTTGGTCAACATAAATAAGCTAAATAAACCTTTCCAAATTACCGAAGTATTTTCCCATAAAACCAATTTTATGACAATTATTACATAAGCTATTTCAGATATTAAGAAATATATGTTTGAGCTGTCTATCACAATTAAGGGCTGTGAGCCTTTCATCAACTGCTCCAAAATATCAAAATTACCACAAGAAAATTGCTATTGGCAAAAACTGTCTAAAATTGGGACATCCTTTGTTAAAAAAAAACCCAACTCCAGTCAGCCATCACCTGTTTTCACCAGTTTTTGTGCAGTGCTGAGGAACCTGCTGTGTTTCCAGTCATAAATTTCAATCAATACACCAACCACCAAGTCTGGTTGTGTAAGCATGAAGCTGCCTGCTCCAATCAATAACTTTTGATGTGCATGTTAAGTAAAAGTTAGTTTAAGTCAATGTGTCAAACAAACTGCCAAATAATTACAGTAAGCACCCCCTACAATCATTGGACCATACAAAATAATGAGTAAAACAGTAAAAAATCTCTTGCCAATAACATTTTTCATATAAAATATTTCCTCTTTTTCATATAAAATATTTCCTCTCCTTCCTTGCCGAACCAAAAAGATTATAAGAGACATATTTTTTTTCTTTGACGGTAGTCTTGATATTAAAAAAAAGTACTTTAAGTGAAGTGAGTAGTTTTTGTAATGATGCAAAATAAACTCCATTATGCATTCACATTACAAACATAAAATAAGTATAATTTCTTCCAAGGTAAACCAAGTTAATTTTAAATGTAAATTTTATTCAAATAGTTCTAGAGCAAAATACCACTAAAATGTGTGGCATAAGGTAAGCATTTTTGTCAAAATTCATATTTCTTCAAAATTCATCTATCTGTTCAATTTTTTTTTAATATTAGTCTTTTGGAAGCTGTTGTCATTATTATCAGTGAAATTGAGAAAGAAAAAAAAAAAATTAGTATGTTAACCAATAAACCAAGTCTTAATAACAAAAAAATACATTTGCAAATACTCAGGGCCAATTAATTTTTATTTAAATATTAGTTTAGATATTAAATGGTAGACCCAAAACATCTTAGAGCATAAAAAGTTAAGCACTAAAAATTGCTAATTAGTAGCAGTTGTAGCTTGCAAAAGTTCAGTCACCCTAAACGAAATTGGCTAAAAGAAAAATAAAAGAAAAATGACAACTTGACATTATATATCGATAGTTAGTTTAAGAAATACTGTTTGATCTGTATAACATGTATGCCTTACCTGTAATCTATCTCTCCCTGCTCATTGGCCCATCCTCCTCCATTGGAGTCAATGTGCATAATCTGATCAAACTCTTTGAGGACTTTGTCGGAAAGGATAGATGGCTGCTTGTAGCCATCCCCATCCTCGTCCTTATCACCTGACTTCTCCCCAGACTGACGCTGAGGTGGCATATGGGGAACAGGGTGACGGGCAAACCTGAATATGTCGAAAGTAAATGTAAAAGTTAGTAACTTTAAGGGCATAGGTGGTTCGATAAGCCAGTTATTTTGTTTCTGCAAACAACAACTTTTTTGGTTATACAAAAGTATATATTTAACAAATTTTTACAGTTTTTGAGGATTTTTTCCAAGATAAATTACACTGATACAGTTATGCTCAATGTCCAGATTTAGTGTCCAGCAGGTCAGCTAAAATATCAATTTAACAATAGGTTTATGCATAGTCAGCAATATGAACTAAAGAATGTAGTTGTACTTTGATATATGAAACGAACGTAATGTCTGATATGAGATTCTAATGAAATGCTGGCAACTGTACATACCTGTTATCATAAGGAGGTCCTGGATATGGAGGCCTGTGCATTCCCTGGAAGTTGGGTGGCGGACCATATGGTGGAAATGCTCGGTACATCTTGACAACATATAAAAATAGGTTTTACTTGCTTGTATTTCTCCTTTTACTTTTTTTTATTATTTCATGTGCAACACATAAGGACGAATTTTAACTCCTATACGCATGTGGTGACTTTGAATAGTCACTCTTGCTTATAACACTGTTTTCTACCACTGACCGTTTTCTAACACTGATTATAATAGCTAGTATATTTTATAAATGTGGACTTACAAGTAAAAAAAAAATATTTAAGGATCAAATGAATCTTTATTTCATATTTAAAATGAAAATGACACAATATTTATCTTTTTTTTTTCTTGCAAACTTTTATTACTTTTCAGAAATTCAAATTTGCTTGTCGAATTTGGAGTCTGAATCAGTACTGACTAAAGAAAAGCTATCATCTGCTGTATGTTTTTCAGAACCTGAACTGGGCTCTTACATGATTTTCAATAGATATAGGCAATTCTTGGTTAGAGATCTTAGTGTTTATTGTTTAAACAGGAAATCATTTTTCGACAACATTCTGAAGTTTTGTAATTTTTCTTTTCATGGTAGTGCTTTTGATTGTGCAACGTTTTCATTTGGCAACAGCGATATCTAAAAATTCCAGACGTATCTGTACCAGATCTGCTACTAGATGATGATATATATTATATATTATGATATTCAGCCCACAAAAAGGTCAAGAGACCTGGCAACAAACCACCTTTTTTATACATGGTACTGCAAAGTGCTGTTTTCAGATGGTAGTTTTTCATTTAATCGGAAGTGAAATAAATCTACATTTACTGAGATACAAACGTTTTCTTTGTCTTTTTTATCTAAATAATCAATGCACTTACATAAAAACAATGTATGCCTAAGTATTGCACTACTTGCCAAGGGAGAGTAATGTGCTTATAAAACTTTCAGAATCCTTGATCGTTTAATGCACAACAGCATTCACTGTTGACACTTGATAACCACTGTAATAAGACCTATGAAATTTGTCTGGATGCTGCGACAGAAAGCGTACCTTTGGCAGTAGATCATGAAAGAGTATGCCTAACAGGTTGCTAATCATGCTGTTGACACAGATTAGCAACTGTGTTTACTATTAGAAAATGTGTGAAAGTTGCCTGAGATAAACAAATAAGCAAGCTTTAGCAAAGAGGTGAGCAGTGGTGAATTATACTTACAACTGAAATCAGGCAGACACATTATGCATATAGCCATAAATAAAGGTTAAGAAGAAAAGGTTTGGTGTTTGAATAATTTACTCAATAAATCAGAATATGCATTTAACCATTATAGATTAACTGGAATCAACTGTATACATTTTTCCATCTTTTCTTTGCATTGCCTACAAAGGCATTTCTTCAAAATATGTAAGGAGAGTAAAATAACACCTGAAGTAAAATTTTATTGGAAATCAAGAGAACTTTTAACTAAAGGTAGTATAAAACCTTATCACAAAAATTCCCAAGAGCAGAGCAATGACCTTTTTAACAGGATTATTTCCATGCAAACAAAGATTCTGATAACGTTCTGACCATAAGGTAAGAAGAAACATTTTGCTTTTGGTTGTTTACAGGGTTGTTCAATCATTTGACCTACTGAGCTATATTTGGACCTCCTCTCCCTAAATTGTAGACTCTGGGTGACTGCAAGAAATTTTTTTCCTAAATATGACCTAGTGACCTATTTTATGACCACATGGAACATAATTATGAACTCATCCAAGATTTAATGCGGAAAATTTATCTGACCAAGTTAGGTGCACATTGGATCAAATTTTAGCCCCTTGAGTGATAACAAGCAAGGCATCGATACTGAAACATGCACAACAAATGCAATTAGAAAAGCTTTCCTTAAACATGCTGTACTCAATTAACAGAAAACATTGATAATATATCCGAGATTCGGTACTCACATAGGGTGGCATGATTCCCCTGTATCCTGGTGGCATGTTATAGTGGGGTGGGCCCATAGGGACTGGTCCCCCTGGTCCCTGTGCCCCACCAGGTCGCATGCCCATCCCCGGCTGCGGCTGTGGTGGCTGTGACAGCTGAGGGGACTGGACCTCTCCCGCACCACCGGACATCGGGGGGCCATTCGGCTGTGTTTCGGTCAGGTTCTCCTGCGAAGACGATGCGCCCGATGCGCCCTCTTTGCTGGGCGATGGTTGCTGCATGGCGCCACGTCCACCGCCTTCCTTCCAGTTCCCGACATCTGTAGGACATAAGGAAATTATAATAGAAAAAACAAGATTTATACATAGTTTGTAAAATACAATCCTAATAATAAAGTTACTGAATGCAAATATTTGTACTGAAGGATGGATAAAAATTAAGTCAAAACAAGAAACAAAGACATACTTTGTGGACGCAAGCTTGGCCCTGGTCCATATGGCTGCTCCTTTACATCTGCGTCTTTCTTTTCTCCAGTTTCCTTCGCCTTGTCTTCCCCTGATGATGCTAATGAGGGGAATTCTTCCTGGAAATATGGTGATTTGTGCCCAACTAATCGTTTTACCGGCTCCCCAGACGTGACACTGCTCCAGGACTTGGTGCCCCCTGGTGTAGATGTCCCTGGCGTGCCCGCTGTCGTACTGCTGCCCCCCGACGTGCCAGGAGTGCTGGCGCTGCCCGCCTGCTGTTGTTGCTGCTGTAATTGTTGTGGAGGCTGTGGAGCCTGCGGTGTGGCTGGAGAGCCACTCACAGCGGCCGACGATGCTGCTACAGTCTGAAATAGATGTAAACATGAGCTAGATGGATACAGATATGTGTTATTTCAAAGATGTAGACAGAATCTGCAATCAGTCTTAGCAATGGACTCTGTTAAAGAAATCAGAATTTAGTCACCTTTATGATTTCAAAAATACTAGCAGAAGACTGAGCAACATGACACTTCTCAACCATTTTCATACAACTATTTGAGTTATTCACATACATTAATATATCAAAGTTATGTTTTATATTTTATGACTTGTAGATTGTATTTGCAGAGAGTAACAGTACTGTTTTGCTGAGGGTAACTGTAATGCATGTAACACAAACATTATTATTGATGATTTCAATGCTGACTGTATACCTTGTTTGTTTGCCCCAGAGATTGTGCTGTAGAAGCCGGCGGCTGCTGCGACGATGGCTGCGGACTGCCACTGCTGCCCTTCTCCTCCTTGTCCTTCGTGCCCCATCCTGCAAATATGGGGGCCAGCATGTTTAATTATAAAAACAACCCATTTACCTTATGGTTTTACTGCAACATGTTTCATTACAACGACTAATTTAGATGATGCTTTTAAGTGGGCCAACCAGCCATTGCTGTTACAAACGCAGTTTTACTAATTATTTTCTGTCTTACAGAATTAAAAAACACACAACAATATTGGCTTAAGGGAACAAAATCTTGTGGAAGACCCTTCACCACACATCTAGTTACCAGTGATAAAGCTAAGTTTAGCAAAGCATGGAGCTGTTACAAAAAATAATTATAACACTGGTTAAGTTCACAATCTGGGCTTTTCTGTTATTAGAGCCAACAGTCTACCTACAGCCCTTCTATTGCCAACCAATCATAATAGTCCTCACAGCATGACAAAAAAATCAGCATCACAACTTTCTTACACCAATCTGATAAAACACCTGACCTTACTTACCATGACAACATAATAGCACCATCATTATTGTAGCCATTATCATGTGACATCCCCATCATAGCGTATAAAAATCACTATCACAATTGGACAGCTTGTGAGTGGGTTTAGCCCCTAGCTTTTATTCTGCATAATATTTGTAAAAAAAATATCACTCCGAGCTACCAACCTGATCCTCCTGTTGGTACTAATGCTATATTAGGATCGTTTCCACTGTTCTCGCTCTTTAAACTTGGCAAATTGGCCGGAGGCGGCATACGCCGGACGCTTCCCACTTTACCCAAGCTTTGCAACCCATGCTGACGAGTTACTGCATAAAAAAGGAGAAAGAGTTACTGTTTGTAAATGTTTGATATTTTATCATAAATTGTTACGGAGATCAAATGTGAGGAATATAGACCAATATAACATAAAAGGCCACAAAGACTCATTCATTGAGCAATACAACACTATATAGGTTGGTAACACTATGACAAATATTTTACAGCCATGAGCCTAATGTTGCAGGCTAGACCCACTGATTAATACATCAGTTTATTGGTTGGAGCAAAAACCTATTTGTGAAATAGAAACTTTAATATTATAAGAACAATGCTTTGATTCTATTCCACCTGGTCATTTTGCTTCAAAAAGTACTTCCTTGATAATCTCAGGGTTGTCATTAGGAGGCGGCTGGCGGCTGATTTGACTGCCTCAAATGAAAATCATGCTGCCTCAAATTTGAAAAAAAAAAATTGGTCAAGAGTTACGACTACCCCCCTGAGAAAAACAGTCGACAACGTTACACTATCATGTTCGCATATATTTTATTACAGATACCGCGTTACATTTGTAAACTGCAACTTGGTTGGACAATTTGCTTCAATATAGTTTATTTTCATAACACAAATGACATGTACAATGTACAGACGGGAGAGGATATGCCCCTGTACACCCCTAGAAGCGCTTCACGCCTTCGGCGCTCGCATAACCTAGCCTCCTCAAAAGTTAATTGAGCCTGCTCAAAATACTTCTAGTGACAACCCTGAATCTTGTTAAGAACAATGCAATTCTAGATGCTTATTTGACCACTTACCTTGTGTCTTTGGTGTTTCTACACTTTTCCCTCTATATATGTTGTTTATATTAATTGTAGTGTACTTTCCTTTGCCTTTGTCCGACTTGTTGCCTAGCCCAGGGAAGGAGGACATCTTGCCAAGATATACATCAGAGATACTTTTGCCAAGTACCCTATGAACGAACCGTTAGAGCTGAAAAATAAAAATAATATGTTAAAAAAATATTCCACATTAGGCCGGACTTAAAATATTTTTGGTTTCCCCTCCCACGACCCAGGTATATTAGGTATGGGTAGGTAGGTAGGTAAAATATTTTTTTTTTCAACTTCTTATAATTATTTTTATTTGCCTTGAGAAATTTACCTTTAACGACTAAAAAGAAAATGTTTCATATTTTAATGATTGAAATAAAATGCCTCCTTATTTAACACTACCATCATAAAAAACAAAGCGCCTCGGCGATCATGATGATCAGTTTCGTACTCAATGCATTTCAAATTTCTGTACCGGAACATTTGAACTACGATCAGTTTTTGAAGTAAAAAATAATAATATTAAATTGAATTTGTCGATAAATTTTTTGGGGTCTGGACGTTTTTCTCGGGTCGGTCATGGGAGGGAAAAAAAAACAATTTTATTTTAGGCCTTATGTGACTACCAGTAAACTATTACTTTTTAAGTTGTATGAGTTGGCAGGGGACCAGTCACTGTGGAATGATTATAAAGCTGAAGCACAGTCAGTCAAAGATAGAAGAAGAAACCACACGTTTGGTAAAACAATACAAGCTAGTTGGAAAAATGTTGATCCAATCTGGTTCACATGTCCAAATATAAGAACTCGAAAGAAATCCATGAGCATGATAATTACTGCATCATTTTGGTACAACCTGGTACATTTGTAACTTCATAAAACAATGGCATACTGTAGTTTTTATATCTTTTTTATATAGACCAGAACTCAAATCCACACAGTGAGAGGCTGAGCTGTTATAAGTAAGTAACTCTTAACGGCTCAGTCACAGGCAGCCCACGTTTGTTAAAGTATGTGAACCTAAAAAATTAAAGACAGACTGATGGATGGGCCTCATACAGCACAAAGCAGTAAGGGACTGACAGATACAATTCAGTCAAAATACTTGTGTCCAGGCTTGAGACACAGTCTACAAAAGAGAAAAATAATATAGTGAGGTCTTCCACTCAGATATTTATCAAGAGGCATCATTAAATAATTGTGGATGTCACTCTAATGAACATAATTTAGTTGAAGAGCTATGCATTTAAAAAACAAAACTGAAGATACAGTTACTAATATGCTATACAATATTACTTGCATTGTTTATATCCGGGCACTCAGTACAAAGATCTTGAAAGCTTCTATACTTTTAAGGTTAACTGCTTGTACATAATGAGTAAAATATCAAACCTAATTATGTTAATTGCCTGTACATAAAAAGTAAAATAACAAACCTAATTACCTTAACGTTTCAGCATAACTAGCGGTTACTAGTCACTTCGGTAAATGACCACTTCGGTAAATTCATCTTATGTAAGGATGAGTCCGGTGTTTCGGTAAATAGGTAAAATATAGTATAGTACCTGATTGAGACGGAGAATTGGCCCTATGTCCATGTGTTTAATCATTTATTCATTATTTATTGTCTCTTTGTTTCAGCTAGCAGAGATGCATGTCATCTAGAAAACTTAAATAAAATAATGTAACAAAATATAACTTTAAGCAGCTAAATATACACCACCTAATTTCAAGCATTACAGATATGTTTGATCAGAATACATACATAAATATTCATATTTATTTTATTATGTCCTGAGATTTTGGAGCAAAGAAATTGTGATGGGCCCCGGAATTTAGTATTTTCTAATTGACACGCGTCTCTGCTAGCTAAAACAAAGAGGCAATAAATAAATTAATAAATGATTAAATTGTCTTGTCTCGGGCTGATGTGTGAAAATCTTTTCACACCTAGACATATCCAATTCACCGCCTCAATCAGGTACTATACTATATGTTTACCTATTTACCGAAATGACCGGAGTACTCCTTATATAAGATGAATATACCAAAGTGGTCATTTATTGAAGTGACCGGCACCCTAAATAGCATGTCTTTTGGAAAGCAAAGAATTTGTGAGGATCAAACATGCACATTAATTTAATAGACATTTGATTCTAACTATTTATCATAGAAAGAACAATTTATCATAGAAGGTTTGGTTCTTTGACCAAAGTTTTTCCTTTCAATTGGTTTGTTTAACATTAATACAGAACAATCACATAAATACTTTGCAACAATTTTAGTCTGCAGCAAAATGAATGGCCACCATTTAGGTTAACCAGCGTTTTTGTTTGACAGGCAAGATGCAAGCATAAACCATTTTTAAGTACAAGGATTTTTGCAAAATTGATCCATGAGGGTCTTTTCTCGGACAGAATCTCAAATAAATACTTATATCCCACAAATGTAAGTGTCATTTTCTTTTGTCAAGTCTAATGTCTGAAATGGTTAGTCACTTTATCACAAAAGACTGATAAACATGCAAGTTTGCAATACTTTATGCTAACTACTAGTCTCAAAAAAGCAAAATAAATCCAATAACTTGAAATATAGCCTTTTAGCTGTGTTTTGACAAACGCCGGCGACGTAAATATACAATGGCAACATGCAGAACTTGCCAAATCTCGTTTGGAAATTCGCTTTGTGTTGAATAGCAACTGCGGAGAATGTAAAAGTGTGTCTTTGCATGCAAATTAAATATGCCACAAAGCTTCAGACTAGTATATCTAAGACAAACCGATATATGCTGACCAAAAAACAGACTCAAATATGTCTGAACAAAATGGTTTAGAAGAAAAAACAAGTCGTGAAGCAGCAAAAGCGTCCCCAGTGAACCCGTCAACCTGATGGGTGTCCCCGGAAAAGGCAAAATATTTGCAGACTTAACCAATAAATTTGTACTTACACGGGTCCGTTCCGATGGGTGGAAGATAAAGACAATAAATATGTGTTAAAATAAATATTTAAAACACCGATGTCCTGGATTTTTCGCGGATTCAAGAGTTTAACTCTCGAATTAATTTCTATCCAAGATGGCGACTAATGCAAATAATTCGTGACGTCACATATAGCCCACAATGCATCTCGTATCTGACAGCTGTCAAAATTCCTGGGAAAGGGCTATCCCCATTCTGATAAGTGGATACAGCTTTCGGAAAATTAGTATATTATAGACATCTTGCGCTACTGTTCAATAAATCAATAAGTAATTATTGATGTCAATACAGTCATAACGCATGTTATAACATTATAAAGAAAGCTGAAAATGGGCTTCATTGTTGCAATGGTACAGACTTTAGTACAGGAATTAAGTCGATTGAATCTTTATGCAGGGATGCAGCTGGGCATGATAAGATGTGTACGCATTGGGTGTCCGGGGGAATATACCCCCCTCTCTCTCTCTACTTTTCAAAGTGGCGTATCTCGTTCCCCCCTCTCTCTCTCCCTCTCTCTCTCTCTCTCTCTCTCCCTCTCTTTCTCTCTCTCTCTCTCTCTCTCTCTCTCTCGCTCCCCCCTCTCTCTCTCTCTCTCTCTCTCTCTCTCTCTCTCTCTCTCTCTCTCTCTCTCTCTCTCTCTCTCCTCTCTCTCTCTCTCT